>JAWZYU010000126.1:0-423629 GCA_038380435.1 Ryuthela nishihirai
GTCCCCTCCCCGAACCTTCAATGAGCCTTCGGGGTCCATGTGACCTGGCCATTTAGCCCATGGTGTGCAAAAAAGTGCCACTCAGAGGTAAAACAACCCAACGTTAAAGAACACGCTGGATGGCCTTGACGGGAGGCAACCATCTGTCTCAAAACAGCTGTTCCAGTGGGTCCCCTTCCCCAACATTCTCTGAGCCTTCGGGGTCCATGTGACCTGGCCATTTAGCCCATGGTGTGCAAAAAAGTGCCGCTCAGAGGTAAAACAACCCAACGTTAAAGAACACGCTGGATGGCCTTGACGGGAGGCAACCATCTGTCTCCCAACAGCTGTTCCAGTGGGTCCCCTTCCCCAACATTCTCTGAGCCTTCGGGGTCCATGTGACCTGGCCATTTAGCCCATGGTGTGCAAAAAAGTGCCGCTCAGAGGTAAAACAACCCAACGTTAAAGAACACGCTGGATGGCCTTGACGGGAGGCAACCATCTGTCTCCCAACAGCTGTTCCAGTGGGTCCCCTTCCCCAACATTCTCTGAGCCTTCGGGGTCCATGTGACCTGGCCATTTAGCCCATGGTGTGCAAAAAAGTGCCGCTCAGAGGTAAAACAACCCAACCACTCGGCTATGAGATGATTAATATCGAATCTTAAAGAGAGGGTACTAAATACGGAAACGGCAAAACTCCTAACGAATGATGCAACTGATCTGTTTATGGTAGAAATTTTGGTGGTAGAGAGCCATTCCACTGACAACAACAATCTGCTCCCTTTTCTCAGACGGGTGTGAAAAAGGCAATTTTTTTTAATTGTGAAGCAATAAAAGACAACTACTTTTTGTGTTGTATAAGTATTAATAAAATACTGCTATTTGCATCCCCATCATCCATTATTTAGAATTAGAACTTTTCATCATCATCATGGCGTATAAAGTGACAGGCTCCTGTCAGACATCTGAGTGGGGCGGGGGTGGCTCAGTCGGTAGCGCGCCAGGCTCGTAATCTGTAGTTCCCAGGTTCGAATTCCAGCTGGGTCCCAAGATGACGTCACTAGTTGCAGAATTTTTTTGCCTCCCTATTCCACAGGTCTGTCCTTTTTGCCTTCCCTATTGCACAGGTACATGACCGATCGGTCCCGAATTCGGTATGTTGGTCCCACTTCTTGCTGTTTAGGGTTCAGAGATCGGATTTCCAGCTGCTGTAGATCGGGATTAAATGTCCTTCAAATGTCCGAAATCTGTGGGAGAGCTGTCGTCTTGCTTTATAAATGGAGTAGGTACGTTACCGATGTGCAAAATTATCAATGGACAGATGCTGAGGGGGTGGCTCAGTCGGTAGTGCGTCAGGCTCGTAATCTGTAGTACTCAGGTTCGAGTCCCAGCTGGGTCAGCGTTGAGACTTATCTCCGCAAAACTCCTCGCCCTGCCCACGGTGAGTAGGGGGCTCCGATGAGCTTGGAAAGGATGCCGTTCAGCGGATGGGACGTTAAGCTGTGGCCCCTGTGCGGGAAAGCCATACCCTGTGCACGTTAAAGAACACGCTGGATGGCCTTGACAGGAGGCTACCATCTGTCTCCCAACAGCTGTTCCAGTGGGTCCCCTCCCCCAACCTTCTCTGAGCCTACGGGGTCCTTGTGACCTGGCCATTTAGCCCATGGTGTGGAAAAAAGTGCCGCTCAGAGGTAAAACAACCCAACCCAATGAACAGACGTTTCGACGCCAATTTTTGGGGGAGGGCTTATTTTCTTGGGGTTTATCTTTTTCTTCTTGTTCTTTTGCGTTTAGTCGTGCTTAGAGCAGGGTCCGCAGTTCCTTGTCTCGCTCTCCACTCCTGGCGAGTCCGATGCAAGGTGATGCGACTTGGAATCAACTTCAACCGACTTGTCGCATAGTCTGACGTTGAGGACTTTGAAGACTGGAGGGGACCCACTGGAACAGCTGTTGGGAGACAGATGGTAGCCTCCCGTCAAGGCCATCTAGCGTGTTCTTTAACGTTGGGTTGTTTTACCTCTGAGAAGCACTTTTTTGCACACCATGGGCTAAATGACCAGGTCACAAGGACCCCGAAGACTCAGAGAAGGTTTGGGGGAGGGGACCCACTGGAACAGCTGTTGGGAGACAGATGGTAGCCTCCCGTCAAGGCCATCTAGCGTGTTCTTTAACGTTGGGTTGTTTTACATCTGAGCGGCACTTTTTTTGCACATCATGGGCTAAAATGACCAGGTCACAAGGACCCCGAAGACTCAGAGAAGGTTTGGGGGAGGGGACCCACTGGAACAGCTGTTGGGAGACAGATGGTAGCCTCCCGTCAAGGCCATCTAGCGTGTTCTTTAACGTTGGGTTGTTTTCCCTCTGAGCGGCACTTTTTTGCACACCATGGGCTAAATGACCAGGTCACAAGGACCCCGAAGACTCAGAGAAGGTTTGGGGGAGGGGACCCACTGGAACAGTTGTTGGGAGACAGATGGTAGCCTCCCGTCAAGGCCATCTAGCGTGTTCTTTAACGTTGGGTTGTTTTACATCTGAGCGGCACTTTTTTGCACACCATGGGCTAAATGGCCAGGTCACATGGACCCCAAAGGCTCAGGGAAGGTTGTTGGAGGGGACCCACTGGAACAGCTGTTGGGAGACAGATGGTAGTCTCCCGTCAAGGCCATCCAGGGTGTTCTTTAACGTGCACATGGTATGGCTCTCCCGCACACGCGGCCACGGATTAACGTCCCATCCGACTGACGGCGGCCTTTTCAAGCCCATCGGTGTCCCCTACTGACCGTGGGCAGGACGGGGAATTTTGCGGAGATAAATCTCAACGCTGATCCAGCTGGGACTCGAATCTGGAAACTGCAGATTACGAGCCTGGCGCGATACCGACTGAACCATCCCCGGTCCCTGGGGTCTAAGATTTTAAATAATAAAAAAATCAAATAAATAACCTTTCAAGCAACTGCTTGCCACAGAGGTCTGAGAGGAACCTGTCAGTTAAATTAGCCATAGTAGAAGGTCTGTGAGGATGGCGGGACCTCAGTAGGAAAACAGCACAAACATCCTTGCCTTACTCAGGGTCATGGGCGTCAAAGAGGGAGGGGGGGGGGGGGCTTTTTGGGTTGGGTTGTTTTACCTCTGAGCGGCACTTTTTTGCACACCATGGGCTAAATGGCCAGGTCACATGGACCCCGAAGGCTCAGAGGAGGTTGGGGGAGGGGACCCACTGGCACAGCTGTTGGGAGACAGATGGTAGCCTCCCGTCAAGGCCATCCAGCGTGTTCTTTAATGTTGCACAGGGTATGGCTCTCCCACACACGGGGCCACGGCTTAATGTCCCATCCGACGGACGGCGGCCTTTCCAAGCCCAGCGGTGTCCCCTACTGACCGTGGGCAGGGCGGGGAGTTTTTCGGAGATAAGTCTCAACGCTGACTCAGCTGGGACTCGAATCTGGGAACTACAGATTACGAGCCTGGCGCGCTACCGACTGAGCCACAGGGGGGGGGGGGGGGGGGGGGGGGCAAACGGGGCACTTGCCCTGGATGGAGTAAAAATTCTTGTTTCAATTAATTGTAGCTTCCTTTATATTGTAAATTTATATACATTATATATGTGTTTTTATATGGATGCAATACTGTATTCTATAATCTACTTGTGAAAAAATAATGAAATAAAAATTTATTGATGTAATTATTTGTCTCCAAGTTTTGCCCCACACCCCTGTAAATTTTTTTTCGGACGCCCATGTACAGGGTATGCCCATGTACAGTACTTTGATGAGTAGCCAAGCACGCTAATCATTCAGCCACAGGACTTTACAGTCCACTAAATTACATGATATAAAGCTGTACACGAGGTTTGGTGATCTTATATCTGACCGTCTAGTACAATATGCCAAACAGACGCGCCAGGCTCGTAATCTGTAATTCCCAGGTTCGAGTCCCAGCTGGGTCAGCGTTGAGACTTATCTCCGCAAAACTCCCCGCCCTACCCACGGTCAGTAGGGGACACAGATGGGCTTGGAAAGGCCGCCGTCCGTCGGATGGGACGTTAAAGCCGTGGCGCCGTGTGCTGTAGATTCATACCCTGTGCACGTTAAAGAACATACTGGATGGCCTTGACGGGAGGCTACCATCTCTCTCCGAACACCTGTTCCAGTGGGTCCCCTCCCCCAACCTTCTCTGAGCCTTCGGGGCCCTTGTGACCTGGCCATTTAGCCCATGATGTGCAAAAAAGTGCCTCTCAGATGTAAAACAACCCAACGTTAAAAAACACACTGGATGGCCTTGACGGGAGGCTACCATCTGTTTCCCAACAGCTGTTCCAGTGGGTCCCCTCCCCCAACCTTCTCTGAACATTCGGGGTCCTTGTGACCTGGCCATTTAGCCCATGGTGTGCAAAAAAGTGCCGCTCAGAGGTAAAACAACCCAACCAAAGCCAAACAGACAGATAGAGAGATGAAATATCTAAAATATACGATAAATAAGAGAACAGGTAGAGCCTTCCTGAAACATTCTTGAATTTTACACCGCACTATATTCAAATAGTAACAAATGATAAAATATTTCAGGCTGGCATTGATAATCTTTAAAGACTCAATAATCAACAATGACAATAAAAAAAAAACCGGGAAAGCCCACTTGAAAACTAAGGCGAGGTAGAACAACAAGTGACCGATGTCGTAAACATTCCTATTCGACCGATGGCAGCCGTCATTGCATCTGGTTGTTGGTCTGCGGATGAGAAATCGTGAACCGTTTTTGTTGCCGAAACGCTCGGAGTCACGCTAACCTGTCTAAAGAAAGGTAGCGCTGCCAGGTCACGTGCCACCTCTAAAAGTCCGAGCAGTTGTGCCGACACCCACGGTGGAGTCACGTGCAAACTCCACCTCATCTTCGTGCAGCTTCTTTCCCAACCCACGTCTTTCTGTTATCCCAATCTTTCTTCAAAGCCGCCATTCATACAAAGGTTGATTCAATGTTAGATTCAGCCATTTAAACTCCTGAGGCTTCTTGAAATCTAGCCAGCGTTGAGATTTATCTCTTAAGAGACCTATCCCGACCATTCCAAGGCCACCGGAGGAACTATCACTCCGTGTGCGAGACGGCTATACTGGATATACTCTGTGCACGGGGGTGGGTCATTCGGTTGGGTTGCTTTACCTCTGAGCGGCACTTTGTTTTGCACACAATGGGCTAAATGGCCAGGTCACAAGGACCCCGAAGGCTCAGAGAAGGTTGGGGGAGGAGACCCACTGGAACAGCTCTTGGGAGACAGATGATAGCCTCCCGTCAAGGCTATTCAGTGTGTTCTCTAACGTGCACAGTTTATGGCTCTCCTGCACACGGCCCAACGGCTTAACGTCAAATCCAATGGACGGCGGCTTTCCAAGCCCATCGGTATCCCCTACTGACCAGGGGCAGGGCGGAAAATTTTGCGGAGATAAATCTCAACGCTGACCCAGCTGGGACTCTATTATGAATTGGGTGGTCCTGCCATCCTCTCAGACCTTCTACTTTGGCATATAAACTGAAAGGCTCCTGTCAGACCTCTGTGGCAAGCAGCTGCTTCAGGAGGTATTTATTTTTATTTATTTGTGTTGTTTTACTTCTGAGCGGCACTTTTTTGCACACCATGGGCTAAATGGCCAGGTCACATGGACCCCGAAGGCTCAGAGAAGGTTGGGGGGAGGGGGACCCACTGGAACAGCTGTTGGGAGACAGATGGTAGCCTCCCGTCAAGGCCATCCAGCGTGTTCTTTAACGTGCACAGGGCATGGCTGTCCCGCATACGTGGCCACGGCTTAACGTCCCATCCGACGGACGTCGGTCTTTCCATGTCCATCGGTGTCCCCTACTGACCGTGGGCAGGGCGGGGAGTTTTGCGGAGATATATCTCAACACTAACCCAGTTGGGACTCGAACCTGGGAACTGCAGATTACGAGCCTGGCGCGCTACCGACTTAGCCACCCCCACTCACTTTATGTCAAGTGATAATTGTTCCGTAAAAATTTATTTTCAAAGTTATGAAACTTTGAATGTTGCTTTCCATTCAAATTACCGGAAGTGTCCAGTTACGTTTCGAAATACAAAGTTCTTATTTCATCCCAAGAGAAGAAAGGGATTCAAGAAATCCTTTCACCAACGAATGGGACTCGAGACCACGTCTCCCGGTTAAATGCCAGCTGTCCTAACCACTAAACTATCAATATTTGCGTCATTCATTCGCTGTAACTTATATCTTCCCGGCCTTATCGGGGCGGGGGTGGCTCAGTCGGTAGCGCGCCAGGCTCGTAATCTGTAGTTCCCAGGTTCGAGTCCCAGCTGGGTCAGCGTTGAGATTTATCTCCGCAAAATTCCCCGCCCTGCCCACGGTCAGTAGGGGGACACCGATGGGCTTGGAAAGGCCGCCGTCCGTCGGATGGGACGTTAAGCCGTGGTTCCATGTGTGTGAGAGAGTCATACCCTATGCACGTTAAAGAACACACTAGATGGCCTTGACGGGAGGCTACCATCTGTCTCCCAACAGCTGTTCCAGTGGGTCCCCTCCCCCAACCTTCTATGATTTTATCTTCTAACAGTACTGCTGAACAGTGTCTACGTATTACTGTTACACGCCATTCTGAAGATTTGGAGATTTGGTACACCCCTTCAAGACGAGGGGCAGGGGTGGCTCAGTCGGTGACGCGCCAGACTCGTAATCTGTAGTTCCCAGTTTCGAGTCCCAGCTGGGTCAGCGTTGAGATTTATCTCCGCAAAATTCCGCGCCCTGCCCACGGTCAGTAGGGGGACACCGATGGGCTTGGAAAGGCCGCCGTCCGTCGGATGGGACGTTAAGCCGTGGCCCCGTGTGCGGGAGAGCCATACCCTGTGCACGTTAAAGAACACGCTGGATGGCCTTGACGTGAGGCTACCATCTGTCTCCCAACATGCTGTTTCAGTGGGTTCCCTCTCCCAACCTTCTCTGAGCCTTCGGTGTCCATGTGACCTGGCCATTTAACCCATGGTGTGCAAAAAAGTGCCGCTCAGAGGTAAAACAACCCAACGCTAAAGGACACGCTAGATGGCCTTGACGTGAGGCTACCATCTGTCTCCCAACAGCTGTTCCAGTGGGTCCCCTCCCCCAACCTTCTCTGAGCCTTCGTGGTCCATGTGACCTGGCCATTTAGCCCATGGTGTGCAAAAAAGTGCCGCTCAGAGGTAAAACAACCCAACCCATGTGACCTGGCCATTTAGCCCATGGTGTGCAAAAAAGTGCCGCTCAGAGGTAAAAACAACCCAACCTGTCCTTATCGCTCATGGCGCCATCTATAATCAGAAAAGACAACAATAGAAGTCACTCACGCTAAAGCATTGTTATATAACAAGGGATTAAAGAAGGTTGGGGGATAAGCCATCAGTAGAGGAATAGAAGCATGTCGTCAGTGTGTTGAAGTTACAGGGGCCATGTTAAGGCACTCGGGACCACGGCCAGAATTGGGTTGGCAATTTTTTGCACACCATGGGCTAAATGGCCAGGTCACATGGACCCCGAAGGCTCAGAGAAGGTTGGGGGAGGGGACCCACTGGAACAGCTGTTGGGAGACAGATGGTAGCCTCCCGTCAAGGCCATCCAGCGTGTTCTTTAACGTGCACAGGGTATGGCTCTCCTGCACACGGGGGCCACAGCTTAACATCCTATCCGACGGAAGGCGGCCTTTCCAACCCCAATCGGTGTCCCCTACTGACCGTGGGCACGACGGGGAGTTTTGCGGAGATAAAACTCAACGCTGACCCAGCTGGGACTCGAACCTGGGAACTACAGATTACGAGCCTGGCGCGCTACCGACTGAGCCACCCCGGCCCCACCACGGCCAGATGTTCTACGCTGTTTTTTTAACACTACTCTCCCCCTTATGTTTCTTCCTAAATCTTGGGAAGAGATTCTTACTTCTGTTGTACTCTTTGCCCAGTTATCCAGTAAACATTTTTTAATAACTTTTAGCTACCACTATCTCTTTAAAGATCCAAATATGATTATAATTTGTTCTTCACGCGTGACAGCTAAATCTCACCTAACTGACAACTCCATCACTCAAACCTTGCCTCTGGGAAGAGCATCCGTACTTCTTCCAACATCCGCGTGTCAACTAGCTCTAGGAGGGAAGGCGAGACATCCGGGGCAATGGTCATTACCGGTATATACATGGCACTCATTCACTGCGAGTTGATAATGAATCAAACCAAACATAAACTTTCTAAAGGATAAAAATAACATCAAAACAGAATAATTTTTAAGGATAATTTTTCCGCTTGTGATTTATGCACCCGTGTCTGTCTGCTATTTGAGTGTATGCTCTTCCTCGAGAAGTGTTGCTATGGAAACTAGACGTGTAAACAGGAGTTTCCAGTAAACAGAGATACAAACGTTGAGATATGCATTCAGTTGGGTTGGGTTGTTTTACCTCTGAGCGGCACTTTTTTGCACACCATGGGCTAAATGGCCAGGTCACATGGACCCCGAAGGCTCAGAGAAGGTTGGGGGAGGGGACCCACTGGAATAGCTGTTGGGAGACAGATGGTAGCCTCCCGTCAAGGCCATCCAGTGTGTTCTTTAACGTTGGGTTGTTTTATCTCTGAGCGGCACTTTTTTGCACACAATGGGCTAAATGGCCAGGTCACAAGGACCCCGAAGTTTCAGAGAAGGTTGGGGAGGAGACTCACTGGAACAACTGTTCGGAGACAGATGGTAGCCTCCATTCAAAGCCCTCCAGCATATCCGTTAACGTTGGATTGTTTTATCTCTGAGCGTCACTTTTTTGTACACAATGGGCTAAATGGCCAGGTCACAAGGACCCCGAAGGTTCAGAGAAGGTTGGGGGAGGGGACCCACTGGAACAGCTGTTGGGAGACAGATGGTAGCCTCCCGTCAAGGCCATGCAGCGTGTTCTTTAACATGCACGGAGTATGGCTCTCCCGCACACGGGGCCATGGCTTACCGTCCCGTCTGACGGGCGGCAGCCATTCCAAGCCCAGCGGTGTCCCCCTACTGACCGTGGGCACGGAATTTTGCGGAGATAAATCTCAACGCTGACCCAGCTGGGACTCGAATCTGGGAACTACAGATTACGAGCCTGGCGCGCTACCGACTGAGACCCCGCCCCTATGCATTCAGTTCCATGTTATATCAATGGAGTACTAAAATTAGCACTCACGAACTTCTTAAGTACGCATTTAATGCAGAAATGTGACTAAAAGATCTCAAATCTATCCAAATCTCATTTTTTTTTCAAAAAACAGTCAGTCGATGTTTAGAAAAGTTATGGAAGGTGGAATATTTTACGATTTAGTTCATTATGCAAAAAATCGTTTGAAATTGGTAAAAAATACAAAAAATCATTGCATTACTTTCTACAAATACGATTATGTATTAAAGTTTAATTGATGATTATTGCTCTATTTTAAGTTGTTTGAATTAATGTTTCAGATAAATTATTTAAAATAAATTACCTCACAAGCTTGCCACAGAGAGGTCTGACAGGAGCCAGTGTAAAATGTCGAAGAGATCTGTAAGAAGAGACCTCACTAGAAGCACAATGCAGAAAAAGAAACATCCATATCTTAT
Source organism: Ryuthela nishihirai (assembly GCA_038380435.1). NCBI lineage: Eukaryota > Metazoa > Arthropoda > Arachnida > Araneae > Heptathelidae > Ryuthela > Ryuthela nishihirai. The sequence continues at coordinate 9,576 of JAWZYU010000126.1, forward strand.
TTGGGGTTGAAGTATGATTTGATAAGTAGCCAAGCATGTTAACCACTCGGCCACCTGATAGGCATAGATTAAATTATCCCTAAACTTAATTTTATCCTGCTCGCCACAGATATCTGACAAGATCTTTTACGTATTATCTCTTATATACTTTGGAGAGTTTATCTCTCTTTTTCTCTGCCTATATGGAGTCAGAGCTAGGACCACCAAACTTCGTCTATAGCTTCATCTCACCGTAACTTAGTGCCCTATAATGGAGAGTTTGTCTCTCGTTTTCTCTGCCTATTTGGAGTCAGAGCTAGGACCACCAAACTTCGTCAACAGCTTTCACCTCACCGTAACTTAGTGCTCTATAATGCAGAGTTTGTCTCTCTTTTTCTCTGCCTATTTGGAGTCAGAGCTAGGACCACCAAACTTCGTCTACAGCTTCATCTCACCGTAACTTAGTGCCCTATAATGGAGAGTTTGTCTCTCGTTTTCTCTGCCTATATGGAGTCAGAGCTAGGACCACCAAACTTCGTCTACAGCTTCATCTCACCGTAACTTAGTGCCCTATAATGGAGAGTTTGTCTCTCTTTTTCTCTGCCTATTTGGAGTCAGAGCTAGGACCACCAAACGTCGTCTACAGCTTCATCTCACTGTAACTTAGTGCCCTATAATGGAGAGTTTGTCTCTCTTTTTCCCTGCCTATTTGGAGTCAGAGCTAGGACCACCAAACTTCGTCTACAGCTTCATCTCACCGTAACTTAGTGCCCTATAATTAAGAGTTTGTCTCTCTTTTTCTCTGCCTATTTGGAGTCAGAGCTAGGACCACCAAACTTCGTCTACAGCTTCATCTCACTGTAACTTAGTGCCCTATAATGGAGAGTTTGTCTCTCTTTTTCTCTGCCTATTTGGAGTCAGAGCTAGGACCACCAAACTTCGTCTACAGCTTCATCTCACCGTAACTTAGTGGCCTATAATGGAGAGTTTCTCTCTCTTTTTCTCTGCCTATTTGGAGTCAGAGCTACGACCACCAAACTTCGTCTACAGCTTCATCTCACTGTAACTTAGTGCCCTATAATGGAGAGTTTGTCTCTCTTTTTCTCTGCCTATTTGGAGTCAGAGCTAGGACCACCAAACTTCGTCTACAGCTTCATCTCACCGTAACTTAGTGGCCTATAATGGAGAGTTTCTCTCTCTTTTTCTCTGCCTATTTGGAGTCAGAGCTACGACCACCAAACTTCGTCTACAGCTTCATCTCACTGTAACTTAGTGCCCTATAATGGAGAGTTTGTCTCTCTTTTTCTCTGCCTATTTGGAGTCAGAGCTAGGACCACCAAACTTCGTCTACAGCTTCATCTCACCGTAACTTAGTGCCCTATAATGCAGAGTTTGTCTCTCTTTTTCTCTGCCTATTTGGAGTCAGAGCTAGGACCACCAAACTTCGTCTACAGCTTCATCTCACCGTAACTTAGTGCCCTATAATGCAGAGTTTGTCTCTCTTTTTCTCTGCCTATTTGGAATCAGAGCTAGGACCACCAAACTTCGTCTATAGCTTCATCTCACCGTAACTTAGTGCCCTATAATGGAGAGTTTGTCTCTCGTTTTCTCTGCCTATTTGGAGTCAGAGCTAGGACCACCAAACTTCGTCTACAGCTTCATCTCACCGTAACTTAGTGCCCTATAATGGAGAGTTTGTCTCTCGTTTTCTCTGCCTATATGGAGTCAGAGCTAGGACCACCAAACTTCGTCTACAGCTTCATCTCACCGTAACTTAGTGCCCTATAATGGAGAGTTTGTCTCCCTTTTTCTCTGCCTATTTGGAGTCAGAGCTAGGACCACCAAACGTCGTCTACAGCTTCATCTCACTGTAACTTAGTGCCCTATAATGGAGAGTTTGTCTCTCTTTTTCTCTGCCTATTTGGAGTCAGAGCTAGGACCACCAAACTTCGTCAACAGCTTCATCTCACCGTAACTTAGTGCCCTATAATTAAGAGTTTGTCTCTCTTTTTCTCTGCCTATTTGGAGTCAGAGCTAGGACCACCAAACTTCGTCTACAGCTTCATCTCACTGTAACTTAGTGCCCTACAATGGAGAGTTTGTCTCTCTTTTTCTCTGCCTATTTGGAGTCAGAGCTAGGACCACCAAACTTCGTCTACAGCTTCATCTCACCGTAACTTAGTGGCCTATAATGGAGAGTTTGTCTCTCTTTTTCTCTGCCTATTTGGAGTCAGAGCTACGACCACCAAACTTCGTCTACAGCTTCATCTCACCGTAACTTAGTGCCCTATAATGCAGAGTTTGTCTCTCTTTTTCTCTGCCTATTTGGAATCAGAGCTAGGACCACCAAACTTCGTCTATAGCTTCATCTCACCGTAACTTAGTGCCCTATAATGGAGAGTTTGTCTCTCGTTTTCTCTGCCTATTTGGAGTCAGAGCTAGGACCACCAAACTTCGTCTACAGCTTCATCTCACCGTAACTTAGTGCCCTATAATGGAGAGTTTGTCTCTCGTTTTCTCTGCCTATATGGAGTCAGAGCTAGGACCACCAAACTTCGTCTACAGCTTCATCTCACCGTAACTTAGTGCCCTATAATGGAGAGTTGTCTCTCGTTTTCTCTGCCTATATGGAGTCAGAGCTAGGGCAATATAAGTATGTCAATTATTTGAATGTGAAACAAAATTAAGAGTGCAGTCACTGTTGAAACTTCCCACTAAGTCAAGTGGTAAAATTAAAATAACCTATTTGGATTTTAAAGATCATTTTAAGGAAATGAATTTTATGTCTATTAGCTTAAAATTTAACATTACAGTGCTTCCTTCAGAGTTGTCTGATTGTGATAACTCTCTTCCTGTAATTGCATATATAGCAGGTTATTGTGTATTTTCAGTTTTGAAAAGTTTGAAATGTGATCATTGTAAACATTTACTATTACTTGATAAAAAAGTAGAATTGGATGTAAAATTTAAGTATTTACAAAAATTTGATAGAGACAGTCTTTTTTTTGCCCAAATGAGATACTAATTAATGTTCTATTACTATATTATATTACTATGAAAAAATTGTGTACTGAATTTGAAGAAGAATTTATGGAAATGGCAAATCAAAGAAATGTTGTTACTTTAATCACAACCAGTCTTTTACATGATGCAGAATTACTTGATTATCATTCAAGTTGTGAATTTGGCCACTCTATTGGAAAAACTCTAGAAATGATTATCTGGTGTTCAACAAATATATTTAAAAAAAAATGATTGTTAGAGAATTTGGGAAATAAGAAAAAATGTCTTAGTACCAAAAAAAAGTTGTCTACCCTCAATAAACAGTATCCACAGAGTTGGACTCCACTGTTGGTTTTGAAATTAATAGAATACCACTGTATATGTTAAATAGAAAACCACTGTTGGCTTTGAAATTAATAGTTTTGTTGGCATGTGGGATTTGAACCATATCTCTTCAGGTATAGGCCACAGTGTTCTAAGACCACTAAACTAATAAGTTCTATTAGTGGAAAAAAGGCAGAGTCTGTTAGTTTAGTGGTCTTACACCACTGGCTTATATCTGGAAAGATGTATACCTAAATGATTTAATCTTTCTTTACCAGGCTGCATAGAATTACATTTCTAACAATTGAAGATTGATTAGAGACTATTTTCTTTATATTTGGGAGGTTAGTTGAGCGATATATTATCAAATCTTAAATCATAGATTTACAGGTAGCTTTGTAAACCAAAATGTGTATTGTGCTTGCAGTAAATTGTAGTTTGTAAAGTTTAGATGCACTTTTCCTGCTAGTTTTTGAATATGTATTCCATCGAAACGTTGTATCCATGTCCTATAAATTCAGTCTAATCACTAAGAAAAAGTATTTCAATTAAATCATAACTGCAATTGTTACAGTTAAAGCTATTACAGTACATCATTAATTTGTAGTTCACATTTGTCAATAAAATTGTTCTGAAGAATTTTTGTGTTTTTTTTTTTCCTTTTAATATAACACACTAGTTTTCCATAACAATTTATATGTCATGATTATATTATCAATGGTATAAAAAACTGGATCAATTATTGACAGCATTTATCAGGAAAAATATGTGAAGAAAATGATTTTATTTTTGTTAATATATAACCGAGTAAATATTCGCATTTTACCTTATTTTTAAACATATTTTGTCATTGCAATTATATGTAGAACCGATTATGACGCTCCTGGTAATTTATATATCGTTATACATGTTCAGAGAACGTTAAACGACGATTACTCTGCATTTTCAGTCATCAATTTAGCACAATTACAAATTAAGATCTATTTTAGTTTCAACGTCTTCCTTATTTTAAAGTTTGCCATAGAAATATTACATTAATGTACATATATACAATATAATCATACTATGTTAATCAGTTTTTGAGCACAGTATCAAACAAAAATGCCCACCGACCTTATAAAAAAGTTGCTCGATTTGCGACGGTAATACTACGTGCGCAGGAAGCACTGTAGATCCACCGGATGTGACGTCAATTTAGACTGCAAAGGCCTCGAGTCTCGAAGGTTACGGTATGGCGCGTTTTTAGGTTTTATCTCTGAACTTCACTTTTGCTTTGTAAGCAATTTGATAAATGACGAGGTCACAAGGACCCCAATGGTTCAGAGCTAGGTAAGGAAATTCACTGCCACACGATAGTCGCGGTTTATTATCTCCTCCAACGGATGGAAAGCGTTTCAAGGTCATCAGGGTTCCTTTCTGACCAAGGTCAGCACGATCTGTAGGCGGAGAAATCACACAATAAAAAGATATAGCTTTTTTTTGCAATCGAGACAAAAACAACAATAAAAATATCTATTGTTTCACCTATGAGTACGGTGACCATATGTTTTTGGAGAAAATAAAGGACAAACCAGAAATTGTTTCATAATAAAAAAAAAGCAGATCGCGTTTATTTCTTTCACTAAAACTAAAAAGCTTTATAACATTTATTATAAAATATAAGAATATACATAGCATTTTAAACAATCATATTATTACTTAAAAAATTTAATTTTGATGCTTTTCACAAGAATGAATTTTTTTAATAAATCAGGTTTGTGTTTTAAAAATTAATAGAACTGTATACAATTGACGACTTTCCAATGCCATCGGTGTCCCCTAATGACCGTGGGCAGGGCGGGTATTATTTGCGGAGATAAGTCTCAACGCAGATCCAGTTGGGTATCGAACCTGGGAACTACAGATTACGAGCCTGGCGCGCTACCGACTGAGGCAAACCTCGCCCTTTTTCAGATGTGTACAATGGCACAATCACTCAAAAATATATCCGAGACACGAAGGTTGCCAGATGACTTAATTTCCAAAAAAAATTTTGCCAGATATTTTTTCTGAATTCTGTAATCAACCATAGTGTTCAGTAAAATCTTTTGGGGTACGCCGTGAGAACTCAAAAGTCGCTAGATCTAGTAACAGAGTTGCTAAGATGGCAACAATGCTTTGCAAAAATGTCATTTTTTGTGTTTATCGATATATGTAATTTATGAATACAAAATTTGATATATATATATACGTTTTATTTTAATCCCATTGTTATACTATAACTACAGTTTTATCTATCTATACAAGGGGTACGCCAGTTACATACGCATTTCCAGAGGGTACGTGAAGCATAAAAGTTTGAGAACCACTGATTTATATGTTTTATTTTATTCCCATTGTTATACTATACACTATAGTTTTATCTATCTATACAAGGGGTACGCCAGTTACATACACATTTCCAGGGGGTACGTGAAGCATAAAAGGTTGAGAACCACTGATATATATGTTTTATTTTATTCCCATTGTTATACTATAACTATAGTTTTATCTATCTATACAAGGGGTACACCAGTTACATACACATTTCCAGGGGGTACGTGAAGCATAAAAGGTTGAGAACCACTGATATATAGGTTTTATTTTATTCATATTGTTATACTATAACTATAGTTTTATCTATCTATACAAGGGGTATGCCAGTTACATACACATTTCCTGGGGGTACGTGAAGCATAAAAGGTTGAGAACCACTGATTTATATGTTTTATTTCATTCCCATTGTTATACTATAACTATAGTTTTATCTATCTATACAAGGGGTACGCCAGTTACATACATTTCCTGGGGGTACGTGAAGCATAAAAGGTTGAGAACCACTGATTTATATGTTTTATTTCATTCCCATTGTTATACTATAACAATAGTTTTATCTATTTATACAAGGGGTACGCCAATTACATACACATTTCCAGGGGATACATGAAGCCTAAAAGGTTGAGAACCACTGATATATATGTTTTATTTTATTCCCATTGTTATACTATAACTATAGTTTTATCTATCTATACAAGGGGTACGCCAGTTACATACACATTTCCTGGGGGTACGTGAAGCATAAAAGGTTGAGAACCACTGATTTATATGTTTTATTTCATTCCCATTGTTATACTATAACAATAGTTTTATCTATTTATACAAGGGGTACGCCAGTTACATACACATTTCCAGGTGGTATGTGAAGCACAAAAGGTTGAGAACCACTGATATATATGTTTTATTTTATTTCCATTGTTATACTATAACAATAGTTTTATTTATCTATACAAGGGGTACGTCAGTTACATACACATTTCCATGGGGTACGTGAAGCATAAAAGGTTGCGAACCCCTGATCTAATGTATAGGATAATAACTATTCATTATTGAACAATATTATATATGCATAGAATTTTTTTTCTATCAAGCAAAAGTTTTTTCAACTATTACATCACACAGACCCAGATATAGGAAAAAAAATAAACAGGTGGGGGAAGTGACATAATCGATCCCCCCAAAAAATACGGGATTTTCATTGCCGTATAACGTCTCCTCTGTTTTAGAAGTTTTTAACTTTTTTTCAATACTGAATTATGAACTGGTTTAATAACTATTTGCCTTCATTAACATTACTAGTATTCTTAGAGGGGGGCTTATATATCTCCCTAGCTCCTGCCCTGAAAACGTATATTTACATTATATTTACACAAATAATATCATATTTAGAATTTAATAATAAATTTATTAAAATATAAAAGGGTCCAATTCAGAAAAATAATAAAAATAATTTAAGCATATCATGTACGGTATCCAGGAATTTCAAAGATTTATTTATATTACGGGTTCAGGTCCCACTCGGATCAAGACAATTTGTCGTCTACATCCATCTTCAGTCTGATACTTGAAACTGGTTAATAGCGAATAAATGCTGAGTAAATTTATTACAGTTATAATTTATAACATTATCCAGTGTTGGGTTGTTTTACCTCTGAGCGGTACTTTTTTGCGCACCATTGGCTAAATGGCCAGGTCACATTGACCCCGAAGGCTCAGAGAAGGTTGGAGGGAGGGGACCCACTGGAACAGTTGTTGGGGGACAGATGGTAGCTGGGGGCGGGGGTGGCTCAGTCGGAAGCGCGCCAGGCTCGTAATCTGTAGTTCCCAGGTTCGAGTCCCAGCTGGGTCAGCGTTGAGATTTATCTGCGCAAAATTCCCCGCCCTGCCCACGGTCAGTAGGGGACACCGATGAGCTTGGAAAGGCCACCGTCCGTCGGATGGGACGTTAAGCCTTGGGTTCTCTTACTCCCCCGTGTATGGGAGAGCCATACCCTTTGCACGTTAAAGAACACGCTGGATGGCCTTGACGGGAGGCTACCATCTGTCTCCCAACAGCTGTTCCAGTGGGTCTCCTCCCCCAATCTTCTCTGAGCCTTCGGGGTCCATGTGACCTGGCCATTTAGCCCATGGTGTGCAAAAAAGTGGCGCTCAGAGGTAAAACAACCCAACCCACAACAGATGGTAGCCTCCCGTCAGGGCCATCCAGCGTGTTCTTTAACGTGCACAGGGTATGACTCTCACACACATGGAACCAGGGCTTAACGTCCCATCCGACGGGCGGCGGTCTTTTCAAGCCCATCGGTGTCCTCTACTGACCGTGTGCAGGGCAGGGCATTTTGAGGAGATAAATCTCAACGCTGACCCAGCTGGGACTCGAACCTGGGAACTACAGATTAAGTCTGTAATGATTTATAGGGATCTGTACATATAATGTATAATTTGCATCACATTTGTGACTGTGACAATAACATAACAGATAATTTTAAAAACTCATGCGCATAACTGTTGCAGATAAAGCTTTGCTGATATGTTTTAATCAGCATTTTGTTCTGGTAATGAACATAAATAATATATTTGTTATTATTATTATTATTTATTTAAGCTGTCGTCACGCTACTTAGCCTCACTCAATCAAATTCTAATCTGTTAATGGATAACTACGTCACAAGTAGCCGAGTACAAAGCATATCAGCCCACAAGCCAAAACTGGGCCTGAAGTTTGCAGGGAAACAAACCCCACTGGGGCGGGACAGTGACCCTGTCACTACTACTGGCCCAGCTGCAAGAAGGGGGTCAGCATCGGTGACGTCACGTGACGTTGAAGGAAGAGGAGGAGGAAGAGGGGAGGGGGAGAGATTCCCCCTCCGCTGTGACATGCTGCCAGAGTGCGTACGAGGCTGCTCACGAGGGGATGTGCTGGTGCCACACTTCGTCGTCTTGAACTAGCTGCGGGAAGAACACGCGGTGCTTGCCTCAACGTACGACGCTGGACGGTTACCAAGGGCAACATCTTCCCGAGATCCCGTCACTGTTGGCAGCATCCCAAACTGAGAAACCGGAGGGATATTTCTTCAGTGGAGTCGAGAACACGCGTCGTTATCTTTATTTGGGGATCGGACCTGGTGTTTGTGTCATCGTTTCGAAGTGAGGTACTTTCCTGTGTTGTTTCCTTCAGGTTCCTTGGATCAATTTAGACCTGTGTTATCTGCGTGAAAAGATCGCGTTCTTGCGTCTTTTGCTCGTTACGAAGTTTATTTACTGGAAGACGAGATTTTATAACGTTCGGGAAGAAATCTTTGAAGTTATTTGTTCAAATTCCCAACGTCAATTTTTTTTTCTTTTGGGAATTTAGCACATTTTACAACACAGGAATTTGTCCTTTATATAGTTCTGTTTTTTTTTTCGCTCGTGGGAACACGTGCTTGTGTTTTATGTTCCCTAAAACTTTTGGAAAGATCAAGCTGCTTCTTTACAGAAACCATCTTTTCAAATTCTGAAGAAGAGTGGTTATTTTAAAGCATGCTATGCAAGTGCCTGTAGAAAATTAGGAAAATTATAATTGTTCGCTGTTCTCATTTTTCAAACAAATTATAGAAATTAAAAGAATTTCTTCTGAAAGCTAGTGAGTGTAAGTAAATCTTTGAAGCAAGTGATTACTTCGATTTTGGATGATTTTTTTTCCTCAAATGCAAGCAATCTAACTTATATTGATGCATATTTGTCTCCAATATTGACCAAAACTACATTTAACAATGAAGACTACTGTTTTAAACGTTAGGAGCTCCCTCTGTGGTTTTCTTTCGTAAACCAAAACTAGTCATCAGTTCAAAAAGCTTCAGACAGTTACTGCAAAACAAGAAAACAACTGTTGTCGGTTATTTGTGCTCTACTGGAACCACCACATATGGATACCACGTGGACCACCCGCTTCTTCCCGGCACGGGGAGGGATCGCCCGCCTGTCGGCCGCACTCTGCGTCCTCTGTACTTTTTCAATGACGTTGAACTTTTGTGTTGCCTTTAACGTCGATATAAGGACAGCAATTCCTTACAGAGGACCAACTGGATCGATGTTCGGCTTTAGTCTGACTCTTCATCGAGAGAGCGGAAACAACTGGTAAGTACCAAAAGAAATTATTTTTTAAAAATTTTTTTGTAATTTTATGACCACCGGCTTGAAAATAGCGAGGCAAGGTTCAAAGATCCTATGCACTTACGATTTCAAGCATGGGACTTGTAGCTCTGACTTCGAATGGTCGTGACGTGTTTTCGCATCTCTCCTGGATTATTTCAAGCACTAATGATTAGCTAACTATTTACTGAAATTTCCTATTAGCCTTAGGAAAGACTGGGTGAAATTCCTAGTGGAGCCTTTGGCAGCCGGGGGTGGCTTAGTCGGTAGCGCGCCAGACTCGTAATCTGTAGTTCCCAGGTTCGAGTCCCAGCTGGGTCAGCGTTGAGATTTATCTCCGCAAAATTCCCCGCCCTGCCCACGGTCAGTAGGGGACACCGCTGGGCTTGGAAAGGCCGCCGTCCGTCGGATGGGACGTTAAGCCGTGGCCCCGTGTGCGGGAGAGACATACCCTGTGCACGTTAAAGAACACGCTGGATGGCCTTGACGGGAGGCTACCATCTGTCTCCCAACAGCTATTCCAGTGGGTCCCCTCCCCCAACCTTCTCTGAGCCTTCGGGGTCCATGTGACCTGGCCATTTAGCCCATGGTGTGCAAAAAAAGTGCCGCTCAGAGGTAAAACAACCCAACTCAAGCCTTTGGCAAGAAAGGTAGCTAATTTAGCCTAATCTTTTACTTAAACTTGTAGTTTCTTAGTTAGGGTTTTTACAGGTTTATTTACTACAATATGTTAATAAAGTCTCCGGCTTTCGACATACTAATCAACATTAGATAAATATAAGTAGAAGTCAATAGGCGACGTGAGTTGGCCGCCATCAGCAGTAGGAAAAGTACGCGCCAATAGCCGACTTTTAAGTTAGCCGTTATTGGCGTTGGAAGAGTACGTGCTGATAGCCGGCTCATCGATTGGCCGTTATTGTCTTGGAAACCATACTATACAAGGAGCATTTCGAATTTAAAAATCCTCCGTTGGGGTATTCTAGCTTTAGCACTTTTTTTTTAGGTTTTTTCGTATTTTATTCGATTTTAGTCGCTACCGGAAAAGTAGCGATGCTTTTATTTCATTAGATTTGTAGTGTTACATTGATTCTGATATTTTATACTCATTTTTGAGTTTTAATATTGTTTTTGGACAGATTACTGTTATTTTACAGTAATTCTGTCCTTTTCAAATCCGGACTGAGCCGGTTCTTACAGTTACAACTGTCAATTTTATATTTGAAATTTTAGAATAGTTTGCATAAATTTGATGTAAATTTCTTCAATTTCTTTTATTTTTATCTTATTCATGCTTATTTATTTGTTTTCAACTGCTTTTGTTTGAAAATTGTTCAAACTTTTAAACATTTTTGCAACGTCAAAATCTGACATTCATGAAATTTCTATCCCGGTCCTGACAGAGAGCTACTCTGTCAATGACGTTAGTCCGGACCTCTCAGCGACCTCTGAAGCTCAAGTCTCTATGGATAGTTCACAACTGACTTATAACGCGCAAATTTGCACGTTTTTATCGGAGAAAAACTCCTGTTCGATTTAAACTCAACTTTAGCAAATTTACCTTCTATGGAGGAATTGCACAGCCTTTTGCCTGATGATCGCGTCAAATTAAATGATGCAATATTGGAAAGGTTTTATCTTGAGAAAGACATTAACGAACTCAAACAATTGCTTTGGAAGTTGTTCAGGAATTGGATCCTGCTCCAAAACATGATATGGATTTATTTCAAGATATTTCTGATGCTGCCAAAAAACCTAAAGGGAAGGGTGTTCGCAAAAACTTAAAGAAAGGACACAAGAGAGCCTTGTCTCCCATCACTGACTCTGTCTATGCCTTTAAGTTGTTGGGTTGTTGGGTTGTTTTACCTCTGAACGGCACTTTTTTGCACACCATGGGCTAAATGGCCAGGTCACATGGACCCCGAAGGCTCAGAGAAGGTTGGGGGAGGGGACCCACTGGAACAGCTGTTGGGAGACAGATGGGAGCCTCCCGTCAAGGCCATCCAGCGTGTTCTTTAACGTGCAAAGGGTATGGCTCTCCCGCACACGGGGACACGGCTTAACGTCCCATCCGACGGACGGCGGCCTTTCCAAGCCCATCGGTGTCCCCTACTGACCGTGGGCAGGGCAGGGAATTTTGCGGAGATAAATCTCAACGCTGACCCAGCTGGGACTCGAACCTGGGAACTACAGATTACGAGCCTGGCGCGCTACCGACTGAGCCACCCCCGCCCCTATGCATTTAAGACCAGATTTTTGGTCTTAGAGGAGGAATACTTGGACCCTCCAGTTTCTGAAATGGAGGTTTCTGACTCTACCGCTACTCCTAAAGGGAATAGCAATAATAATGGGAAAATACCTCCCATCATTTTACGTTCTCCTAAGAACTGGTTGAACACTTACAAAGAATTAACTAAAATTGCTGTGGAAGCTTTCACTGCAAAGACCTTCGGAGAAACGGTCAGATTACAAACCAAATGCTCCAATGATTACAGGTCCTTTGTCAGATTTTTTTGAAGCTTCAAAGCAACAATTTCATACATACAAATTAAAAGAAGAGAAAAACCTCAGAGTGGTAATCAAAAATCTACCCAATGACATTACCACTGATGATGTCCGAGTCGCCTTAGTGGACTTGGGATTTACAATTATTAAACTCTCACAGATGACGAAGGCCTGCCTTTGTAAGAAGGAAGAGAGTCCGCCAAAATGTGCCAATTGTGGCCTTGGCCATACGGCCAATTATAAAGGCTGCTCTTATTTTCCTACACGTGAGGTGGTAACTCCACTTAAGGATAAATCTAATACTGCCCATCCAAGAAGGCTATTAGTACCCCTGTTACCCCTCAACTAACATAGGCAAGTGCTCTTGCCAAAGGCACACCAACTGCCAAGTCAACTGGAAAAGGTAAACCTTTACCTAAAAGAGTGTCTCCTAATGCTTTACCTCCAAAACAAGATCCTTGTACAAGTGAGCTGTTTGATGCCACCATTTTGAACGATCTGAAGGAAATCTTCCTGATCTTTAAAAATCTTAATGTTTCAAAGATTTTATTAATGGCTAAGTCATTAATCAATGAATACCAAAATGCCAACGGCCTGATGGGTAAACTCACCGTTGGGCTAAAAGCTTTCGATTATCAGCTCTCTTCGCTGTCCTCAGATGGAGCACAACAGTAAGAAAGAATTACCTCCAGATTTTTTTCTGGAATGCCACTGGAACAGCTGTTGGGAGACAGATGGTAGCCTCCCGTCAAGGCCATCCAGCGTGTTCTTTAACGTGCACAGGGTATGGCTCTCCCGCACACGGGGGCACGGCTTAACATCCCATCCGACGGACGGCGGCCTTTCCACCATCGATGTCCCCTACTGACCGTGGACAGGGCGATGAATTTTGCGGAGATAAATCTCAACGCTGACCCAGCTGGGACTCGAACCTCGGAACTACAGATTACGAGCCTGGCGCGCTACCGACTGAGCCACCCCCGCCCAGGATAGATGCGTAAAAACTTCAATGTCTACAGACGACAGACAGAAACTCGGGTGACAAAGTAAACGCATTGTTTCGTAATAATTTTGTGGGAAGAAATGATTCCTCGATGAGTGAGATTCGAACCCACTCCTTCTAGTTACGTGCTACGTCCTGAATAATGTAAGTGAGAGCGTGTATTTGAATCCCTCTCATCGGTGAATATTCTTTTCCACAGAATTATTTCTTGAATTATGTGTCAACAGGTAATCTGTGAAGCCATTATTGATTAATTTTTACATTACCTTGTTGTCTGGGGCGGGGTGGCTCAGTCGGTAGCGCGCCAGGCTCGTAATCTGTAATTCCAGGTTCGAGTCCCAGCTGGTCAGCGTTGAGATTTGTCTCCGCAAAAATTCCCCGCCCTGCCCACGGTCAGTAGGGAACACCGATGGGGTTGGAAAGACCCATCGGTGTCCGTCGGATGGGACGTTAAGCCGTGGCCACATATGTGGGAGTGCCATACCCTACGCACGTTAAAGAACACGCTGGATGGCCTTGACGGGAGGCTACCATCTGTCTCCCAACAGCTGTTCCAGTGGGTCCCCTCCCCCAACCTTCTCTGAGCCTTCGGGGTCCTTGTGGCCTGGCCATTTAGCCCATGGTGTGCAAAAAAAAGTGCTGCTCAGAGGTAAAACAATCCAATCCAAACCTTGTTGTCTTTTATTTATTTACTGAAAATTATCTATTTTTATCAACATCGTAGCTGAAACCACAGGTAAATCCGTTTTTTAGGGGCCCAGCAGGGATTCGAGCCTGGCTCACTAACGGATTAATGTCCCAGCACGGATTCAAACCTGGATGAATGTCCCAGCAGGGATTCGAACCTGGGATGCACTTGGAAAATCCACTGTCCGTCGGATAGGACGTTAACCCGTGGCCCCATGTGCGGAAGAACCATACCTTGTGCATGATAAGAACACGCTGGATGGACTTGTCGAGAGGTTACCAGCTGTCTCCCAACAGCGGTGGGGCGGGAGTGGCTCAGTTGGTAGCGCGCCAGGCTCGTAGTCTGTAGTACACAGGTTCTAGTCCCAACTGGGTCAGCGTTGAGATTTATCTCCACCAAACTCCCTGCCCACGGTCAGTAGAGGACACCGTCCGTCCGTCGGATGGGACGTTAAGCCGTGGCCCCGTGTGCGGGACAGCCATACCCTTTGCACGTTAAAGAACATGCTGGATGTTCTTGACGGGAGGCTACCATCTGTCTCCCAACAGCTGTTCCAGTGGGTCCCCTCCCCCAACCTACTCTGAGCCTTTGGGTCCATGTGACCTGGCCATTTAGCCCATGGTGTGCAAAAAAGTGCCGCTTGGAGATAAAACAACCCAACAGCTTTTCCGATAGGTCCCAACCACCTCTGAGCCTTTGGTGTGACTTATCCCAATGTGTACAAAAAGTGTCGCTTAGAGGTAAAACAACCAAACCCAAGTCCCACCTGGACCAGGGTTCAGATTTATCTCCGCAAAACTCCTCGCCCTGCTCACGATCAGTAGGAGGCATCGATGGGTTTGGAAAGGCCACCGTCCATCGGATTAGACGCTAAGCTGTGAATCTCTGTGCGGGAAAACCACCACATTAACACGCTGGGATGATCTTCAGGGGTGGCTTCTGTCTCCTAATAGCTGTCTAGTGAGTCCCCATTCCCCAACCTTCTTTGAACCTGTGGGGTCCTTGTGACCTGGGGTGGGGGTGACTCAGTCGGTAGCGCACCAGGCTCGTAAACTGCAGTTCCCAGGTTCGAGTCCCAGCTGGGTCAGAGTTGAGATTTATCTCCGCAAAATTATCCGCACTACCTACGGTCAATAGGGGACACCGATGGGCTTGGAAAGGCTGCCGTCTCTCGGATGGGACGTTAAGCCGTGGCCCTTTGTGTGAGAGAGCCATACCCTGTGCACGTTAAAGAACATGCTGGATGGCCTTGACGGGATGCTACCATCTGTCTCCCAAAAGCTGTTCCAGTGGGTCCCATCCCATAACCTTCTCTGAGCCTTTGGGGTCCATGTGACCTGGCCATTTAGTCCCTGGTGTGCAAAAAAGTGCTGCTCAGAGGTAACCCAATCCAACTGAAAATTTCTCTATTATAATTTTCTTTTCGTTTGGAGGGAAATATAAGAAATAATTAAGATTATTTTTCTTAATAAAATCTTATTTCGTAAAAGGTGTAGTAACTGTGCTCAACAAAAAACATTTTATATTTTAAACACTCTAGAATATTTGGTATATTATAATAAATTGAGATTTATGTGTCACTGCTCAATAACATGTTTTATACAATTATATTTGATACAATTATAATAAAAACAAATCGAGTTCCTTACTTGTATAAATCGTCAACAGATGGCAGCAGGCACTTCTGGTATCAACCATAAATAAGAACTTTACTATTAGAACAAAGTGCAAACACCTATATACATCGATATGCTCCAGGAAACGTAACTGCAACAAACATTGACTTACATGTTCTCAAGATGATTAAATGTATTAATTTACATATTAATTTCAAAAATTCTGCAAAAGTACTAAAAAAAAAATCATACAACAGTTCCTCCAGGTTCGTAAAATGTAGTCTTGAACGGGATAAAATACTCATTGAATAACTTCAGGATCAGCTACCACTGTGTGCAAATAGCCATGGGTGTTAGACAGTTTGAAACGCTAATTAAATCACATTAAATATTTGAAGAGTAAGGCAAACCACAGCTAGAGGAGGCTACGATGGGCTAAAATGATTGCACTGCGCATGCGCAGATCGCCCCTTAGATTTGTTTCTGTGCCTGCCCACCAATGATTATAAATATTTGAAACGGAATCTTGTAATAAATCTAAATGTTGAGATACGATATAAATCACATAATTAATGCATTTAATCAAAGGAACATAATGCTGAATCTTTTCTAATTCAATATATTGTTTACTTCCGTTTCATTTATAGTGCAAAGAAAGTATTAATTGTATTGTTCACTTTAATTCCAGCATTTATATCTAAATACTTGCCTATCTAGAATGTATCCATCGGATACTTTATAAAAAAAATAAAATAAATGCCATAGTAGAAGGTCTGTGAGGATGGCACAAAATTTATAATGACAGGAAAGGTGTCGGTTATATCCAGCGTTCGGATGTTTTTAAAATATCAATATCCTAAGACCCTGGGCTTATCAATTGAGAAATCGAAATTAAAAAGAAGAATTTCGAGAAGACAGTGAATGTCACTCTTTTAAATACACGTATAATAGTAATGATCACCTTTCTAAACAAGGAAGCTTATGGTTTCCATGGTTACCTGTTTTGTTTATATAAATGAAAATAGTCCCTTAGAGATGTTTTTGTGTCTGCACACCAATTTGCCACGTTCCGCAGTGTGGCGCCACTTACGCTTCTGCGAAGCTGGGCTTCTCCTTAGACCTTCTTTGAGTATAGGAAGCTTTGGCCGTACTCTCTAAATATGCTATATAAATATATATGCTAACCATAAGGGGTATTTAGAGAGTACGCTTGGCTAGTGAGCAAAATTCCCCGCCCTGCCGACGGTCAGTAGAGGACACCGATGGGCTTGGAAAGGCCGCCGTCCGTCGGATGGGACGTCCATACCCTGTGTACGTTAAAGAACACACTGGATGGCCTTGACGGGAGGCTACCATCTGTCTCCCAACAGCTGTTTCAGTGGGTTAACTCCCCCAACCTTCTCTGAGCCTTCGGGGTCCATGTGACCTGGCCATTTAGTCCATGGTGTGCAAAAAAAGTGCCGCTCAGAGGTAAAACAATCTAACCTCTGTTTCAGAGGTTTTTTTAATGTGGTGGAAAATGCATAAAATCAGGATCTGATCTGGGGGGAGGAGGTGGAAGTCCCACCGCCTCTCCCATGTTCGAGTCCCAGCTGGGTCAGCGTTGAGATATATCTCCGCAAAAATTTCCCCGCCCTGTCCACGGTCAGTAGGGGACACCGATGGATTTAAAAAGGCCGCCGTCCGTCGGATGGGACGTTAAGCCGTGGCCCCGTATGCGGGAGAGCCATACACTGTGCACGTTAAAAAACACGCTGGATGGCCTTGACAGGAGGCTACCCTCTGTCTCCCAACAGCTGTTCCAGTGGGTCCCCTCCCCCAACCTTCTATGAGCCTTTGGGGTCCATGTGATCTGGCCATTTAGCCCATGGTGTGCAAAAAAGTTTCGCTCAGAGGTAAAACAACTCAACCCAACCCCTCCTCCAAGCTTCTCTGAGCCTTCGGGGTCATTGTGACCTGGCCATTTAGCCCATGGTGTGCAAGCTGGGACTCGAACCTGGGAACTACAGATTACGAGCCTGACGCGCTACCGACTGAGCCACCCCCGCCCCTTTTCGAATGAGAGGAGAGTGTCCATTTTGCATTCGCACCACCCCTAAACACGAACCTCATTTCCAAGACGCTTTTCGTATTTCTTAAGGACCACAGACGGACGGTAGGCCTTTCACGCCAGGAAGTGTCTGCTTTCTTATCAAGATCAAGGCGCCAACAGAAGGATAGCATATCATATTCGCTTGTCGCTAAAATTTCACTGGGGGAGGGTTCGTAATGGCAGTGGCAGATTAAGATATCTGAAGGTGCAAAAACTGTCTGGGAGTTTCGGTGCATGTGTGTGTGTGTTGGTGGGATGCCGTCCCGTAGCCGAGTGGTTAGCGCGCTTGGCTACTGATCTAAGGGACCTGGGTTCGAGACCCGGATAAGGCATGGATATGTGTGTTGTTTTTCTGCTGAGGTCCTGCCATCCTCACAGACCTTCTACTACGGCATATAAACTGACAGGCTCCTGTCAGACCTCTGTGGCAAGCAGCTGCTTGAGGGGGTATTTATTTATTTTTATTTTTTTATATTTGTGTGTTGGTGGGACCGCTATACGGATCACCCCCCTGAAAATCCGGCAGTCTTAAACGAAATCTCAGACTTGTCTATTTGCTTTGAAATCCAAAACAGTTGTCTCTATATAATTTTACTTTAGCCCTCCATATTTTAAGTCCGACACTAAAAAGAATAAAACAAAACCTATCCTATTCCATATACAATATTGTTATGACAGATGAACGTGCTACAGTGAATTTATGATAAACGTGACATGAACGCTCGTGTATGCTACTGCGTGAGAATTATTTTAAACGAATACGAATGCAGAACCGATCTGAAAAATAGAAAAGATATAATTGTAATGTTGGAGTAGTGGATATGAGAAAGGAGGCATAATTAGTTTCAGTATGTATGTGATGGGTGTAAAAAGTAAAGAAGCATTTTATATGGTGAGTGCGTGGAAGGTAGTTTATTGGGTTGTTTTACATCTGAACGGCACTTTTTTGCACACCGTGGGCTAAATGGTCAGGTCACATGGACCCCGAATGTTCAGAGATGGTTGGGGGAGGGGACTCACTGGAACAGCTGTTGGGAGACAGATGGTAGCCTCCCGTCAAGGCCATCCAGTGTGTTCTTTAACGTTGGGTTGTTTTACCTCTGAGCGGCACTTTTTTCCACACCGTGGGCTAAATGGTCAGGTCACATGGACTCCGAATGTTCAGAGATGGTTGGGGGAGGGGACTCACTGGAACAGCTGTTGGGAGACAGATGGTAGCCTCCCGTCAAGGCCATCCAGTGTGTTCTTTAACGTTGGGTTGTTTTACCTCTGAGCGGCACTTTTTTGCACACCGTGGGCTAAATGGTCAGGTCACATGGACCCCGAATGTTCAGAGATGGTTGGGGGAGGGGACTCACTGGAACAGCTGTTGGGAGACAAATGGTAGCCTCCCGTCAAGGCCATCCAGTGCGTTCTTTAACGTTGGGTTGTTTTACCTCTGAGCGGCACTTTTTTCCACACCGTGGGCTAAATGGTCAGGTCACATGGACTCCGAATGTTCAGAGATGGTTGGGGGAGGGGACTCACTGGAACAGCTGTTGGGAGACAGATGGTAGCCTCCCGTCAAGGCCATCCAGTGTGTTCTTTAACGTTGGGTTGTTTTACCTCTGAGCGGCACTTTTTTCCACACCGTGGGCTAAATGGTCAGGTCACATGGACTCCGAATGTTCAGAGATGGTTGGGGGAGGGGACTCACTGGAACAGCTGTTGGGAGACAGATGGTAGCCTCCCGTCAAGGCCATCCAGTGTGTTCTTTAACGTTGGGTTGTTTTACCTCTGAGCGGCACTTCTTTCCACACCGTGGGCTAAATGGTCAGGTCACATGGACCCCGAATGTTCAGAGAAGGTTGGGGGAGGGGACCCACTGGAATAGCTGTTGGGAGACAGATGGTAGCCTCCCGTCAAGGCCATCCAGTGTGTTCTTTAATGTTGGGTTCTTTTACCTCTGAGCGACATTTTTTTGCACACCGTGGGCTAAATGGTCAGGTCACATGGACCCCGAGGGTTCAGAGAAGGTTGGGGGAGGGTACTCACTGGAACAGCTGTTGGGAGACAGATGGTAGCCTCTCATCAAGCCCATTCAGTGTGTTCTTTAACGTTGGGTTGTTTTACCTCTGAGCGGCACTTTTTTGCACACCGTGGGCTAAATGGTCAGGTCACATGGACCCCGAAGGCTCAGAGAAGGTTGGGGGAGGGGACCCACTGGAACAGCTGTTGGGAGACAGATGGTAGCCTCCCGTCAAGGCCATCCAGAGGGTTCTTAAACGTGCACAGGGTATGAGGACGGCGGCCTTTCCAAGCCCATCGGTGTCCCTTACTGACCGTGGGCAGAGCGCGGAATTTTGCGGACATAAATCTCAACGCTGACCCAGCTGGGACTCGAACCTGGGAGCTACAGAATACCAGTCTGGCACGCTACCGAATGAGACACCCCCGCTCCAACTGCTTGAGGGTAATTCTAATAGTAGAATTTAATAGTAGGTTTTCTAACAGTAGAGAAACTATTAGAATATGAGTGGAATAGAGAAAATATTTCATCATCATCCTCAAGCAGCCATGGGCTACGGAGGTGCAATTTAGTTCTCCAGTATATGTCTTGAGCTATATATGCTGCATCTCTCCACTGCACACCAATTCTAAAAATGTCTTGTTTCACATAGTCTGCCCACAGCATCCTAGGTCTCCCCCTCTTTCTGAGACTTTAGGCACACTGTTCATAACACTATTCGCTAATCTATAATTATTCATACGGGCAACATGGCCAAACCAACGGAGTCTCTCTCTGCACAATATGCTGCTTAAAGGAGGTTGCAGACTCCTTTGCCTAACCTCATCATTAGTTACAAAGTTAAACCACTTAATACCCAAGATACTGCAAGATCTAGAATCAAAAGCATCTAGTTTCCTGTTATCTTGTTTACAAAGTGTCCAAGTTTCACTACCATAACTAACCCTAGAAAGAACCAAACTATTATACAATCTAATTTTAGTTTTTAGGTGAATACGCCTATTTCTCCACACTCTTCATAGATTCTTAAAAGTCCCGGCAGCAATCCCTATTCGTCTGTTAGTCTCATGTCGCAGGTCACCAGTATCTGTTACATAGCTCCCAAGTTAATTAAACTGTGACACTTGCTTAAGACTGCAGCCATTCAGATTAATTGAATCACAGCCTGCCTGACCAATTTTCATCACTTTAGTTTTCTCTCTGTTTATAACCAAACCTACTCTACTACCAGTCTCATCAACAGCGCTAATGAAAGAGTTCATCTCATCAACATCATTTGCCAAAAAAGCTAAATCATAAGCATAATCTAAATCAGACATTTTCCTATCTCCAGCCCATTTAAGGCCAAACTCTTTGCCCTGAAGTGAATTTCGCATGACATAATCAATAACCAAGCTAAAGAGAAAAGGAGACAAAATGCACCCTTGTCGAACACCAGAAGTAATGCTAAACCAATTGCTACAAGCCTTACCAACTCTCACACACGACTCAGTGTTATAATAGAGAGCTTTCATTATGTTAACTAACTTGTCTGGTATACCATACGATCTCGTAATCAACCACAAATTATGACGATCAACAGAGTCGAAAGCCTTTTTGAAATCCACAAAGCTAGCTAGCAACCAAAGGTTTCTGAAACTCTAAACATTGCTCAAAAACATGCCTAAGTGAAAATATTTGATCCACACATCCCTTCCACTTCTAAATTAACATTGCTCATCACGCAATTACTTGTCAACAAAACTTTACCTGGAACAGAGAGTAGGCTGATACCCCTATAGTTATCACAAGAACTGTGATCACCTTTTTCAAAAATAGGGATAAATAATAGCTTTGGTAAAATCTTTTCGAACCATGCCTTTATCAAGAAAGATATTTAAAATTTCAATCATCCATGTGGTAACAGAAACATTCCCAGCTGTAAGCATTTCCGTAGTAATTTCATCTATTCCAGGGGATTTATGTAAAACCAGTAATACATTTATCATCATTACACAACAATGTGAGTAGAACTAACCACATTGTTTAGAACATCACTGAAATGCTCAGCCCACCTAGCCATGGGTTGGGTTGTTTTACCTCTGAGCGGCACTTTTTTGCACACCATGGGCTAAATGGCCAGGTTACATGGACCCCGAAGGCTCAGAGAAGGTTGGGGGAGGGGACCCACTGGAACAGCTGTTGGGAGACAGATGGTAGCCTCCCGTCAAGGCCACCCAGCGTGTTCTTTAACGTGCACAGGGTATGGCTCTCCCGCACACGGGGTCAAGGCTTAACGTCCCATCCGACGGACGGCGACCTTTCCAAGCCCATCGGTGTCCCCTACTGACCGTGGGCAGGGCGGGGAGTTTTGCGGAGATAAATCTCAACGCTGACCCAGCTGGGACTCGAACCTGGGAACTACAGATTACGAGCCTGGCGCGCTACCGACTGAGCCACCCCCGCCCCCACCTAGCCATGACTGAATCTTTACCTTCTATAACCTTACCTTGTTTATTCTTTAATCCTTGTATACCTGTCCGTATTTTACCGCAAAAAACATTAACTATCTGATGTATGTGTTGTTTTTCTGCTGAGGTCCTGCCATCGTCTCAGACCTACTCTGGCATATAAACTGACAGGCTCCTGTCAGACCTCTGTGGCAAGCAGTTGCTTGAGGGGGTATTTATTTAATTATTTATTTATACAGCTCACTGCTGTTGTGCTGTCCAACTGCTTCCTTGGATTTGTCAACCAAGCCATCAAGCCGAAGATCAGTAGCTAACTTTACACGTTTACACATTTATTAAGATCTCTGTAATCCTTTCTATTACGACTAGTAGGGTATTGATTGAGGATATTCCTGCAGTTCTTTCTGTCTGAAATAAGCTCAAGTGCCTTATCACTCGAATAATTCTTCCCCTTCTGCTCCTTTTTTCCTTAAAGAGTACTGTTAGTTTCCAAAAAAGCCTGTTTAGAACGGTCACATTCTTCCTCAACTTCAGTAGTACGCAAATCATGACTGTCATAATGACTAAGTAACCTATCATGGTAAGCCAACCCAAGAACAGCGTATTTATATGGTGGTTTAAACTTCATGTTTGACCGTGAATTATTGTTGCAAGCGAGCTCAATAAACGAACGCACTCCCATTCCAAAGGTGACATTATTGTTTGGTAACAATCTCATATTTGATGCTGCTCAATTTCAAACTCTTTTCGAAATAAGTTGCCACGAGCAAATCACATCCGTAACAACATAGTTATAAAGTTAAACACAAAGTTATCGGTGTAAAAAACAAGAGCAAAAATTTAACTACAACATCCCACACTTCCTAGTAAACCCGTTTCTTACCCAAGGTCGAGAGATACACAATTCATTTTACCTATCTATCCCCATTCCCACGCGACTGTCAGAATCTGCCGCCTCCACTTTTGCATACACTGTCCTTTTGTGACGTCATCTACTTGTTTCTGTCACCCCTTCCCCCTATTCCACAACAACGTGAAAATGATGTGGCACGTGCCGGGCTCATCACTCTCTCCTGGTTTCTGAGATTCTGCATCGCTCATTATTTTTCCGTTCAAAAATTTCTTCAAATTTTTTCTTAAAGTGTTCGAAAGATTGCTATCCAATCACGTTGCAATATTCTGCCATTCGATAAGGCCAAATACGGTCCTGTTGGATAATTGTCAGCCCACTTCGTAGATGACTCAAAGTACTGTTTTGGAGAGGCAGTTGATGAGTACTTTGTTAAACCTCATCATTACTCATGAAAGAGGAACTGAGAGCAGTGTTTTTTTTTTTACCAGCAATTAAAATGGGAGGAGAGGACAGATTTTTAAATTGGCAACATTTCGTGTGACTGATTCGATTAACGTGAATATGGGGGGAGAATCTCATTACCGTCGGACTTTTTAATAGATTAATCATTCTAATTATTATTAATTCCATTGATACCGCTCGTAATCTGCAGTTCCTAGATTTAGTTGCAACTCGCTTCATCCAAAGCTGCCACAGGTGGGACTCGCTTCATCCAATGACGGCATAGGTGGAACTCGCTTCATCCAATGATGGCACAGGTGGGACTCGCTTCATCCAATGATGGCACAGGTGGGACTCGCTTCATCCAATGATGGCACAGGTGGGACTCGCTTCATCCAATGATGGCACAGGTGGGACTCGCTTCATCCAATGACGGCACAGGTGGGACTCGCTTCATACAATGATGGCACAGGTGGGACTCGCTTCATACAATGATGGCACAGGTGGGACTCGCTTCATACAATGATGGCACAGGTGGGACTCGCTTCATACAATGATGGCACAGGTGGGACTCGCTTCATCCAATGATGGCACAGGTGGGACTCGCTTCATCCAATGATGGCACAGGTGGGACTCGCTTCATCCAATGATGGCACAGGTGGGACTCGCTTCATTCAATGATGGCACAGGTGGGACTCGCTTCATCCAATGATGACACAGGTGGGCTCGCTTCATCCAATGATGGCACAGGTGGGACTCGCTTCATCCAATGATGGCACAGGTGGGACGCTTCATACAATGACGGCACAGGTGGGACTCGCTTCATCCAATGACGGCACAGGTGGGACTTGCTTCATCCAATGGTGACACAGGTGGGACCCGCTTCATCCATTGATGGCACAGGTGGGACTCGCTTCATCCAATGGGGACAAAGGTGGGAGTCGATTCATCCAATGACGGCACAGGTGGGACTCGCTTCATCCAATGACGGCACAGGTGGGACTCGCTTCATCCAATGACGGCACAGGTGGGACTCGCTTCATCCGATGACGGCACAGGTGGGACTCGCTTCATCCAATGACGGCACAGGTGGGACTCGCTTCATCCAATGACGGCACAGGTGGGACTCGCTTCATACAATGACGGCACAGGTGGGACTCGCTTCATACAATGACGGCACAGGTGGGACTCGCTTCATACAATGACGGCACAGGTGGGACTCGCTTCATCCAATGATGGCACAGGTGGGACTCGCTTCATCCAATGATGGCACAGGTGGGACTCGCTTCATCCAATGATGGCACAGGTGGGACTCGCTTCATACAATGATGGCACAGGTGGGACTCGCTTCATCCAATGATGGCACAGGTGGGACTCGCTTCATCCAATGATGGCACAGGTGGGACTCGCTTCATCCAATGATGGCACAGGTGGGACTCGCTTCATCCAATGATGGCACAGGTGGGACTCGCTTCATCCAATGATGACACAGGTGGGACTCGCTTCATTCAATGATGACACAGGTGGGACTCGCTTCATCCAATGATGGCACAGGTGGGACTCGCTTCATCCAATGATGGCACAGGTGGGACTCCCTTCATCCAATGATGGCACAGGTGGGACTCGCTTCATACAATGATGGCACAGGTGGGACTCGCTTCATCCAATGATGGCACAGGTGGGACTCGCTTCATCCAATGATGGCACAGGTGGGACTCGCTTCATCCAATGATGGCACAGGTGGGACTCGCTTCATCCAATGATGGCACAGGTGGGACTCGCTTCATCCAATGATGGCACAGGTGGGACTCGCTTCATCCAATGATGGCACAGGTGGGACTCGCTTCATCCATTGATGGCACAGGTGGGACTCGCTTCATCCAATGGGGACACAGGTGGGAGTCGATTCATCCAATGACGGCACAGGTGGGACTCGCTTCATCCAATGATGGCACAGATGGGACTCGCTTCATCCAATGATGGCACAGGTGGGACTCGCTTCATACAATGACTGCACAGGTGGGACTCGCTTCATACAATGATGGCACAGGTGGGACTCGCTTCATCCAATGGTGGCACAGGTGGGACTCGCTTCATCCAATGATGGCACAGGTGGGACTCGCTTCATCCAATGATGGCACAGGTGGGACTCGCTTCATCCATTGATGGCACAGGTGGGACTTGCTTCATTCAATGATGACACAGGTGGGACTCACTTCATTCAATGATGGCACAGGTGGGACTCGCTTCATCCAATGATGGCACAGGTGGGACTCACTTCATCCAATGATGGCACAAGTGGGACTCGCTTCATCCAATGACGGCACAGGTGGGACTTGCTTCATCCAATGATGGCACAGGTGGGACTCGCTTCATCCAATGAAGACACAGGTGGGAGTCGATTCATCCAATGACGGCACAGGTGGGACTCGCTTCATCCAATGATGGCACAGGTGGGTCTCGCTTTATTCAAAGCTGGCACAGTTTGGACTCGCTCATCCAAAACTGTAAGTTTGGACTCGCTTCATCCAACGCTGGCATGGTTTGGGACTCGCCTCATCGAACTCTAATACATATGGGACTCGCTTCATCCAACGCTGGTACAAGTAGGACTCATTTCATTCAAAGCTGGAAGAGTTGGGACTCGCTCATCAAAGACTGGCACAGTTGGGACTCGCTTTATCCAACAGTTTGTGGCTCGCTTCATCCAAATCTGGCACAGTTGGGACTCGCTTTATCCAACAGTTTGTGGCTCGCTTCATCCAAAGATGGCATAGTTGGGATTCACTCATCGAACCATGTCATATTTGGGACTCGCTTCATCGAACTCTAGCACATCATCGAACGCTGACATACTTGAGACTCCCTCACGCTTTTTCCAATAAAATTCTGATATTGTTTTAACATCGATATAAAAGAAGAGATATAGTACTGAGGGAAAAGCATTGGAAAAAAAAAATACAAGAATTTTTATTGCAAAAGGTATAGTTTATTAAGCAAATAAACACGTGTATCGTGTTAAAAAAATGTTTTTCCAAATAATATGTTTTTATACACCTGAGTACAATTTTTTAAGTTTTCATTCGAATTCAGTTTCATTGAATAAGGCTATCGGTATTTCGCCAGGCTTGTAATCTGTGGTTCCCAAGTTCGAGTCCCACCAGAGCTTCCCAGCTCTGCTCTTAGTCGGTAAGGGACACCGAAAGGCGTCATACATCAGATGGGGGGGCATAAAGCCGTAGCCTCGTCTGCGGGGGGCGGGGGTGGCTGAGTCGGTAGCGCGCCAGGCTCGTAATCTGTAGTTCCCAGGTTCGAGTCCCAGCTGGGTCAGCGTTGAGATTAATCTCCACAAAATTCCCCGCCCTGCCCACGGTCAGTAGGGGACACCGATGGGCTTGGAAAGACCGCCGCCCGTCGTACGGGACGTTAAGCCGTGGTTCCATGTGTGTGAGAGAGTCATACCCTATGCACGTTAAAGAACACGCTGGATGGCCTTGATGGGAGGCTACCATCTGTCTCCCAACAGCTGTTCCAGTAGGTCCCCTCCCCCAACCTTGTCTGCGCCTTCGGGGTCCTTTGACTTGGCCATTTATCTCATGGTGTGCAAAAAAGTGCCGCTCAGAGATAAAACAACCCAACGTTAAAGAACACGCTGGATGGCCTTTGCGGGAGGTTACCATCTGTCTCCCAACAGCTGTTCCAGTGGGTCCCCTCCCCGAACCTTCTCTGAACTTTCGGGGTCCTTGTGATCTGGCATTTAGCCCATGGTGTGCAAAAAAGTGCCGCTCAGAGGTAAAACAACCCAACGTTAAAGAACACATTGGATGGCATTGACGGGAGGCTACCATCTGTCTCCCAGCAGCTGTTCAAGTGGGTCCCCACCCCCAACCTTCTCTGAGCCTTCGGGGTCCATGTGACCTGACCATTTAGCCCATGCTGTGCAAAAAAGTGCCGCTCAGAGGTAAAACAACCCAACGTTAAAGAACACACTGGATGGCCTTGACGGGAGGCTACCATCTGTCTCCCAACAGCTGTTCCAGTGGGTCCCCATCCCCAACCTTTTCTGAGCCTTCGGGGTCCATGTGACCTGACCTTTTAGCCCATGCTGTGCAAAAAAGTGCAGCTCAGAGGTAAAACAACCCAACCCATCACCAAAAATTCAAAATTTTAGCATGCATAGATCGTCATCCTCAGAGACCTTCTACTATGGCATATAAACTGATAAGCTCCTGTCAGACCTCTGCGGCAATCAGCTACTTGAGAGAATATTTATTTCATTTTAGTTATAGATCGTTTGCGATATTCGTTTATAGTTTGAATATTTTCCAAAATCGTTAGGGGGCTTTCTTAAAACAATTTGGGAGATTTGGAAAAATTGCAAAGCCTAGTGTTTCGTCAATTATAATAATTTTATTACATATATTTAGAATTAATTATTATAATCAAACCACATAAGATTTTTTAATATATTTTTGAGAAGAAAAAGTTAAATTAATTAAGACAGGAGGACAGACAACAAATTAAAAAGTATAGTTGATTTTTTTAAAGACATAAAAAGATCACTGGAATAGTTGAAAAGAAAATACTTATGCGAGAGTATTTTTGAAAAATAAATATATGTATATACAGTCGCTACTAAATATCTACTACTAAAACTACTAAAATATCCGAACACTATGGTTGATTACAGAATTCAGGAAAAAAGTATCTGGCAACGAAATTTTTAGAAATTAGTGATCTGGCAACTTCATGTACGTACAGTCGCTCAAAAAATATCCGAACATTATGGTTGATTATAGAATTCAGAAAAAATATCTGGGGACGATTTTTTTAGAAATTAGTGATGTGGCAACCTTCGTGTCACGTGATTACAGAATTGAGGAAAAATATCTGAAGCGTGTACAGCAACTGTACACGCTCCAGTTACCATTCACAGCAAACTGCAAACTGGAGCGTGTACAGTTACTGCACACGCTCCAATTTCCTGTGAACGTTAACTGCACACGCTCAATATTTCCGTGAGTGAGCCCACACGATCAAGTATCAAAATAATATGACCACCTACAGTCGCTCAAAAAAGTATCCGAACACTATGATTGATTACAGAATTCAGAAAAAAATATCTGGGGACGATTTTTTTAGAAATTAGTGATCTGGCAACCTTCGTGTCACGTGATTACAGAATTCAGGAAAAATATCTGGAGCGTTTACATCAACTGTACACGCTCCAGTTTGCTGTGAACGGTAACTGCACACGCTCAATATTTCCGTGTGTGAGCCCACACGATCTAGTATCAAAATAATATGACCACCTACAGTCGCTCAAAAAAGTATCCGAACACCATGGCTGATTACAGAAATCAGAAAAAATATCTGGCAACGATTTTTTTAGAAATTAGTGATCTGGCAACCTTCGTGTCACGTGACACGAAGGTTGCCAGATCACTAATTTCTAAAAAAAAACCGTTGCCAGATATTTTTTCTGAATTCTGTAATCAACCATAGTGTTCGGATACTTTTTTGAATGACTGTACAGCTACGTTTATGCACATTTACGTTTAGAACTCTTTTATGCCAAAGGGGCCGTAATAAAGCGACCCTAATTAATAAAACAGTGTTAGTGGAGCTGCCATACAAGGTCTGTTTCACCTCAGGACCAGATATCCTCTAAATAAGTGTATTCGTAATGCTATTAAGCGATGCAGAACCATTACTTAGGGGAGCTTAATTGCTGAACCGTGGTCGAAAGTGGCTTCCTTTTATCTATACGATAGATCTGTACAATCGTTAAATGTGACATCCCCCGGATAGATTTTCACCGCTGACCGTGTTAAGGAAGAAAGAGGACGCGGATGACGGAGATTAATGGCAAGCATGGTCGGATCTGGAACATCACTAATACGTCGACATCCGGGAATCAAGTCATTGTAATAATAAAGTAGCTAATAGGGTAAAAACAGTAATAATACCTTCAACGTTTCTGTTACCACATGGATGATTGAAATTTTAAATATCTTTTATGATAAAGGCATGGTTTAAAAAGATTTTACCAAAGCTATTATTTATCCCTATTTTTAAAAAAGGTGATCACAGTTCTTGTGATAACTATAGGGGTATCAGCCTACTTTCTGTTCCGGGTAAAGTTCTTTCCATGATTGTGCTTAATAGAATTAAGAATCTGGTTGACAGTCAATTGCGTGATGAGCAATGTGGATTCAGAAATGGTAGGGGATGTGTGGATCAGATATTTTCACTTAGGCAGATTCTTGAGAAATGTTTAGAGTTTCAGAAACCTTTGGTTGCTAGCTTTGTTGATTTCAAAAAAATTTTGTCGAATCTGTTGATCGTCATAATTTGTGGTTGATTGTGAGATCATATGGTATACCAGACAAGTTAGTTAACATTATGAAAGCTCTCTATAATAACACTGAGTCGTGTGTGAGTTGGTAAGGCTTGTAGCAATTGGTTTAGCATTACTTCTGGTGTTCGACAAGGGTGCATTATGTCTCCTTTTCTCTTTAGCTTGGTTATTGATTATGTTATGCGAAATTCACTTCAAGGGAAAGATTTTGGCCTTAAATGGGCTGGAGATACTAAAATTTCTGATTTAGATTATGCTTATGATTTAGCCCTTTTGGCAAATGATGTTGATGAGATGAACTCTTTCATTCGAGCTGTTGATGAGACTGGTAGTAGAGTAGGTTTGGTTATAAACACAGAGAAAACTAAAGTGATGAAAATTGGTCAGGCAGGCTGTGATTCAGTTCATCTGAATGGTTGCAGTCTTGAGCAGATGTTACAGTTTAATTATCTTCGGAGCTATGTAACAGATAATGGTGATGTGCGGCATGAGATTAACAGACGAATATGGATTGCTGCCGGGACTTTTAAGAATCTATGGAGAGTGTGGAGAAATAGGCGTATACACCTAAAAACTAAAAATAGATTGTATGAAAGTTTGGTTCTTTCTAGGGTTAGTTATGGTAGTGAAACTTGGACGCTATGTAAACAAGATAAAAGGAAACTAGATGGTTTTGATTCCAGATGCTTACGCAGTATCTTGCGCATTAGGTGGTTCAACTTTGTAACTAATGATGAGGTTAGTCAAAGGAGTTTGCAACCTCCTTTTAGCAGCATATTGTGCAGAGAGAGACTCCGTGGTTTGGCCATGTTGCCCGTATGTATAATTATAGATTGGCGAATAGGGTTATGAACAGTGTCCCTAAAGGCCTCAGAAAGAAGGGGAGACCTAGGATGCGGTGGGCAGACAATGTCAAACAGGACCTTATTAGAATTGGTGTGCAGTGGCCGGATCCAGTAGATGTAGCTCAGGATAGACTTGCTTGGAGAACTAAATTGCACGGTCTGGTTGGACCTCCGTAGTCCCTGGCTGCTTGAGGATGATGATGTAATAGATTCGTTCGTCCCTTACATCTGGAGCGGGGGTGGCTCAACCGGTAGCGCGCCAGGCTCGTAATCTGTAGTTCCCAGGTTCGAGTCCCAGCTGGGTCAGCGTTGAGTTTTATCTCCGCAAAATTCCCCGCCCTGCCCACGGTCAGTAGGGGACACCGATGAGCTTGGAAAGGCCACCGTCCGTCGGATGGGACGTTAAGCCGTGGCCCCGTGTATGGGAGAGCCGTAGCCTGTGCACGTTAAAGAACACGCTGGATGGCCTTGACGGGAGGCTACCATCTGTCTCCCAACAGCTGTTCCAGTGGGTCCCCTCCCCCAACCTTCTCTGAGACTTCGGGGTCCATGTGACCTGGCCATTTAGCCCATGGTGTGCAAAAAAAGTGCCGCTCAGAGGTAAAACAACCCAACCCCTTACAGCTCTACCGCTGTTTGCCCTACACTTTTCCCACCACTAATGACATGAAAGCTACATCCATGCAATTCCCAACAACTGTAACGTGAGTCGAAAAGTAGTTCTGTTACATTTGACCTCCAAGAGTTTTAAGTTCCCATGACCTTCAGACAGATCAGATAATTAGCCTCCTCTGTTTCCCGGACTTCCTTAATTCCTTTCGGATTTCAAGCAAAGATATTAAACTGGGATCGGCAAACATTTTACAAGAGTTATTGATACAAGTGGTTGCAAATGAGAAAGAAAAATTCAGATGAGATGTACAGAAAGGAAACGGAAATATCTTTAGCAATGGGTTGGGTCGTTTTACCTCTGAGTGGTAATTTTTTGCACACTATGGGCTAAATGGCCAGCTCACAAGGACCCCGAAGGCTCAGAGAAGGTTGGGGGAGGGGACCCACTGGAACAGTTGTTGGGAGACAGATGATAGCCTCCCGTCAAGGCCATCCAGCGTGTTCTTTAACGTTGGGTTGTTTTACCTCTGAGCGGCACTTTTTTGCACACCATGGGCTAAATTGCCAGTTCACATGGACCCCGAAGGCTCAGAGAAAGTTTGGGAAGGGGACCCATTGGAACAGCTGTTGGGAGACAGATGGTAGCCTTACGTCAAAGCCATCCAGCGTGTTCTTTAACGTGTACAGGGTATGGTTCTCCCTCACATGGACCACGGCTTAACGTGCCATCCGACGGTCGGCGGCATTTTCAAGCCTATCGGTGTCACCTACTGACCGTGGACAGGGTGGTGAGTTTTGCGGAGATAAATCTCAACACTGCCCCAGCTGGGGCTCGAACCTGGGAACTACAGATTACGAGCCTGGCGCGCTACCGACTGAGCCACCCCCGCCCCTCTTTACCAATGTCAAGATATCTGTTATGGTTGCAAAATTGTTACACAATGGGCTAAATGACCAGGTCACAAGGATCACGAAGATCCTTATAAGGTTGGGGAAGGGGACCCACTGGAATAGCTGTTGGGAGACAGATGGTAGGCTCCCATCAAAGTCATCCAGCGTGTTCTTTAAGGAGCACAGTGTCTCCGACACAGTGCCACGGATTAACGTCCTATGCGACGGACGGCGGCATTTCTAAGCCCATCGGGGTCCCCTACTGACCGTGGACAGGCGGGTAGTTTTACGGAGATAAATCTCAATACTGACCCAGCTGAGTTGTTGTTGTTTTGGGTTGTTTTACCTCTGAGCGGCACTTTTTTGCACACCATGGGCTAAATGGCCAGGTCACATGGACCCCGAAGGCTCAGCGAAGGTTGGGGGAGGGGACTCACTGGAACAGCTGTTGGGAGACAGATGGTAGCCTCCCGTCAAGGCCATCCAGTGTGTTCTTTAACGTGCACAGGGTGTAGCTCTCCCGCACACGGAGCCACGGCTTAACGTCCCATCCGACGGACGGTGACCTTTCCAAGTCCATCGGTGTCCCCTACTGACCGTGGGTAGGGCGGGGAATTTTGTGGAGATAAATCTGAACGCTGACCCAGCTAGGACTCGAACCTAGAAAAGGGAGTTTGGCGGAGATAAATATCAGCTTTGGTCCCGGATGGCTTCAACGAAGGTAGGAATGAGAAATGCAGTATCCGAGTGGGCCATATAAGGCAATGAATTTCTTTATCTTTTCGCATTATCTAGATCTACTTTTTGGTCAACCAAGAATGTAGAGATATACTTTAGCAAATCATAATCCTGAACCGAGTTTTCTATTCTTGTTTCTTTTTCGTAAAGTGTTGATATTAAGCATTCGTGAAATAGGCAGAGTACGCTTTAACAATGGTCAGGTCATTGTGTCTTATATATCAATTCATGAAGGTAAAAGTACAACTGTAGAGAATTCACACGTCAGAGATTTCAAACTCACAGAGCGAAAAATGGATGTGCGAAATCGCTGTGGGTGGTCTCGGGCAACATTAGCAGTAATGACAGGGTAAGGTTATCGCGTCTTCCAATCTGGGAATGGTTCCGCAAAATCCGTTTCTGTAATTGGTCAAATACTGCGGGAAGAAAAGGTCGTTTTTGCGTTTAGCCCATTCTTTGCAACATATAGGTGATTATTTCAGATTCCTTTCTGTCCAAAAGCAGCATTCGAGAGCTTCTTGACCAAGTCCAGCTGTCTTTATTCTCTACATCATTCTCTACAATCATTCTTTAATAATGAAAAGAAATATTTATCAAAATGTGCGTTTATCTGCGCAAAGTCCCCGCCCTGCCCACGGTCGATAGGAGACACCGATGGGCTTGGAAAGGCCGCTGTCCTTCGGATGAGACTTTAAGCCGTGGTCATGGGTGCGGGAGAACCATACCCCGTGTATGTTAAAGAACACGCTGGATGGCCTTCACGGTAGGCTACCATCTGTTTCCCAACAGCTGTTCCAGTGGGTCCCCTTCTCTGAGCCTTCGGGATCCTTGTGGCCTGGCCATTTAGCCCATGGTGTGCAAAAAAGTGCCGTTCACAGGTAAAACAACCCAACATTAAAGAACACGCTGGATGGCCTTGACGGGAGGCTACCATCTGTCTCCCAACAGCCGTTCCTGTGGGTCTCTCCCCCAACCCTCTCTGAGCCTTCGGGTCCTTGTGACCTGGCCATTTAGCCCATGGTGTGCAAAAAAGTGCCGTTCAGAGGTAAAAACTCAACATTAAACAACACGCTGGATGGCCTTGACAGGAGGCTACAATCTGTCTCTCAACAGCCGTTCCAGTGGGTCCCCTGCCCCAACCTTCTGTGAGCCTTCGGGGTCCTTGTGACGCCAATGGTGTGCAAAAAAGTGTCGCTCAGAGGTAAAACAACCCAATCAAAATGTGCGTTACGCGGCAATAACAGAACAATGATTAGACTGAAAAAAGTCTTCTTCACAAAAAAAAAATTTTGATGACCGAACCCTTTTTATCGAATGGGACTAAAAACAGCGGGTCAGAAACCCCCAAAAAAGGTTAACATCAATTTTTCCTAATTTTGAATTAGCCTAATGGATTGGTCTAATGTACAAAGGAAGTCTCAAAACAACTAAGAATATTTTTATTGTAAATTGGCAACACTGTTTACAAGCGTTGCAATCATTGGTTAATCATACTCTCTCGTAACCATAACAACCATCGTTAACTTGTCGCGATATAATATTAGGCTTAGAATCGTTTCAAGTGAGGTGTCTTCGTAGCTCCCAGTTAAACTAATTTCTGTCATTGTTTCTTCCAAATGTTTTACATTACAGATATCAAAACTGATGTGTGATTTTATATTGTTCTAACAAACAAATTTCTGTCGTCGTTGGGGCGGGGGTGGCTCAGTCGGTAGCGCGCCAGGCTCGTAATCTGTTAGTTCCCAGGTTCGAGTCCCAGCTTGGTCAGCGTTGAGATTTATCTCCGCGAAATTCCCCGTCCTGCCCACGGTCAATAGGGGACACCGATGGGCTTGGAAAGGCCGCTGTCCGTCGGATGGGACGTTAAGCCGTGGCCCCGCGTGCGGGAGAGCCATACCCTGTGCACGTTAAAGAACACGCTGGATGGCCTTGACGGGAGGGTACCATCTGTCTCCCAACAGCTGTTCCAGTGGGTCCCCTCCCCCAACCTTCTCTGAGCCTTCGGGGTCCATGTGACCTGGCCATTTAGGCCATGGTGTGCAAAAAAGTGCCGCTCAGAGGTAAAACAACCCAACGTTAAAGAACACGCTGGATGGCCTTGACGGGAGGCTACCATCTGTCTCCCAACAGCTGTTCCAGTGGGTCCCCTCACCCAATCTTCTCTGAGCCTTCGGGGTCCATGTGACCTGGCCATTTAGCCCATGGTGTGCAAAAAAGTGTCGCTCAGAGGTAAAACAACCCAACCCTTGTGAGCTGGCCATTTAGCCCATGGTGTGCAAAAAAGTGCCACTCACAGGTAAAACAACCCAAATCTGTCCTCGTTAATAATGACAGAAATTGTGTTCAGGGATACTTCATCAGTTATCTTGGACAGTCTGCCTCCATGCGAAATCAAAGTATCTGATTCTTCAGCATTTGCCAAAACGTGGTATGATCTGAAAAGGGTTGATTGTGCAAAACGTTGTTCCTTGTACACTTCTTTCAATAATTGCGCAGTTTCCCAAACACTTTTTTCCAAGTCGCATACAAAATTTAATCGTAAGAAGCTTTTCAGTTCTGATATCCATAACGTAAAATTTATGTCACAGAAATGCGTTTAACATGCGGCTATGGGGCGGGGGTGGCTCAGTCGGTAGCGCGCCTGGCTCGAAATCTGCAGTTCCCACGTTCGAGTCCCAGCTGGGTCAGCATTGAGACTTATCTCCGTAAAACTCCCCGCCCTGCCCACGGTCAGTAGGGTACACCGCTGGTCTTGGAAAGGCGCCGTCCGTCGGATGGGACGTTAAGCCGTGGTCACTGTACGGGAGAATCATACCCTGTGCACGTTAAAGAACACACTGGATGGCCTTCACGGGAGGCTACCTTCTGTCTTCCAACAGCTGTTCCAGTGGGTCTCCTCCCCTAACCTTCTCTGAGCCTTCGGGGTCCATGTGACCTGACCATTTAGCCCATTGTGTGCAAAAAAAGTGCCGCTCAGAGGTAAAACAACCCAACCCTTTTCTTTAATAATCTTTCGCATTAGAAAATCCGTAACGTCTGAACTTAATGTGCGGTCACCTAAAAGACAAATCTACCGGGATATTCACAGAACTATTAGTCCAGATGGAAACTTTGTCTAATTAAAAATTTCACTGCAGTATCTTAAATCATTAAAGCACCCTCTGTTCACCTACCCCCCCCCCCCCCCCGCCACCTCCACGCCATCGGTTGGGTTGTTTTACCTCTGAGCGGCACTTTTTTGCACACCATGGGCTAAATGGCCAGGTCACATGGACCCCGAATGCTCAGAGAAGGTTGGAGGAGGGGACCCACTGGAACAGCTGTTGGGAGACAGATGGTAGCCTCCTGTCAAGGCCACCCAGCGTGTTCTTTACCGTTGAATTGTTTTACCTCTGAGAGGCACTTTTGTGCACACCATGGGTTAAATGGCCAGGTCACATGGACCCCGAATGCTCAGAGAATGTTGGAGGAGGGGACCCACTGGAACAGCTGTTGGGAGACAGATGGTAGCCTCCAGTCAAGGCCATCAAGCGTGTTCTTTAACGTTGGGTTGTTTTACCTCTGAGAGGCACTTTTGTGCACACCATGGGCTAAATGGCCAGGTCACATGGACCCCGAAGGCTCAGAGAAGGTTAGGGGAGGGGATCCATTGGAACAGCTGTTGGGAGACAGATGATAGCCTCCAGTCAAGGCCATCCAGCGTGTTCTTTAACGTTGGGTTGTTTTACCTCTTAGAGGCACTTTTGTGCACACCATGGGCTAAATGGCCAGGTCACATGGACCCCGAAGGCTCAGAGAAGGTTGGAGGAGGGGACCTACTGGAATAGCTGTTGGGAGACAGATGGTAGCCTCCCGTCAAAGCCATCCAGCGTGTTCTTTAACGTGCACAGGGTATGGCTTTCCCACACACGGGGCCACTGCTTAACGTCCCATCCGACGGACGGCGGCCTTTCGAAGCCCATCGGTGTCCCCTACTGACCGTGGGCAGGGCGAGGAATGTTTGCGGAGGTAAATCTCAAAGCTCACTCAGCTGGGACTCGAACTGGGAACTACAGATTACGAGCCTTGCGCGCTACCGACTGAGTCGCCCCCCGATATGTTAGCAGGTGTATGAGTAACTATTATTTACTTACTTCGTTAGATTTTAAAGTTTATTCATGATAGCCATTAAAAATTATATTTTTCTTTTTTCTAAAAGTGATACGAAAGTCCACTCTTAAACCTTCATTGCTTGATGTGATTGCATTGGAGTTATGCTGGTGGACGACATCAATTCCAATCAAGCCTATCATGCCCATTCATGACTATGAATGGGTAATTATTGGTTGGTACATTAAATTTGATATTTATATAGTGCTTTCACCGGCTCAGTGGTCACCATAAAGATTTAGAACCTAATTATCCCACCACAGGTGGCTCAAGCGTGTAATCTGCATTTCCAGGTTCGAGTCCCCCTGGACGAGCATGGAGATTTATTTCCGTCAACCCCCCCCCCCCCCCCCCTCCTTATCCTCAGTTACAAAGGGAACACCGATGGGCATGAAATTACGGCCGACCATCAGATGAGACCGTCGAGGGAGTGAACCTGTGTGCTGGGTGGGTTGTTTTACCTATGAGCGGCACTTTTTTGCACACCATGGGCTAAATGGCCAGGTCACAAGGATCCCGAAGGCTCAGAGAAGGTTGGGGAGCGGACCCACTGGAACAGCTGTTGGGAGACAGATGGTAGCCTCCCGTCAAGGCCATCCAGCGTGTTCTTCACTGTTGAGTTGTTTTACCTAGGGGCGGCACTCTTTTGTACACCATGGGCTAAATGGCCAGGGCACAAGGACCACGAAGGCTCAGAGTAGGTTGGGGGAGGGGACCCACTGGAACAGCTGTTGGGAGACAGATGGTAGCCTCCCGTTAAGGCCATCCAGCGTGTTCTTTAATGTTGGGTTGTTTTACCTCTGAGCGGCACTTTTTCGCACACCATGGGCTAAATGGCCAGGTCACATGGACCCCGAAGGCTCAGAGAAGGTTGGGGAGGAGACCCACTGGAACAGCTGTTGGGAGACAGATGGTAGCCTCCCGTTAAGGCCATCCAGCGTGTTCTTTAATGTTGGGTTGTTTTACCTCTGAGCGGTACTTTTTCGCACACCATGGGCTAAATGGCCAGGTCACATGGACCCCGAAGGCTGTGACCTGGCCATTTAGCCCATGGTGTGCAAAAAAGTGCCGATCAGAGGTAAAACAACCCAACCCATGTGACCTGGCCATTTAGCCCATGGTGTGCAAAAAGTGCCGCTCAGAGGTAAAAACAACCCAACCTTCCTTATCGCTCATGGCGCCATCTATAATCGGAAAAGACAACAATAGAAGTCACTCACGCTAAAGCGTTGTTATATAACAAGGGATTAAAGAAGGTTGGGGGGCAATCCGTCAGTAGAGGAACAGAAGCATGTCGTCAGTGTGTTGAAGTTACAGGGGCCATGTTAAGGCACTCGGGACCACGGCCAGAATTGGGTTGGCAATTTTTTGCACACCATGGGCTAAATGGCCAGGTCACATGGACCCCGAAGGCTCAGAGAAGGTTGGGGGAGGGGACCCACTGGAACAGCTGTTGGGAGACAGATGGTAGCCTCCCGTCAAGGCCATCCAGCGTGTTGTTTAACGTGCACAGGGTATGACTCTCCCGCACACGGGGCCACTGCTTAACGTCCCAACGACGGACGGCGACCTTTCCAAGCCCATAAGTATCCCCTACTGACCGTAGGCAGGTCGGGTAATTTTGCGGAGATAATCTCAATGCTGACCCAGCTGGGACTCGAATGTGGGAAATACAGATTACGAGCCTGGCGTGGTACCGACTGAGCCACCCCCGCCCCCTCTAAGTGTGGTCATGCGCTATTTATACCGAGGTGAAACAAGCTTTCATAACCACATTGCAAGTAATATACTTTCAGTTATTCAGATGCTCAGATCGATATTCAGATGATATTCAGATTTCAGTTATTCAGATGCTCAGTTATTCAGATGCTCAGATCGATAGGCTTCAAACGTTCGCTGTACGTCCTATGGGACATTAGGCCGTGGTTCCTTGTGCAGGAAAGCCATACCCTCCTATTCTTTGAAACGTTAAAAAATCTGTGCAGTTAACAAAAATCTGTGCAGTTAACCATCTGTCTCCTAACAGCTGTCCAATGGCTTCCCTTCTTCCAACCTTATTTGAGCGCTTGGGGTCCTTGTGACTTCACCGTTTAGCCCTGGGCGGGGGTGGCTCAGTCGGTAGCGTGCCAGGCTCGTAATCTGTAGTTCCCAGGTTCGAGTCCCAGCTGAGTCAGCGTTGAGATTTATCTCCGCAAAATTCCCCGCTCTGCCCACTGTCAGTAGGGGACACCGATGGGCTTGGAAAGGCCGCCGTCCGTCGGATGGGACGTTAAGCCGTGGACCCGTGTGCGGGAGAGCAATACCGTGTGCACGTTAAAGAACACGCTGGATGGCATTGACGGGAGGCTACCATCTGTCTCCCAACAGCTGTTCCAGTGGGTCCCCTCTCCCAACCTTCTCTGAGCCTTCGGGGTCCATGTGACCTGGCCATTTAGCCCATTGTGTGCAAAAAAGTGCCGCTCAGAGGTAAAACAACCCAACCCAACCCAACTCTGAGCCTTCGGGGTCCATGTGACCTGGCCATTTAGCACATGGTGTGCAAAAAAGTGCCGCTCAGAGGTAACCCAACCTTGTAAGTTCAATGTTGGACCATAACATAGTTTTTCTCCCCTTCCTATCCCCTTCACGTCCTTGTTTAATCAGAATATTTCTTGCGTCCTTATTTCCTGCCAAGATTTACATCATCGCATCCTAACCCTTCCCAAGGTTGAGCAAACAGGGTAATTCAACCCCAGATTCCTCCCACCTCACCCCCCACGTCTGTTATCAGCTGAAATTCCCACACCCGTTGACACCAGAGTTGACACCGCCACCGTATCCCCTTTCACCTCATTCGGCTCGGGACGGCGGTGTCGTCGGCATCGCCCTGATGACTTATTTATTAGTTTAACACACGTAATGCAATGGAAGCTCAACTCCAAAGCACCATAATGGAGTGTTACTCTTTCATTTTTTATTTGTGGAAGAAAAGACATGCTGCAGGGCAAGAATAGGCTGAGATCATGCCCCCACCCCTACCCCCTGAGATCGAGTAAAATATTCCACAAATTATAATTGTAACAATTTAAACGTAATTAATTTAAATACATTATGTATAGGTTGGGTTGTTTTACCTCTAAGCGGCACTTTTTTGCACACCATGGGCTAAATGACCAGGTCACATGGACCCAGAAACCTCGGAAAAGGTTGGGGGAGGGGACCCACTGGAACAGCTGTTGGGAGACAGATGGTAGTCTCCCGTCAAGGCCATCCAGCGTGTTCTTTAACGTTGGGTTGTTTTACCTCTGAGCAGCACTTTTTTGCACACCATGGGCTAAATGGCCAGGTCACATGGACCCAGAAAGCTCGGAGAAGGTTGGGGGAGGGGACCCACTGAAACAGCTGTTGGGAGACAGATGGTAGCCTCCCGTCAAGGCCATCCAGTGTGTTCTTTAACGTTGGGTTCTATTACCTCTGAGCAGCACTTTTTTGCACACCATGGGCTAAATGGCCAGGTCACAAGGACCCCGAAGGCTCAGAGAATGTTGGGGGAGGAGACCCACTGGAACAGCTGTTGGGAGACAGATGGTAGCGTCCCATCAAGGCCATCCAGCGTGTTCTTTAACGTTCACAGGGTATGGCTCTCCCGTACACGGGGCCACGACTTAACGTCCCATCCGACGGACGGCGGCCTTTCCAAGCCCATCGGTGTCCCCTACTGACCGTGGGCAGGGCGGGGAATTTTTGCGGAGATAAATCTGAACGCTGACCCAGCTGGGACTCGAACCTGGGAACTATAGATTACGAGCCTGGCGCGCTACCGACTGAGCCACCCCCGCCCCAATACATTATGTATGTGTTTTTTGTATTGATGCAATACGTATTCTATAATTCACTTGTGAAAAAAACCTAAATAATTAAATAACTAAAAATTTATTGATATAATTATTTGTCTCCAAGCTTTGCCCCTTCCCCCCCCCCCCCTGGGAAATTTTCTGCGGACGCCCATGGCTGAGATCACGAACTTCACTAAGTTTCAAAGAAAGATTTTATGAAAATATAAGCAAAAGTCAAAATATTAACAATCTAAAAGCACGAGCATCGCCAGGAACGTTTAATTTTTTCGGGGTGGGGGCCAAAAACTAATCAGTGTTTCAACATTAAAATATTTTGGTCGTACCATTCATTAATAAAAGCATTTTCAATTACAGAAATAATGAAACACAACATACCATAACATCAGGGTTTTTTCTTTTTTATTTCCTTTTTTTGGGGGGGCAGTGGTCTCAGTCGGAAGCGCGCCAGGCTCGTAAAATGCAGTTTCCAGGTTCGAGACCCAGATGGATAAGCGTTGATATTTATCTCCGCAAAATTCCCCGTCCTGCCCACGGTCAGTAGGGGGAACCGATGGGTTTGGAAAGGCCGCCTTCCGTTGGATTGGACGTTTAGTCGTGGTCCCGTGTGAGGGAGAGCCATACCCTGTGCACGTTAAAGAACACGCTGGATGGTCTTGACGGGAGGCTACCATCTGTCTCCCAACAGCTGTTCCAGTGGGCCCCCTCCCCCAACCTTCTCTGAGCCTTCGGGTTCCTTGTGACCTAGCCATTTAGCCCATGGTGTACAAAAAAGTGCCTCTCAGAGGTAAAACAACCCAACGTTAAAGAACACGATGAATGGCCTTGATGGGAGACTACCATGTGCCTCCCAACAGCTGTTCCAGTGGGTCCCCTCCCCCAACATTCTCTGAGCCTTCGGGTCCATGTTACCTGGTCATTTAGCCCATGGTGGGCAAAAAAGTGCCGCTCGGAGGTAAAACAACCCAACCCATAACATCAGTCACCGAGTTTGTATCCAGTTCAAAGGAATAAAGGGTGTCGGCAATCTTGTTGACTTGGTAAAGAGGCACCCCATCTTCCTTTTATGATCATCATCATCCTCAAGGATCCATGGGCTACGGAGGTCCAACCATACCGAGCAATTTTATTCTCCAAGCATATCTGCCCTGAGCTACATCTGCTGCATCCGACCACAGCAAAAAAATACTAACAAGGTCCTGTTTGACATTGTCTGCCGACCCCATCCTAGGTCTCCCCCTCTTTCTGAGGCCTTTAGGCACACTGTTCATAACCCTATTCGCCAATCTATAATTATCCATACGGGCAACATGGCCAAACCAGCGGAGTCTCTCTCTGCACAATATGCTGCTTAAAGGAGGTTGCAAACTCCTTTGCCTAACCTCATCATTAGTTACAAAGTTAAACCACCTAATGCCCAAGATACTATGTAAGCATCTGGAATCAAAAGCATGATGTTTCCTGTTATCTTATTTACAAAGTGTCCAAGTTTCACTACCATAACTAACCCTAGAAAAAACCAAACTATTATACAGTCTAATTTTAGTCTTTTGGTGTATACGCCTATTTCTCCACACTCTCCACAGATCCTTAAAAGTCACGGCAGCAATCCCTATTCGTCTGTTAATCTCATGCCGCACAACACATAACCATTATCTGTTACATAGCTCCCAAGATACTTAAACTGTGACACCTGCTCAAGACTGCAACCATTCAGATTAACTGAATCACAGCCTGCCTGACCAATTTTCATCACTTTAGTTTTCTCTCTGTTTATAACCAAACCTACTCTACCAGTCTCATCAACAGCTCGAATGAAAGAGTTCATCTCATCAACATCATTTGCCAAAAGGGCTAAATCATCAGCATAATCTAAATCAGAAATTTTCGTATCTCCAGCCCATTTAAGGCCGAAATCTTTCCCTTGAAGTGAATTTCACATAACATAATCAATAACCGAACTAAAGAGAAAAGGAGACAAAATGCACCCTTGTCGAACACCAGAAGTAATGCTAATCCAATTGCTACAAGCTTTACCAACTCTCACACACGCCTCAGTGTTATTATAGAGAGCTTTCATTACGTTAACTAACTGGTCTTGTATACCACATGATCTCACAATGAACCACAAATTATGACGATCAACAGAGTCGAAAGCCTTTTTGAAATCAACAAAGCTAGCTAGCAACCAAAGGTTTCTGAATCTCTAAACATTTCTCAAGAATCTGCCAAAGTGAAAATATCTGATCCACACATCCCATACCACTTCTGAATCCACATTGCTCATCACGCAATTGACTGTCAACCAGATTCTTAATTCTATTAAGCACAATCATGGAAAGAACTTTACCTGGAACAGAAAGTAGCCTGATACCCCTATAGTTATCACAAGAACTGCGATCAACTTTTTTGAAAATAGGGATAACAATAGCTCTGGTAAAATCCTTAGGAACCATGCCTTTATCATAAAAGATATTCAGAATTTCAGTCATCCAAGTGATAACAGAAACATTCCCAGCTCTAAGCATTTCGGTAGTAATTTCATCTACCCCTGGGGATTTATGAAGTTTAAGTTTAGAAATAGCCACAATAACTTCAGATTGTGTTATAGAGCCAACATTAAAGCCCCCAATACATTTATCATCATTGCAAACAATGTGAGTAGAACTAACCACATTGTTTAGAACATCACTGAAATGCTCAGCCACCTAGCCATGACAGAATCCTCCCCTTCTATAACCTTACCTTGTTTATCCTTCAATCCTTGTATGCCTGTCCGTTTTCTACCATATAAAACATTAACTATCTGGTACAGCTTTCTGCTGTTGTGCTGTCTAACTGCTTCCTCGGCTTTGTCAGCCAAGCCTTCAAGCCAAAGATTCTTATCAGCAGCTAACTGATCCTTTGCACGTTTATTAAGTTCTCTGTAATGCTTTCTATTAGGACTAGTAGGGTACTGATTAAGGACATTCCTGCAGTTCCTTCTTTCTGAAATAAGCTCAAGTGCCTTATCACGGAAATATTTCTGCCTCCTCTGCTCCTGATTTCGTAAAAGAGTACTGTTTCCAAAAAAGCCTGTTTAAAACGGCCCCATTCTTCCTCAACATTAG
Source organism: Ryuthela nishihirai (assembly GCA_038380435.1). Taxonomy (NCBI): domain Eukaryota; kingdom Metazoa; phylum Arthropoda; class Arachnida; order Araneae; family Heptathelidae; genus Ryuthela; species Ryuthela nishihirai. The sequence goes on from JAWZYU010000126.1 coordinate 53,560, forward strand.
TAGTGACCAAACCATGACTGTCATAATGACTAAGTAACCTGTCATGGTAAGCTTTAGCTATAACTGGATCTTTCAGAGCTTCAGTATTAAAAGTAAATTTCTTAACTTTAGCACAACACTTTTTAAGTTTAAGTTGCAAGACACTTTTAACAAGGTAAAGGTCAGATCCAATTTCAGCTCCCCTATATGCCCTGGTATTCCTAACAGAACTAGCCCATTTGCTGTTTATTAATATATAATCAATCATATTCTTATGCGGCCCATCAGGTGAAACCCGTGTGTACTTATGTATGTCGTAGTGTTTGTAATATGAATGAATTATTCTGAAACCATTGAGTTTACTTACCTTAGGAGACGTTGCCCATTGCAGCTACCAATACCAAAAGGGCCTATTACTCCTCTCCAAAGGTCAGAGTCAGTACCAACTTTGGCATTGAAGTCACCTAGAACAAGGGTAATATCTCCTTTCTTGACAGAATTTAAAATATCTTGAAGTTGTCCGTAAAACCTATCCTTCTCATCCTCATCGGCATCCTCAGTGGGGGCATAACATCAGATAACATTCAAATCTTTAACGCTTGTCTGAAATTTTGCTGTAAGAAACCTTTCATTAATGCACTCATATCCTAGAAGAGCATCACTAGCATGTCTGCTGAGCAGCAGACCCACGCCTTGGTGATGCTTTCCATCCTCCCTCCCTGTAAAGAGAAATTTAAAGTTATTTTTAAGTATCTCACCTTTACTTATCCATCTGATCTCTTGCAAGCCGAGAATATCTTGGTTATAGCGCTGGAATTCCTGCATGAGGACATCAAGAGAATAATCTCTATGTAATGTCCTCACGTTCCTGCAGAGAGAAAACGATTAGTAGGATTTTTTAAAGAAATTAGGTTTATTGAGATTGGTAGGGCCAACAATATCAAACAGCCCCCTGATCGCAGGCATGGGGCAAAGACCTGTTCCTCCTCCTCTAAAGGCTGAAGTCACCGATGCTGGTAGGAACTTCAGGCACCACCTTTTCAAGTGGAATTTTTGAAGAGCCATATGGCCTGCTTGAGACATTACTCCAGTTTAGGCTTGACGATGCCCAACTAGCTATATAAGGTTCAGATACCTGTGATGGCCTCTGATTAGGATTATCCACCAGCTGATATAAGGTATCCCATGCCTCTGTTCACCTAGGGCTGGCAACCCAGAAGCAAACAGAAAACACAGCGGCAGATTCTCCCTCAACAGAGGCCCACTAGTGCAGCAAGTCCAGGATCCATAATCAAGCTCAAATTCATAAACAAGTCCAGTCTAGCAGGTATAAATGGTCAGCACCCGGACTCTGTGAAGTTGACCACTCCTCAGCAGGGTTGAAAAAAAAAAGAAAAAAGTGGCCATAGATGACCAGATCAGTAGGCCATACTGAACTGGCAGCCTTCCCCTTCCGTTCCCTTTCAAAAGAGAATATCTCTTCTGAAAGTTACTAACGGCCTGCACCACGAGAAAGCGGGGTCGGACATTAGGTGCTAGACCTGGCCGGTTCTATGCATCATCACTAGGGATTGGTACATTGGGTTGGGTTGTTTTACCTCTGAGCGGCCCTTTTTTGCACACCATGGGCTAAATGACCAGGTCACATGGACCCCGAAGGCTCAGAGAAGGTTGTGGGAGAGGACCCACTGGAACAGCTGTTGGGAGACAGATGGTAGCCTCCCGTCAAGGCCATCCAGCGTGTTCTTTAACGTGCACAGGGTATGGCTCTCCCGCATACGGGGCCACGGCTTAACGTCCCATCCAACGGACGGCGGTCTTTCCAAGCCCATCGGTGTCTCCTACTTACCGTAAGCAGGGCGGGGAATTTTGCGGAGATAAATCTCAACGCTTACCCAGCTGGGACAACCTGGGAAATACAGATTAAGAGCCTGGCGCGCTACCGACTGAGCCACCCCCGCCCCAGGGGGAGGGGGAAGAAAGAATATGGAAGGGGTCAATTTTTTATATAACCTACGGAACTCCTTATTAAGTGTCTCCATCGCGTTCGAAAGATATGGTGGAACAAATTTTTTTCAAATAAACAAACTGACCAATCGACAAATGTCAAAGGTGAAAACGAAAAGTACTGAAACTTTTTATTCAAAATACAAGTAAAACAACGTTGTTCAGTTATTAAAAAAAAAAATAATAAATATCCCCTCAAGCAGCTGCTTGCCACAGAGTTAAAAAAAATAAATACCCCCTCAAGCAGCTGCTTGCCACAGAGGTCTGACAGGAGCCTGTCAGTTTATATGCCACAGTAGGAGATCTAAGAGGATGGCAGGACCTCAGCAGAAAAACGACACACACATCCATGCCTAAATCCGGGGCTCGAACCCAGGTCCCTTAGATCAGTAGCCAAGCGTGCTAACCACTCGGCCATGTTACTATATGAAAATAAAGGTTTGCTTCCAAAAAGAAAAGAATCAATATTACATTTCGTTCCGGGAAAAGCATTAATTTTTTTTAGCACACCTGATATTAATTGAACGAAAATTCATTTTTATTCAAAAAATATTTAAAATCCTAACAGGCGATTTAGATGTCATCTTGCATAGTTACCATTAGAAATTCATTGAGGTTTCAATCTTCTCACAGTCCACTGCAAGAATATGCACGAGCCATTGTAAATAGAATATCAGGGCCCAACCATACGAAAGCATCTATGCCCATCTATATTCCGTTGATATCAAGATCACTTGTGATTTTTTATTCTGAACAGGGCGGAAAACGAACACGTGACCTCACAAATACATGTTAAGCGCTTTACAGCTGAGCTGACGACCACCATCAAATCTTTTTACGAGTACAGTAGCTCAAAAAAATATCCGAACACTATGATTGATTACAGAATTCAGAAAAAATATCTGGCAACGATTTATTTAGAAATTAGTGCTCTGGCAACCTTCGTGTCACGTGACACGAAGGTTGCCAGATCACTAATTTCTAAAAAAGTCGTTGCCAGATATTTTTTCTGAATTCTGTAATCAATCATAAATAAATAAATACCCCCTCAAGCAGTTGCTTGCCACAGAGGTCTGACAGGAGCCTCTCAGTTTATATGCCACAGTAGAAGATCTGAGAGGATGGCAGGACCTCAGCAGAAAAAAACACGAAAATCCATGCCTTATCCGGGGCTCGAACCCAGGTCCGGTAGATCAGTAGCCAAGCGCGCTAACCACTCGGCCACGGGACGGCTGATCAATCATAGTGTTCGGATATTTATTGGAGCGACTGTAGGTGGTCATATTATTTTGATACTAGATCGTGTGGGCTCACTCACGGAAATATTGAGCGTGTGCAGTTACCGTTCACAGCAAACTGGAGCGTGTGGAGTAACTGCACACGCTCCAGTTTGCTGTGAACGGTAACTGGAGCGTGTACAGTTGCTGTACACGCTCCAGATATTTTCTTGAATTCTGTAATCACGTGACACGAAGGTTGCCAGATCACTAATTTCTAAAAAAATCGTTGCCAGATATTTTTTCTGAATTCTGTAATCAACCATAAATAAAAGAAATAAATACCCCCTCAAGCAGCTGCTTGCCACAGAGGTCTGACAGGAGCCTGTCAGTTTATATGCCATAGTAGAAGGTCTGAGAGGATGGCAGGACCTCAGCAGAAAAACGACACACACACATCCATGCCTTACCCGGGGCTTGAACCCAGGTCCCTTAGATCAGTAGCCAAGCGCGCTAACCACTCGGCCAAGTGTTCGGATATTTCTTTGAGCGACTGTAGGTGGTCATATTATTTTGATACTAGATCGTGTGGGCTCACTCACGGAAATATTGAGCGTGTGCAGTTACCGTTCACAGCAAACTGGAGCGTGTGCAGTAAGTGCACACGCTGCAGTTTGCTGTGAACGGTAACTGGAGCGTGTTCAGTTGCTGTACACGCTCCAGATATTTTTCCTTAACTCTGTAATCACGTGACACGAAGGTTGCCAGATCTCTAATTTCCAAAAAAAACGTTGCCAGATATTTTTTCTAAATTCTGTAATCAGCCGTAGTGTTCGGATATTTTTTTGAGCGACTGTACCACGATGTAGCCGTCCCATGGCCGAGTGGTTAGTACGCTTGGCTACTGATCTAAGGGACCTGGGTTCGAGACCCGGGTAAGGCATGGATGTATGTGTCGTTTTTCTGCTGAGGTCCTGCCATCCTCTCAGATCTCCTACTGTGGCATATAAACTGACAGGCTCCTGTCAGACCTCTGTGGCAAGCAGCTGCTTGGGGGGGGGGGGGTATTTATTTTTATTTATTTTTATGCTCAATAAGCATTATATGTCGTATTTAATTAAAGTGAACCATCCTCAATAAACATTAGTTATGGTAACTATTTAAAGCGAACCATGCTCCATAAGCTTTATATTTCGTATTTACTTAAAGTGAACTACCCTCAATAAGCATAGGGGCGGGAGTGGCTCAGTCGGTAGCGCGCCAGGCTCGTAATCTGTAGTTCCCAGGTTCGAGCCCCAGCTGGGTCAGCGTTGAGATTTATCTCCGCAAAATTCCCCGCCCTGCCCACGGTCAGTAGGGGACACCGATGGGCTTGGAAAGGCCGCCGTCCGTCGGATGGGACGTTAAGCCGTGGCCCCGTGTGTGGGAGAGCCATACCCTGTGCACGTTAAAGAACACGCTGGATAGTCTTGACGGGAGGCTACCATCTGTCTCCCAACAGCTGTTCCAGTAGGTCCCCTCCCCCAACCTTCTCTGCGCTTTCGGGGTCCTTGTGACTTGGCCATTTATTTCATGGTGTGCAAAAAAAGTGCCGCTCAGAGATAAAACAACCCAACGTTAAAGAACACGCTGGATGACCTTTGCGGGAGATTACCATCCGTCTCCCAACAGCTGTTCCAGTGGGTCCCCTCCCCCAACCTTCTCTGAGCCTTCGGGGTCCATGTGACCTGGCCATTTAGCCCATGGCGTGCAAAAAAGTGCCGCTCAGAGGTAAAACAACCCAACCCAACTCAATAAGCATTAGTTTTGGTATTTAATTATAGCGAACCATGCTCAATAAGCATTATATTTCGTATTTAATTAAAGTGAACCATGCTCAACAAGCATTAAATTTCTTATTTAATTAAAGTGAACTATCCTCAATAAGCATTAGTTTTGGTATTAAATAAACCAATAAGCATTAGTTTTGGTATTAAATAAACCAATAAGCATTAGTTTTGGTATTAAATAAACCAATAAGCATTAGTTTTGGTATTAAATCTAATCAATAAAATACTATCAAATAACCCCAATAAGCATTAGTTTTGGTATTAAATAAATGAACCATGCTCAATAAGCATTATTATTTGGTATTTAATTAAAGTGAATTATCCTCAATAAGGCATTATTTTCGGCATTTAATTTCAGCGAACCATGCTCAACAAGCATTACATTTCTTATTTAATTAAAGTGATTTATCCTCAATAAGAATTAGTTTTGGTATTTATTTAAAGCGAACTGTGTTCAATGTGGATTACTTTGGAATTTAATTAAAACAACCGTATTTTACGACAGTCATAAAGAACAATTATTAATCAGCATAGTTTTGGTATTTAATTATGGCAAACAATGTGTAATCAGAATGGATTTATGATAACGTTTTTGGTATTGAAAGGGTATTAAGGTAAAGCTGTGGTATTTAATGATAGTTGGGTTGTTTTACCTCTGAGCGGCACTTTTTTGCGCACCATGGACTAAATGGCCAGGTCACAAGGACCCCGAAGGCTCAGAGAAGGTTGGGGGAGGGGACTCACTGGAACAGCTGTTGGGAGACAGATAGTAGCCTCCCGTCAAGGCCATCCAGTGTGTTCTTTAACTGCACAGGGTATGGCTCTCCCGCACACGGGGCCACGGCTTAACGTTCCATCCGACGGACGGCGGCCTTTCCAAGCCCATCGGTGTCCCCTACTGACCGTGGGCAGGGCGGGGAATTTTTGCGGAGATAAATCTCAACGCTGACCCAGCTAGGACTCGAACCTGGGAACTACAGATTACGAGTCTGGCGCGATACCGACTGAGCCACCCCCGCCCCCATACTGAAATGAAAATCCAGTCTGTTTCCCCTCTTTTCCGACTCGTTTGCAAATTTTGCCCCCTTCCTCACACTTTTATTTTTGTAAAAGATAAAAAATTGAACGTCTACAGAACAAAAGAACTCATTTTTGTCTAAAAAAAAAACGAAGCTAAAAATTTGTCACCGGTTAGCAAATAAAGAATATCAGGAATAGAATTCATACTTTATTAAAATCACATTCTTCGTACAATCAGCAAAATAATAACTCTTTCTTACATTGAAGTGAATATTGTCGGTTCCTGGGGTTGGGGGGCGGGGGTGGCTCAGTCGGTAGCGCGCCAATCTCGTAATCTGTAGTTCCCAGGTTCGAGTCCGATCTGGGTCAGCGTTGAGATTTATCTCCGCAAAATTCCCCGCCTGCCCACGGTCAGTAGGGGACACCGATGGGCTTGTAAAGGCCGCCGTCCGTCGGATGGGACGTTAAGCAATGGCCCCGTGTGTGGGAAAGCCATACCCTGTGCACGTTAAAGAACACGCTGGATGGCCTTGACGGGAGGCTACCATCTGTCTCCCAACAGCTGTTCCAGTAGGTCCCCTCCTCCAACCTTCTCTGAGCCTTCGGGGTCCATGTGACCTGGTCATTTAGCACATGGTGTGCAAAAAAGTGCCGCTCAGAGGTAAAACAACCCAACCCAATCCTGGGGTTGGTAGAATATAACTGATTCTCGGCGCCCATAGGTAAAGAGTAGATTTTGGTTCGTTCTGTATTGGGCTTTCGACGTTGTAGAATTGCAACACGATAATTAACTCCAAGTTTAAAACAATAACAAAAGGTTTATTATGGAAAATATATACAGAATCTCCCCGAGCACTGACGTTGGCTACTGGATAAGTTGGCTACAAACAATCATATTCAGATTGCTTAACAGGCTGCGACTCTACGCATCTAACAGAGGAAAACCTCTCGTGAATATCTTCACCCAGCAACTCTACGTGTCTGCTCCAGCCAGCGTCTCGTTCAGAACTGTCTTGACCTTCTACGGACCCTACGCCGTCCGGCGTTGACGTCCTGGTCCCACGGGACGGTCATTTGGCATCGCGTATCTTGATCAATTGAGATCAGCCGGAAAGGGGGGTGGGGGGCGATCACAGGCGATCAGGTACCATAAACCTGTCTTGCTGATTCATTAGCCATAAATAGACTTTCAAGTCAGTGAAGGGAGAAAGGAAAGTTTCACAGAAAGTTTTCAGAAAGGAAAGTTTCAAGGTCACATACAAATATATACATGAAATGACAAAATAATATCCAGGTATCGCATCATCATCATCCTCAAGCAGCCATGGGTTATGGAGGTCCAACCAGACCGTGCAATTTAGTTCTCCAAGCAAGTCTATCCTGAGCTACATATACTGCATCTGGCCACTGCACACCAATTCTAACAAGGTCCTGTTTGACATTGTCAATCCACTGCATCCTAGGTCTCCCCCTCTTTCTGAGGCCTTTAGGCACACTGTTCATAACCCTATTCGCCAATCTATAATTATTCATACGGGCAACATAGCCAAACCAACGGAGTCTCTCTCTGCACAATATGCTGCTTAAAGGAGGTTGGAAACTCCTTTGCCTAACCTCATCATTAGTTACAAAGTTGAACCACCTAATGCCCAAGATACTGCGTAAGCATCTGTAACCAAAAGCATCCAGTTTCCTGTTATCTTGTTTAAAAAGTGTCCAAGTTTCACTACCATAACTAACCCTAGAAAGAACCAAACTATTATACAGTCTAATTTTAGTCTTTTGGTGTATACGCCTATTTCTCCACACTCTCCATAGGTTCTTAAAAGTCCCAGCAGCAATCCCTATTCGTCTGTTAATCTCATGCCGCACATCACCATTCGTCTCCTTACCTCCAGCTGAGTCAGCGTTGAGATTTTTCTCCGCAAAAATTCCCCGCCCACGGTCAGTAGGGGACACCTTGGGCTTGAAAAGGACGCCGTCCGTCGGATGGGACGTTAAGCCATGGCCCCATGTGCAGGAGAGCCACCCTGTGCACGATAAATAACACACTGGATGGCCCTGACGGGGGGCTACCATCTGTCTCCTAACAGCTGTTCCAGTGGGTCTCCTCCCCCAACCTTCTCTGAGCCTTAGAGGTCCTTGTGACCTGGCCATTTAGCCCATGGTGTGCAAAAAAGTGGCGCTCAGAGGTAAAACATCCCAACGTTAAAGAACACGCTGGATGGCCTTGACGGGAAGCTACCATCTGTCTCCCAACAGCTGTTCCAGTGGGTCTCCTCCCCCAACCTTCTCTGAGCCTTCGAGGTCCTTGTGACCTGGCCATTTAGCCTATTGTGTGCAAAAAAGTGTCGCTCAGAGGTAAAACAACCAACCAAAAAAAGTCTCCTTACGATATTTTTATGTAAAAAAAAGTTTTCTTCAGGAATTAATATTAATATTTAGGTATTTTTAAAAAGACGTCATTACGTGCAGGCAAATGCATTATTTACGGCTGTGAGCAGTAGGAGGTTGCTCACAGGAAACGTTATGCAACATCCCAACTCTTCTTTTGCATTTCTCGGAAAGAAAACTCCCCATCTTCCGCTGCTGACGTCGTTTTTCCTTCCCCCTCATAATAAGTCTGTTCGTGGAAAGCTCAGAAAGGGAATTATCCCTATTTTAGGGAGTCGTTCTTCATATCAGCTGGTCCTGTCAAACCAGATTAAACTAGGAAGGGATGACAAGTAGAGAGAGGAGTTGTTTCTTAAATACATCATGCTTGTGGGGGCGGGGGGGGGGGTGAGGTTCTAGTGCTTGGAAGAAGAGAGGGCAAGACGATTAGCAGACAGTAGTGCAATCGAGAGGAGTAGGGATTGAAGAGGTACAGTCCACGTTTCTTTCGGAGAGTTGGGTTGTTTTACCTCTGAGCTGCACTTTTTTGTACACCATGGGCTAAATGGCCAGGTCACAAGGACCCCGAAAGCTCAGAGAGGGTTGGGGGAGAGACCCACTGGAACAGCTGTTGGGAGACAGATGGTAGCCTCCCGTCAAGGCCATCCAGCGTGTTCTTTAACGTTGGGTTGTTTTATCTCTGAGCGGCACTTTTTTGCACACCATGGGCTAAATGGCCAGGTCATATGGACCCCGAAGGCTCAGAGAAGGTTGAAGGAGGCGACCCACTGGAACAGCTGTTGGGAGACAGATGGTAGCCTCCCGTCAAGGCCATCCAGCGTGTTCTTTAACGTTGGGTTGTTTTACCTCTGAGCTGCACTTTTTTGCACATCATGAGCTAAATGGCCAGGTCACATGGACCCCGAAGGCTCGGAGAAGGTTCGAGGAGGCGACCCACTGGAACAGATTTTGGGAAACAAATAGTAACCTCCCGTCAAGGCCATCCAGCGTGTTCTTTAACGTGCACAGGGTATGGCTCTCCCGCACACGGGCCACTGCTTAACGTCCCATCTGACGAATCGCGGCCTTTCGAAGACCCATCTGTGTCCCCTACTGCCCTGATGGGCGGGGAATTTTGAGAAGATAAATCTCAACGCTGACCCAGGTGGGATTCGAACCTGGGAACTGCAGAGTGACCAGGTGGGATTCGAACCTGGGAACTGCAGAGTGACCAGGTTCGAGTCTCACCATTACAAGCCTTGCGCGCTACCGACTGAGCCACTCCCACCCTTTCTTTCGGAGAGAAACTTCCGAAAGGAAGAAATCATTATTTATAATAATGTTTAGCTGAGAGCAAAGCGACTTTGAGGGAGGGGCTTGTGGCTCTGCCTGGTAGAGCACAAAGCACGTAACCAGCAGTTACCAGGTTCGAGTCCTGTCGGTGCCAACGTTGAAATTTATCTTCGCTAATTTCCCACCCTGACCTCGATCAGAAAGGGGACTGAGTGTTCACAATCCGTTTTAATTCGCTGATTGTTCATGATTCCAATTTTATCTCTGATTGTTCACGACTTGACTTGATTCGCTGATTGTTCGCGATCCGTCTGAATTCGCTGATTGTTCATGTTATACGTTTTAATTTGCTAATTGTTCACGATCCGTCTTAATTTGATGGTTGTTCACGAACTGTTTTACTTCGTTGATTGTTCACGATCCGTGCTTATTCGCCTCTTTTCGCCGATTGTTTTCGATTAGCCTTTATTCGCTGATTGTTTTCGATCAGCCTTTATTCGCTGATTATTCACGATGCGTCTTTATTCGTTGATTATTCACGACCCGCCTTTATTCGCCGATTGTTTTCGATCAGCCTTTATTCGCTGATTATTCACGATGCGTCTTTATTCGCTGATTATTCACGATGCGTCTTTATTCGCTGATTATTCACGATCCACCTTTTTCGCTGATTGTTTTCGATCAGCCTTTATTCGCTGATTGTTTTCGATCAGCCTTTATTCGCTGATTATTCACGATGCGTCTTTAATCGCTGATTATTCACGATACGTCTTTATTCGCTGATTATTCACGATGCGTCTTTATTCACTGATTGTTCACGATACGTCTTTATTCGCTGATTGTTCACGATACGTCTTTATTCGCTGATTATTCACGATACGTCTTTATTCGCTGATTGTTCACGATCTGTCTTAAAGGTTTAGAGTTAGGTAAGATATGGAGATTCCTGGACAGCTGTTAGGAGACAGATGGAAGCCTCTCGTCTAGATCACTAGAGAGTTCCTTAAAGCACACGGATTACGGCTCTCCTGTACAAGGCACCAGGCTTAACATCTCCTCCAATAGGTTGTTGGGTTGTTTTACCTCTGGACGGCACTTTCTTGCACACCATGGGCTAAATGGCCAGGTCACAAGGACCCCGAAGGCTCAGAGAAGGTTGTAGGAGGGGACCCACTGGAACAGCTGTTGGGAGACAGATGGTAGCCTCCAGTCAGGGTCATACAGCGTGTTCCTTAACGTTGGGTTGTTTTACCTCTGGACGGCACTTTCTTGCACACCATGGGCTAAATGGCCAGGTCACAAGGACCCCGAAGTCTCAGAGAAGGTTGGATGAGGGGACCCACTGGAACAGCTGTTAGGAGACAGATGGTAGCCTCCCGTCAAGGCCATCCAGCGTGTTCTTTAACGTGCACAGTGTATGGCTCTCTCCCGTACACGGACCAACGGCTTAACGTCCCATCCGACGAACGGCGGCCTTTCCAAGCCCATCGGTGTCCCCTACTGACCGTGGGCAGGGCGGGGGAATTTTGCGGAGATAAATCTCAACGCTGACCCAGCTGGGACTCGAACCTGGGAACTACAGATTACGAGCCTGGCGCGCTACCGACAGAGCCACCCCCGCCCCCTCCTCCAATGGACATTTACAAAGAGCTACCAACTAAGAGATTAACAACTGGTGGAGTGGCCTGCATTCTCCCAAGATCGATCGCATGTTCCGGGAAGATGTATTGCCACTCTTCAGCTCCTTCCGAAACCCCCCAGGACTTCAAGAATTACTGCTCATTGCTCAGGTGATTTTATAACTCTCTCATTCTCTGGATTATCTTATTGAGGGCGTGAATCGAAGTTGTCAGACCCGCATTGGTGCTAGAGGGCATTAACTATTAACAATATATCGATTTTGCATTTCTTCTTTTCAGTGCAAAATTTCCCACCCTGCCCACGGTCAGTAGGGAACACCGATGGACTTGGAAAGACCGCCGTCCGTCGGATGGGTTGGGTTGGGTTGTTTTACCTCTGAGCGGCACTTTTTTGCACACCATGGGCTAATGGCCAGGTCACATGGACCCCGAAGGCTCAGAGAAGGTTGGGGGAGGGGACCCACTGGAACAGCTGTTGGGAGACAGATGGTAGCCTCCCGTCAAGGCCATCCAGCGTGTTCTTTAACGTGCACAGGGTATGGCTCTCCCGCACACTGGGCCACGGCTTAACGTCCCATCCGACGGACGGCGGCCCTTCCAAGCCCATCGGTGTCCCCTACTGACCGTGGGCAGGGCGGGGAATTTTGCAGAGATAAATCTCGACGCCGACCCAGCTGGGACTCGAACCTGGGAACTACAGATTACGAGCCTGGCGCGCTACCGACTGACCCGTCGGATGGGACGTTAAGCCGTGGCCCCGTGTACGGGAGAGCCATACCGTGTGCACGTTAAAGAACACGCTGGATAGCCTTGAGGGGAAGCTTCTGTCTCCTAATAGCTGTCTAGTCAGTCCCCATTCCCCAACCTTCTTTGAACCTGTGGGGTCCTTGTGACCTGGGACGGCGGTGGCTCAGTCGGTAGCACGCCAGGCTGGTAATCTGCAGTTCCCAGGTTCGAGTTCCAGCTGGGTCGGCGCTGAGATTTATCTCCTGAAATCTCTCCGCCACTTCCCACGGTCAGTAGGGGACACCGCTGGGCTTGGAAATGCCGCCGTCCATCGGATGGGACTTTAAGCAGTGGTCGCGTGTACAGTCGCTCAAAAAAGTATCCGAACACTATGGTTGATTACAGAATTCAGAAAAAATATCTGGCAACACTTTTTTTTAGAAATTAGTGATCTGGCAACCTTCGTGTCACGTGACACGAAGATTGCCAGATCACTAATTTCTAAAAAAAGTGTTGCCAGATATTTTTTCTGAATAGTGTAATCAACCATAGTGTTCGGATACTTTTTTGAGCGACTGTACGGGAGAGCCATACTCTTGCACGTTAAAGAACACACTAGATGGCCTTGACGGGAGGCTACCATCTGTCTCCCAACAGCTGTTCCAGTGGGCCCCCTCCCCCAACTTTCTCTGAGCCTTCGGGGTCCTTGTGACCTGGTCATTTAGCCCATGGTGTGCAAAAAAGTGCCACTCAAAGGTAAAACAACCCAAATCTTTTCAGCAATTTTTCTTATTCGATTTTTAGAGTATATTTAAATAACTTTCGCCCAAATTTTCATGACTGATGGCAACATTATCTTTGTATCTTCTCGTGAAATTTGATTGAATATGTCCGACTCTATTTCCAGATATGGGCATTTCACTGATCAGTGCTTAACATATGAAGAGCGGTTTACGTGCTTTTTTCTAGGTTCTAGTGAAAAACATTTTGTTAGCTTTCCTCAAGGTCCTAGTGAAAAAGCAGTTTATATGCTTTTCTCCAGGTTTTAGCGAAAAAGCAGTTTATACGTTTTTCACTAGATCCCCGCCCACACACACACACATGGTTCTAGTGAAAAAGAGGTTAATTTCTTTCTTTCCATGGTTTTAGTGAAAATAAGGTTCATTTCTTTCTTTTTTTTCGTGGTTCCAGTGAAAAAGATGTTCATTTCTTTTTTTCCCCGTGGTTCTAGTGAAAAAGATGTTCATTTCTTTTTTCCCATGGTTCTATTGAAAAAGAGGTTCGTTTCTTTTTTTCCATGGTTCTAGTGAAAAAGAGGTTCATTTCCTTTTTTATATTAAATAAATTTTTTACATATTTTTATATATTTTTTATGGTTCTAGAGAAAAAGAGGTTTATTTCTTTTTTTTCCATGGCTCTAGTAAAAAAAGAGATTAATTTCTTTTTTCCCCCGTGGTTCTAGTGAAAAAGATGTTCATTTCTTTTTTCCCATGGTTCTATTGAAAAAGAGGTTCGTTTCTTTTTTTTCCATGGTTCTACTGAAAAAGAGGTTCATTTCCTTTTTTATATATTAAATAAAATTTTTTACATATCTTTATACATTTTTTATGGTTCTAGAGAAAAAGAGGTTCATTTCCTTTTTTTCATGGCTCTAGTAAAAAAAAAGATTCATTTCTTTTTTTTCCTCCGTGGTTCTAGTGAAAAAGATGTTAATTTCTTTTTTTTCCCCGTGGTTCTAGTGAAACAGATGTTCATTTCTTTTTTCCTATGGTTCTATTGAAAAACAGGTTCATTTCTTTCTTTCCATGGTTCTAGTGAACAGAGGTTCATTTCCTTTTTTATATATTAAATAATTTTTTTTATATATTTTTTATGGTTCTAGAGAAAAAGAGGTTTATTTATTTTTTTCCATGGCTATAGTAGAAAAAGAAATTCACTTTTTTTCGTGGTTCTAACGAAAAAGAGGTTCATTTCTTTTTTTCCATGGTTCTAACGAAAAAGAGGTTCATTTCTTTTTTTCCATGGTTCTAGTGAAAAAGAGGTTCATTTCTTTTTTTCCATGGTTCTAGTGAAAAAAGAGGTTCATTTCTTTTTTCCCCATGGTTCTAGTGAAAAAGAGGTTCATTTCTTTTTTTCCATGGTTCAAGTATAAAAATAAGAATTTTTTTAATTTAAAATATATATATTTTATTTAAAAAAAAACAGGCAAACATAAGTTCCGGTTGTCAAATTTATTTAAGGTGGTTGTATGGATCTCTACTTACTTCTCTCTGGATTAGTTTTACTTTCTTACAAGAGTGAATGATTTCTCTCTGTAAATAACAATCTCCCCTCCGATCTTGATAGGGGGCGGGGGTGACTCAGTCTGTAGCGCGCCAGGCTCGTAATCTGTAGTTCCCAGGTTCGAGTCCTAGCTGGGTCAGCGTTGAGTTTATCTCCGCAAAATTCCCCGTCCTGCCCACGGTCAGTAGGGGACACCGATGGGCTTGGAAAGGCCGCCGTCCGTCGGATGGGACGTTAAGCTGTGGCCCCGTGTGCGGGAGAGCCATACCCTGTGCACGTTAAAGAACACGCTGAATGGCCTTGACGGGAGGCTACCATCTGTCTCGCAACAGCTGTTCCAGTGGGTCTCCTCCCCCAACCTTCTCTGAGCCTTCGGGGTCCTTGTGACCTGGCCATTTAGCCCATGGTGTGCAAAAAAGTGGCGCTCAGAGGTCTCAACGTTAAAGAACACGCTGGATGGCCTTGACGGGAGGCTACCATCTGTCTCCCAACAGCTGTTCCAGTGGGTCCCCTCCCCCAACCTTCTCTGAGCCTTCGGGGTCCTTGTGACCTGGCCATTTAGCCCATGGTGTGCAAAAAAGTGGCGCTCAGAGGTCTCAACGTTAAAGAACACGCTGGATGGCCTTGACGGGAGGCTACCATCTGTCTCCCAACAGCTGTTCCAGTGGGTCCCCTCCCCCAACCTTCTCTGAGCCTTCGGGGTCCTTGTGACCTGGCCATTTAGCCCATGGTGTGCAAAAAAGTGGCGCTCAGAGGTCTCAACGTTAAAGAACACGCTGGATGGCCTTGACGGGAGGCTACCATCTGTCTCCCAACAGCTGTTCCAGTGGGTCCCCTCCCCCAACCTTCTCTGAGCCTTCGGGGTCCTTGTGACCTGGCCATTTAGCCCATGGTGTGCAAAAAAGTGGCGCTCAGAGGTCTCAACGTTAAAGAACACGCTGGATGGCCTTGACGGGAGGCTACCATCTGTTTCCCAACAGCTGTTCCAGTGGGTCCCCTTCCCCAACCTTCTCTGAGCCTTCAGGGTTCTTGTGACCTGGCCATTTAGCCCATGGTGTGCAAAAAAGTGCCGCTCAGAGGTAAAACAACCCAACCCGATCTTGATCATCTTTGCTTTAGTGCCAGTGCTATAACAACAAGGTGGATGGGGGTGGCCGGTACATGCCTTAGTTGCCTCCAGCTCATACCTATATTCAACTTTCCTTGTTTATATCAACACAGTAAGACGACAAAAAAAAACTTTCCTATAAATTTTTTCACAACAATGTTATGAAGGAATTTCTCTAAGGGATTTCTTCCACCCCATCCCATGCTTTGGTGCCATATTCCCAGAGGGTGGGGGAGGGTTTTACTGAGAGAGAGGAGACGAGAGATAACAACGGGAGGAACTGCAAGTTCCGGTCATGTCACCGAAGGAGAAGCTGTTGCCGTGTGATTAGGACATCTGGACGAAATTCCTCGTGGCCTAAAAGGGAGTGTCGTCATTGCTCGCTCGTTCCGATGACTCACATTCAGTGGGACAACCTGGAGAGAGGGGGGGAGTGAACTCGTTCTATAGCAACAAGCTATTACAGTGTTGTGTTAGGTTGTTTTGTTTCTGAGCGACACTTTTTTGCACACCATGGGCTAAATGGCAAGGTCACAAGGACACCGAAGGCTCTGAGAAGGTTGAAAGAAGGGATTTGGGTTGGGTTGTTTTACCTCTGAGCGGCACTTTTTTGCACACCATGGGCTAAATGGCCAGGTCACAAGGACCCCGAAGGCTCAGAGAAGGTTGGTGGAGGGGTTGGGTTGTTTTACCTCTGAGCGGCACTTTTTTGCACACCATGGGCTAAATGGCTAGGTCACAAGGACACCGAAGGCTCTGAGAAGGTTGAGAGAAGGGATTTGGGTTGGGTTGTTTTACCTCTGAGCGGCACTTTTTTGCACACCATGGGCTAAATGGCCAGGTCACAAGGGCCCCGAAGGCTCAGAGAAGGTTGGTGGAGGGGTTGGGTTGTTTTACCTCTGAGCGGCACTTTTTTGCACACCATGGGCTAAATGGCTAGGTCACAAGGACACCGAAGGCTCTGAGAAGGTTGAGAGAAGCGATTTGGGTTGGGTTGTTTTACCTCTGAGCAGCACTTTTTTGCACACCATGGGCTAAATGGCCAGGTCACAAGGGCCCCGAAGGCTCAGAGAAGGTTGGTGGAGGGGTTGGGTTGTTTTACCTCTGAGCGGCACTTTTTTGCACACCATGGGCTAAATGGCCAGGTCACATGGACCCCGAAGGCTCAGAGAAGGTTGGGGGAGGGGACCCATTGGAACAGTTGTGGGGAGACAGATGGTAGCCTCCCGTCAAGGCCATCTAGTGTGTTCTTTAACGTGCACAGGGTATGGCTCTCCCACGCACGGATCCACAGCTTAACGTCCCATCCGACGGACGACGGTCTTTCCAAGCCCATCGGTGTCCCCTACTGACCGTGGGCAGGGCGGGGAATTTTGCGGAGATAAATCTCAACGCTGACCCAGTTGGGACTCGAACCTGGGAACTACAGATTACGAGCCAGGCGCGCTACCGATTGAGCCACCCCCGCTCCCAGGTCCATTGGAATAGTTGTTGGGAGACAAATGGTAGCCTCCCGTCAAGGCCATCCAGCATGTTCTTTAACGTGTACAGGTTATGGCTCTCCCGCACAAGGGGCCACGGCTTAACGTCCACGGCTTAACGGGGGGCTTAAGAGGCCACGACTTAACGTCCCATCCGACGGCGACCTTTCCAACACATCGGTGTCCCCTACTGACAGTGGGCAGGGCGGGGAATTTTCCGGAGATAAATCTCAACGCTGACCCAGTTGGGACTCGAACCTG
Source organism: Ryuthela nishihirai (assembly GCA_038380435.1). NCBI lineage: Eukaryota > Metazoa > Arthropoda > Arachnida > Araneae > Heptathelidae > Ryuthela > Ryuthela nishihirai. The sequence continues at coordinate 70,777 of JAWZYU010000126.1, forward strand.
GGAACTACAGATTAGGTGCATGGCGCGCTACCGACTGAGCCACCCCCGCCCCAATTGTCTCCTAACAGCTGTCCAGTGGGTTTTAGCACATTGTGGGAAAAAAGTGCCTCTCAGAGATAAAGCAACCCAACTCATTTAATTTATTTAGACGGTATTTAGACAGAAAATATTTTCGGAATGGTGCGAAAGGACGTGGGGGGGGGGGAGTCACATGAAATTTCGAGATGGGTAAAAATGATAGTGGTCAACCTAGGAGGAATATTTTTAAGTTACAGAATATAAAAAAATGCATTTTTTAATTTTAAGAAATCTTTGTTTTACTAGTACTAAAATCACAAACTGTGCAAGTAAAATGAGCGATCGGTGAACTATAACCACCCCCTTCCCATGTTATGTCAATGGGATCTTCTAATCCGTATTTTAAAATTTTTTAAAAAAACTTTAAGCATTTTATGGGTAAAATGGTATTTAAGGTAAGCTAAGGATCTCAATTAATTCTACCTAAAAATCGATTTTCAACAATATTGCTTTACTATTCAAAGAGTGGATGTTTGAACATTTAAAGAAGGATGTTTGAACATTTAATTAAAAGAAGGATGTTTGAACATTTAACAACAGCAATGCTAAACAAACGAATTTACCTTTGAAGTTAATTGAAACTGAAGAAGCGTTATTTTTTACGGAAAGAAATAACTAAGTATTTTGAAAGGGTGAATAAATAATTCCTTCAACTTTTTGATCAATTTCTTAGACCAGTGTTTTTCGAACTTTTTTGACAGCGACCTACAATAAGAAATACATTTTACATCGTGTCCCAGACTCTTATATTTTCTGCTCTATTTCATTAAAAAATGCTGCGATCCAAAAAAATGCTGCGATTTAAAAAATGCGATCCACTAATGTAGGGGTTCTCAACGTGGATTACGTGGTAAAATTATTTCTGGTAAGCCGTGAGAGCTCAAAATCGCTAGATCTATGTTATATATATTTGTTTATTTTATTCCCATTGTTATACTATAACTATAGTTTTATCTATCTATACAAGGGGTGCGCCAGTTACATACACATTTCAAGGGGGTATGTGAAGCATAAAAGGTTGAGAACCACGGATATACATGTTTTATTTTGTTCACATTGTTATACTATAACTATAGTTTTATATATCTATACAAGGGGTACGCCAGTTACATACACATTTCCAGGGGGTACGTGAAGCATAAAATTTTGAGAACCACTGATATATGTTTTATTTTATTCCCATTGTTATAACTATAGTTTTATCTATCTATACAAGGGGTACGCCAGTTACATACACATTTCCCGGGGGTACGTGAAGCATAAAATTTTGAGGACCACTGATATATATGTTTTATTTTATTCCCATTGTTATATCATAACTATAGTTTTATCTATGTATACAAGGGGTACGCCAGTTACATACACATTTCCAGGGGGTACATGAAGCATAAAAGGTTGAGAACCACTGATATTTATGTTTTATTTTATCTAAAAGTTCTTAGATTCATTAATAAAATGCGCCTTAAAGGAGGATTATCGTCGCATTGCTATTGCAAATTGCTGCGGTGGTTCCCTCCGTAAAAGTTAAAATCGAAATTAACATAAAACATGCCCATAAGAAGTTAGAACCCGAACAGAGTAACTCAGCGTTTGCAAAAAATTCCATAGAAATGGCTGTTATTGAAAGCAAACTGCGCATGCGCGAGTCTCTCATAGTGTTGCCAACTTGAAGTTTTAGTGTGCCACGAGAAACAAAAAATTTGAGAGACACTGAATTAGAATAATATAAAATTTGTGTTCTTTGAAGCTTCCACCAAGGGTTGGGTTGTTTTACCTCTGAGCGGCACTTTTTTGCACACCATGGGCTAAATGGCCAGGTCACATGGACCCCGAAGGCTCAGAGAAGGTTGGGGGAGTGGACCCACTGGCTGTTCGGAGACAGATGGTAGCCTCCCGTCAAGGCCATCCAGCGTGTTCTTTAACGTGCACAGGGTATGGCTCTCCCACACACGGGGCCACGGCTTAACGTCCCATCCGAAGGACGGCGGCCTTTCCAAGCCCATCGGTGTCCCCTACTGACCGTGGGAAGGGCGGGGAATTTTGCGGAGATAAATCTCAACGCTGACCCAGCTGGGACTCGAACCTGGGAACTACAGATTACGAGCCTGGCGCGCTACCGACTGCGCCACCCCCGCCCCTTCCACCAAGGGATTACATAACAAGTTCAATTTACGAAATGTGCTGGAAATGGTTCGGTCACGTTTCTAGGAGGGTGGCTCGATAACCTGGCCTCCACCTAGTTTTCTAAAAAATAAAGAAAGAATTAAGATTAAAGAAATGATTTTTTCTTTGTATTTTAGCTGTTTTTAATCCAGGGTCATAAAGGTTGGGTTGTTTTACCTCTGAGCGGCACTTTTTTTTCACACCATGGGCTAAATGGCCAGGTCACATGGACCCCGAAGGCTCAGAGAAGGTGGGGGAGGGGACCCACTTGAACAGCTTTGAGAGACAGATGGTAGCCTCCCGTCAAGGCCATCCAGCGTGTTCTTTAACGTGCACAGGGTGATCTGGCAACCTTCGTGTCACGTAACACGAAAGTTGCCAGATCACTAATTTCTAAAAAAAAATCGTCCCCAGATATTTTTTCTGAATTCTGTAATCAACCATAGTTTTGGGATACTTTTTTGAGCGACTGTAACCCAACCTTATCGACATATTCTTAAGAATTAAGTAAAATTCAGTAGTCTGATCGCCTTTTCCATATTTCTAACGAGAAAATGAAAATGGTAAATATATTCAGTTTCCGTAATGAATCTCCGCCACTTTCTCAACTACCATACAACATATTCTTTCCAGATGTAAGAATGTGGCCCATTTGTGGCAGGAACTCTCCACCGGAAATATGTTCACGAATCTCACCACTTCCGTTTCTGCGACGGCCGGCGACTTGTGCAGCCCAACCCCACATAGCTCCCACCCCCCTCCCTGCACCACTCCGCAAGAGCAGGGAGGTATATTATCCGAGAGGAGGGGTTAAGTGCCGGGGTTAGGAAACGAGGACGTCACGGGGGAAGGTGCGGTCAGTCATCGAGTGCGTTTAATGACCACCAGATGGCGCCGATATATCTTGCCTCATTACCAACGGTCAAGTGCCGTTTCGGTAACCATGGTAACTAACGGGAGCCGGTCGGCGCGTGCTTGATCTTTTTATGGAGGTTGATACGTTAAGGGGATGTGATTGGTGTGATGGGGGATCGTGGGGGAGGTCCTGAAGGAGGATGGCGGAGACATGTGGTAGCAGTTTTGTCAGGTGGGATTAGTCCCAAGGGATGTGTATTCTTGGCATCAAGGTTGATTTTTGGTGCTTGTTAAAGCATATGCATCCTGAAGGTGAGAACGCAGAGAAAATGTAAATGTTTAGGTTTTTTGTTGTTGTTGTTTAGTTATTCTAGAAATAAATGGGGCGGGGGTGGCTCAGTCGGTAGCGCGCCAGGCTCATAATCTGTAGATCCTAGGTTCGAGTCCCAGCTTGGTCAGCGTTGAGATTTATCTCCGTATAACTCCCCGCCCTGCCCACGGTCAGAGGGGACACCGATGGGCTTGGAAAGGCCGTCGTCCGTCGGATGAGGCGTTAAACCGTGGCCGTCTGATGGGATGTTAAACCGTGGCCCCGTGTGTGGGAGAGCCATACCCTGTGCAAGTTAAAGAACTCGCTGGATGGCCTTGACGGGAAGCTACCATCTGTCTCCCAACAGCTGTTCTAGTGGGTCCCTTCACCCAACCTTCTCTGAGCCTTCGGGGTCCTTGTGACCTGGTCATTTAGCCCATGGTGTGCACAAAAGTGCCGCTCAGAAGTAAAACAACTACAACCCAACACATAAATAACTGTTGGAAAAATACTTTAAATTAGATTGAATATTTCTTTTTAGAGCGGGGTGGCTCAGTCGGTAGCGCGCCAGGCTCGTAATCTGTAGTTCCCAGGTTCGAGTCCCAGCTGGGTCAGCGTTGAGATTTATCTCCGCAAAATTCCCCGCCCTGCTCACGGTCAGTAGGGGACACCGATGGTCTTGGAAAGGCCGCCGTCCGTCGGATGGGACGTTAAGCCGTGGCCCCGTGTGCGGGAGAGACATACCCTGTGCACGTTAAAGAACACGCTGGATGGCCTTGACGGGAGGCTACCATCTGTCTCCGAACAGCCAGTGGGTCCCCTCCCCCAACCTTCTCTGAGCCTTCGGGGTCCATGTGACCTGGCCATTTAACTCATGGTGTCAAAAAAGTGCCGCTCAGAGGTAAAACAACCCAACGTTAAAGAACACGCTGAAGGACCTTGACGGGAGTCTATCATCTGTCTCCCAACAGCTGTTCCAGTGGGTCCCCTCCCCCAACCTTCTCTGAGCCTTCGGGGTCCATGTGACTTGGCCATTTAACTCATGGTGTCAAAAAAGTGCCGCTCAGAGGTAAAACAACCCAACTTTTTAGAGCGAGAGGTTGTCAAACCAATAAAAGACGAAGAGTTATTTTTGGAAGTGCGAAAAACGATAAATTCCTAACAATAGCTTGAGATGAGGTTCTACCACCCCAACAAAAACATATATTAGAAAACAGAATGGTATCAGCTAAAATTTTTGCCTTCCTACACTAATACGCGTAACATATATATACACAGTTATTTTTAAAAGAATAATAAATTTGTAGTCAAGCATCTTACTTGCACAAAGGTATGAAAGAAAAAGAGTGCAGTGACCGTCGTAAAGGTTGTGTGTATGTGTGGAGTCAACTCACAAAGGCAAAGAGGGAAAACATTTCCAACTAATTACATCTCCCAGTTTTTCAATTACCCTGTTTTTTCTACAGTTGAGATGCACTGTGGAACAGCGTGAAGTATTGCCTTATCTTCCTTGAAGAAGGTTGGGTTGTTTTACCTCTGAGCGGCACTTTTTTGCACACCATGGGCTAAATGGCCAGGTCACAAGGACCCCGAAGGCTCAGAGAAGGTTGGGGGAGGGGACCCACAGGAACAGCTGTTGGGAGACAGATGGTAGCCCCACGTCAAGGCCATCCAGCGTGTTCTTTAACGTGCACAGGCTATGACTCTCCCGTGCACGGGACCACGGCTTAACGTCCCATCCGACGGACGGCGGTCTTTCCAAGCCCATCGGTGTCCCCTACTGACCGTGGGCAGGGCGGGGAATTTTGCGGAGATAAATCTCAACGCTGACCCAGCTGGGACTCGAACCTGGGAACTACAGATTACGAGCCTGGCGCGCTACCGACTGAGCCACCCCTGCCCCTCCTTGAAGAGAGCGTGTTTATTGTGACTATTGTTGGGCAGAGCAAATGTCTATTCTTATACTTGTCAGCGTGGCCGAGTGGTTAATTCTTGACTACTAATCAAAGGTTGGGTTATTTTACCTCTGAGCGGCACTTTTTGGCACACCATGGGCTAAATAGCCAGGTCACAAGGTCCCCGATGGTTCAGAGAATGTTGGGGGAGGACACCCAATGGAACAGCTGTTGGGAGACAGATGGTAGCCTGCCGTCAAGACCATCCAGCGTGTTCTTTTAACGTGCACAGAATATGGCTCTCCCGCACACGGACCACGGCTTAACATACCACCCGACGGACGACGGTCTTTCCAAGCCCATCGGTGTCCCCTCCTGACGGTAGGCAAGGCGGGTAGCTTTACGGAGATAAATCTCAACGCTGCCCAATTGGGACTCGAACCAGGGAACTGCAGATTACGAGACTGGCGCGCTACCGACTGAGCCACCCCTTCCCCATAGTAATCAAACGAACCCGGGAAAGGTATGGATGTTGCAGTTGTCTTTCTGATGAGGTCCTGCCATCCTCGCAGATTACTTATGCTATCTAACTGGAGACTGTCAGTTTATACTATGGCGTATAAACTGACAGGTTCGTGTTCAGGGACGGACTGACACTTTTTCTTTTCAGGGTTTCTCCAATTCTGTGGAATTTTTAAAAAATAATTATTATTAATTTTTTTATTTCAATATTTTAATGTTTCTAATGTAGAAAATTTATTGTAAGAAAACTAAGTTGTTTTATTATATATTGATGTTTACCACTGGACAGTAAACTGATGCTGCCGAAATTTACACATTGGAAATTTTTAGCAGAGCCTGGAAGGACAGTTGCCCCCTGGTTCACAATTGTAGAGACTACAATTATGTCTCTTTGAATTATTTTAATTTATTTTATTGTGGGTAGTCTTTGTGAATTGTTTTCTATATATGTTTTGTATTTATATAGTTATCTATTAAATTATTATTATTATGGAAAAAAAATCCTGCATCTATGAGGTCCCAAGGGCACGGGATATTACAGTGCTCAGCGCTCTTTGCCAGTCCGTGCCTGTTCCTGTTAGATCTGGGACGGGGGTGGCTCAGTCGGTAGCGCGCCAAGCTCGTAATCTGCAGTTCCCAGGTTCGAGTCCCAGCTGGGTCAGCGTTGAGATTTATCTCCGCAAAATTCCCCGCTCTGCCCACGGTCAGTAGGGGACACCTATGGGCTTGGAAAGGCTGCAGCCCGTCGGATGGGACGTTAAGCCGTGGTCCCGTGTGCGAGAGAGCCATACCCTGTGCCCGTTAAAGAACACTCTGGATGGCCTTGACGGGAGGCTACCATCTGTCTCCCAACAGCTCTTCCAGTGGGTTCCCTCCTCCAAACTTCTCTGAGCCTTCGGGGTCCATGTGACCTGACCATTTAGCCCATGGTGTGCAAAAAAGTGCCGCTCAGAGGTAAAAGAAACCAACGTTAAAGAACACACTGGATGGTCTTGACGGGAGGCTACCATCTGTCTCCCAACAGCTGTTCCAATGGGTTTCCTCCCCCAAACTTCTCTGAGCCTTCGGGGTCCATATGACCTGGCCATTTAGCCCATGGTGTGCTAAAAAGTGCCGCTCAGAGGTAAAACAAACCAACGTTAAAGAACACACTGGATGGCCTTGACGGGAGGCTACCATCTGTCTCCCAACAGCTGTTCCAATGGGTTCCCTCCCCCAAACTTCTCTGAGCCTTCGGGGTTCATATGACCTGGCCATTTAGCCCATGGTGTGCTAAAAAGTGCCGCTCAGAGGTAAAACAACCCAACGTTAAAGAACACGCCGCATGGCCTTGACGGGAGGCTACCATCTGTCTCCCAACAGCTGTTCCAATGGGTTCCCTCCCCCAAACTTCTCCGAGCCTTCGGGGTTCATATGACCTGGCCATTTAGCCCATGGTGTGCTAAAAAGTGCAGCTCAGATGTAAAACAAGCGAAACAAGCTTCTGAATTCAATTATCGCATTGTAGATATAAGGTAGTAAAGAAGTCATGCTGAGTTTTTTATATATAATTTAATCATTAAAGTACCGTATTTCTTCGATTCTAAGAAGCACTTTTTCCCCATATAAACGTCTCTAAAAACGGGGTGCGTCTTAGAATCGACGACGCCTTAGAGACGCAGGTTTTTTTTTTTTTTATTTTTTTTCGAATTTTCCCGCGCTTTGCACACTGCACCACATGTTTAATTTTTATGCGGAAACCCCGCCTCCAAGTTTGACTGTTATCGCATTCTCCAATTCCATTGGAAAATGAAATGGCGAGTGTGTTTTCCCGCGCTTTTCAACTGTGATAAAAAAATAAATAAATACCCCCTCAAGCAGCTGCTTGCCACAGAGGTCTGACAGGAGCCTGTCAGTTTATAAGCCACAGTAGAAGGTCTGAGAAGCCACCATTATTTCATTATAGTGGAGCTCACTCAGCGACAACTAGGAAGTTGGAACCTGGCTGTTGACTGATCTCCTTCCGAAAAATTAAGAAAGCTCCGGCATCAAAATTGGTGGAATGGGTATCAACAGCGTGGAAGCTAATCCCAGAAAGAATACTGCAGCACTCATTTAAAAAATGTGGCATCACCAACGCTCTCGATGGCTCAGAAGACGATATATTGGTGTGATAATGTAAATAAAGACGGTTCAGAAGAATCAGACTCTGAATGTGAAGTAGACTCTGCTATTGATTCAGATGCAGATACGAGGGCTCGGAAGAGTCACACTGATATTGATTCAGAAGGAAGAGATGAATAACATACCTACTGATAAATAGATACTATTGTTGTTAGTAAATTGAATTCTATTATAACAAAATATTTGTTAGATAAATTTTAGCGTTTTATTTTTTTCTTAGAATCAAAGCTTTTTGTATGTTGGTGGTGCTGAAATTTAGGTACGTCTTACAATTGATGGCGTCTTAAAATCGAAGAAATATGGCATATTAAATTTATACTCTGCTGGTTAGGGGCGGAGGTGGCTTAGTCGGTAGCGCGCCAGGCTCGTAATCTGTAGTTCCCAGGTTCGAGTCCCAGCTGGGTCAGCGCTGAGATTTATCTCTGCAAAACTCCCCGCCCTGCCCACGGTCGGTAGGGGACACCAATGGGTTTGGAAAGGGCTCCGTCCGCCGGATGGGACGTTAAGCCGTGGTCCCGTGTCCGGGAGAGCCATACCCTGTACACGTTAAGAAACGCGCTGGATGGCCTTGACGGGAGGCTACCATCTGTCTCTCAACAGCTGTTCCAGTGGGTCCCCTCCCCCAACCTTCTCTGAGCCTTCGGGGTCCATGTGACCTGGTCATTTAGCCCATGGTGTGCAAAAAAGTGCCGCTCAGAGGTAAAACAACCAACGTTAAAGAACACGGTGGATGGCCTTGACGGGAGGCTACCATCTGTCTCCCAACAGCTGTTCCAGTGGGTCCCCTCTCCCAACCTTCTCTGAGCCTTCGGGGTCCTTGTGACCTGGCTATTTAGCCCATTGTGTGCAAAAAAGTGCCGCTCAGAGGTAAAACAATCCAATCTATGGCCTCAAATTTCCCCCCTCTCACCAGAGTCGAAATTTCGCAAGTTTCTCAGATCTACAACCACAATCAGACACCAAATTTTCTCCTTTATTTGACTTTGAAAGATATCTCGTAGATCAAATTTCAGATATTTTCCGAGATCTACGACCCAGTGAAAATTTTCAGAGCTCTTTCTGATCACAGTTTAAATCAGCGTGATTCCCTATCAGTCCCACTGTAAGTCACTCAACCGTCAATCACGACGTCCATCTGACGAATTGGATTGGATTGTTTTACCTCTGAGCGGTACTTTTTTGCACACCATGGGCTACATGGCCAGGCCACAAGGACCCCGAAGGCTCAGAAAAGGTTGGGGGAGGGGACCCACTGGAACAGCTGTTGGGACACAGATGGTAGCCTCCCGTCAAGGCCATCCAGCGTGTTCTTTAACGTGCAGAGGGTATGGCTCTCCCGCACACGGGGCCACGACTTAACGTCCCATCCGACGAACGGCGGCCATTTCAAGCCCATCGGTGTCCCCTACTGACCGTGGACAGGGCGGGGAAATTTTGCAGAGATAAATCTCAACGCTGACCCAGCTGGGACTCGAACCTGGGAACTGCAGATTACGAGCCTGACCCCTGACGAACAAGAGCTTCCTAGAGCCCATCGGTGCCCCCTTCCTTCCGCAGAAAAAAATTCTCAACGCTCGCAAAGTTACGAAACGAACTTGAGAACATCAGATAGCGAGCCCGGCGCGCTACCGTCTGAGCCCAACCTCCTCCCCATTTAAGGAAAACGAGCAGAGTTCACGACACACATGAAAAAGAAAGTTTTTGCTACTGATTCCAGGCAAGAGAAAAAACGACACAACCAAACCGAAAATGTCGAAGAGAGCGAGGTCTTACTTCCCCAGAGTACAGAGCCCAAAAATGAATTTGCTCCAGACTTTACCTACAACAAAAATAGAGTACGTAAGCAGCGTTGTTTTCTTTGAGTATCTTCCATCTATTTTCAGGCGTCTTTTTACATCCTCGTTTCGTTCATTTTTTTTTCCTTTCGTTTACTTTTTTTCTCTTTCATTAGATCCTATCCTACATCCTCTCTATTCCAACTGCACGCGGAGGACTGATTTAGCCGACTGCAGACAATTTGATTTGACAGAAATGTCGCGCCTGGCAGACGCTTGCTTCCTCTGCGGCAAAAGTAAGTGGACGGGAAGTTGGGTTGTTTTACCTCTGAGCGGCACTTTTTTTTTGCACACCATGGGCTAAATGGCCAGGTCACATGGACCCAGAAGGCTCAGAGAAGGTTGGGGGAGGGGACCCACTGGAACAGATGTTAGGAGACAGATGGTAGCCTCCCGTCAAGGCCATCCAGAGTATTCTTTAAAGTTGGGTTGTTTTACCTCTGAGCGGCACTTTTTTGCACACCATGGGCTAAATGGCCAGGTCACGTGAACTCCGAAGGCTCAGAGAAGTTTGGGGGAGGGGACCCACTGGAACAGATGTTGGGAGACAGATCGTAGCCTCCCGTCAAGGCCATCCAGTGTGTTCTTTAACGTGCACAGGGTATAGCTCTCCCGCACACGGGGCCACGGCTTAACGTCCCATCCGACGGACGGCGGCCTTTCCAAGCCCATCGGTGTCACCTACTGACCGTGGGCTGGGCGGGGAATTTTGCGGAGATAAATCTCAACGCCGACCCAGCTGGGACTCGAACCTGGGAACTACAGATTACGAGCGCGCTACCGACTGAGCCACCCCCGCCCCAAATAGTGTATGGACTACTTCATAGGTTAATATCTCCTTCCATGACGAGGGGCATTAGAAAAATAAATAGGGGTGCACTGGTAAATAACGATTCGGAACCATAAGTTCAAAACAATGAAGTGTGCATAGAAGCAATTGAGACAATGAAGACTGCAAAGATACATCGAATAGATCAGTGATTTCCAAAGAGAGCGCTTCGTCCCCAAATGGAGAGGCGAGGGTGGCTCAGTCGGTAGCGCGCCAGGCTCGTAATCTGTAGTTCCCAGGTTCGAGTCCCAGCTGAGTCGGCGTTGAGATTTATCTCCGCAAAATTCCCCGCCCTGCCCACGGTCAGTAGGAGACACCGATGGGCTTGGAAAGGCCGCCGTCCGTCGGATGGGACGTTAAGCCGTGGCCCCGTGTGCGGGAGAGCCATACCCTGTGCACATTAAAGAACATGCTGGATGGCCTTGACGGGATGCTACCATCTGTCTCCCAACAGCTGTTCCAGTGGGTCCCCTCCCTCAACCTTCTCTGAGTCTTCGGGGTCCATGTGACCCGGCCATTTAGCCCATGGTGTGCAAAAAAGTGCCGCTCAGAGGTAAAACAACCCAACAACCCCAAGTGGATTTGGTTTGTGGGACCGACAAAAGAGGTGCTATCGCCAACTAGTTTTATAAGGGAAAAATTGGTTTTATTTTCCTGAAGGGTGCATTAAAAAAATAATATTTGGTAACAGGGTTATTAGGAAATATTTGGTAAGGGGAATTAGGGAATAATATTTGGTAAAAGAAGCGTTAAAAATTTACATTTGGTAAAAGAGCCGTTAAGAAATAACATTTGGTAAATTACGTTTGGTAAAAGAGCCGTTAGGAAATAACATTTGGTAAAAGGGGACATTAGAAAATAACACTTTGTAAAAGGGGACATTAGAAAATAACACTTGGTAAAAGGGGACATTAGAAAATAACACTTGGTAAAATGGGACATAAGAAAATAACATTTGGTGAAAAATAAAAATAAAAAAAATAAATACCCCCTCAAGCAGCTGCTTGCCACAGAGGTCTGACAGGAGCCTGTCAGTTTATATGCCAAAGTAGTAGGTCTGTGAGGATGGCAGGACCTCAGCAGAAAATTGGTGAAAAAAGGCATTAGAAAATATATTTGGTAAAAGGGCGTTAGAACTATATTTGGTAAAGAGGGCGTTGCAAACGCCCATCATTGGATAAAATGGGATAAAATACATTGGATAAAATGGGCGTTAGGAAATAACATTTGTAAAAGGGGGCACTAGAAAATGTTAAACGGTGAAAACGGACATTGGAAAAAAATATTTGGTAAAAGGGTGTTAGAAATATATTTGGTAAAAGGGCCGTTAGGAAATAAAATTTGGTAAAAGGAGACATTAGAAAATAATATTTGACAAAAGTGCGTTAGAAATATATTTGATAAAAGGGCCGTTATGAAATAGCATGTGGTAAAAGGGGTCATTAGAAGAAGGTACTTCCCTACACATGAACGGAGATAAGATATATTAGGCTTGTCCTGGTTTCTCTTACAACCAGTTACAAGAAAAAGTTACAAAGACGTCCCCGCCCGTCTTTGTAGTCAGGTACGCTATCAACTAGATCAGATAGGATTTATTAGGAAATAAATATTAATCAATAATTTAATATTAAAAAAATAATTTTTGGTAAAAGGATATTAGAAATACTTTTGCCAAAAGAGCCGTTAGGTAAAAATACATTTGGTAAAAGGGGGCATTAAAAATATTTGTTAAAGAGCTTGCATTTAGAAAATAATATTTAGTAAAAAGGGCATTAGAAACATCTTCGATAAAAGGGGCGTTAGGAAAAAATATTTGGTTGGTTGGTTGGTTGTTTTACCTCTGAGCGCCACTTTTCTGCACACCATGGGCAAAGTGGCCAAGTCACAAGGACCCCGATGTCTTAGAGAAGGTTGGGGGAGGGGACCCACTGGAACAGCTGTTGGGAGATAGATGGTAGCCTCCCATCAAGACCATCCAGCGTGTTCTTTAACGTCGACAGGGTACGACTCTCCCGCACTCGAGGCCACGGCTTAACGTCCCATCCGACGGCGGTGGTCTTTCCAAGCCCATCGGTGTCCCCTACTGACCGTGGGCATGGGATGGGGAATTTTGAGGTGATAAATCTAAACCTTGACCCAGATGGGACTCGAACCTGGGAACTACAGATTACGAGCCTGGCGCGCTACCGACTGAGCCACCCCCGCCCCATTGTCCTTTCTGTGTCCTTCGATTGTTTTGCTCCTTTATTGTCATTGACTATTCGCTTTTTGTGCCATTTTTTGATTAATTTCCCCTTTCTCTGTATCTTTGACTATTTGCTTCTTTCGTGTGCTCTTGACTACTTGCTAATTTCTCTATCCTAGTATAAATATCGCAAATTAATTAAAATGATAACTATTTTTATGTCTAGGGTAATAATAGGAGCTCCAAAAGCCCAAACGAATCAACCTAATGTCACTACTGGAGGCGGTGTCTATAGATGTAGCACGGACGCACCTACTGGATGTTTTCAACTTCCGTTTGACAGAACAGGTAAGATCTTGAACTCTCTTAAATAATCTTTTTCCATTCAGAGATTTCTTTCGTATCTTACTAGTCTTGATGATACTGCGTCAAATCTATTCGAGATCTCTACTTTGGTGGATATAAAATAAATAAAATAAATACCACCTCAAGCAGCTGCTTGCCACAGAGGTCTGACAGGAGCCTGTCAGTTTATATCCCACAGTAGGGTTGGGTTGTTTTACCTCTGAGCGGCACTTTTTTTGCACACCATGGGATAAATGGCCAGGTCACAAGGACCCCGAAGGCTCAGAGAAGGTTGGGGGAGGAGACCCACTGGAACAGCTGTTGGGAGACAGATGGTAGCCTCCCGTCAAGGCCATGTAGTGTGTTCTTTAAAGTGCACAGGGTCTGGCTCTCCCGCACACGGGACCACGGCTTAACGTCCCGTCCGACGGACGGCGGCCTTTCCAAGCCCATCGGTGTCCCCTACTGACCGTGGGCAGGGCGGGGAATTTTGCGGAGATAAATCTCAAAGCTGACCCAGTTGGGACTAGAACCTGGGAATATAGATTACGAGCCTGGCGCGCTACCGACTGAGCCACCCCCGCCCCCAACAATGCCACAGTAGGAGATCTGAGAGGATGGCAGGACCTCAGCAGAAAAACGACACACACACACCCATGCCTAATCCGGGGTTCGAACCCAGGTCCCTTAGATCAGTAGCCAAGCGTGCTAACCACTCGGCATAGCGAGAGTTAATTAACATCATTTCGGTTTTTCCTTTTGGGTACAGTCGCTCAAAAAAATATCTGAACACTATGGTTGATTACAGAATTCAGAAAAAATATCTGGCAACGATTTTTTTAGAAATTAGTGATCTGCAAACCATCACGTACAGTACACGAAAGTTGCCAGGTCACTGATTTCTGAAAAAAAATCGTTGCTAGATATTTTTTCTGAATTCTGTAATCAACCATAATGTTCGGATATATTTTTGGGCGACTGTGCATTTTACGAGATGCACAAACAAGCAATTATCTAATATATATATAGACGATTGTGAATGAGTGATTGACTGATAGGGGTTGTGTTGTTTTACCTCTGAGCGGCACTTTTTTGCAGACCATGGGCTAAATGGCCAGGTCACAAGGACCCCGAAGGCTCAGAGAAGGTTGGGGGAGGGGACCCACTGGAACAAATGTTGGGAGACAGATGGTAGCCTCCCGTCAAGGCCATCCAGCGTGTTCTTTAACGTGCACAGGGTATGGCTCTCCCGCACACGGGGATACGGCTTAACGTCCCATCCGACGGACGGCGGCCTTTCTAAGCCCATCGGTGTCCCCTACTGACGTGGGCAGGGCGGTGAGTTTTGCGGAGATAAATCTCAACGCTGACCCAGCTGAGACTCGAATTGTTACGAGCCATTGTAATATTGTATTGATAGTCTCCTGTGAGAGGTGGCAAGCAACCTGCTTGAGGGCTGATTAATAAATTTATTTCATTATGTGACTAATTGGTTCTGTCACGAACGTATTTGATAGAGCCCGGAACCCCATATAACGGGGATGATCAGAATCGCTGATCGTGAACAATCAGCGAATTAGAAAGGATTGTGAACAATCAGCGAACTAAGATGGTCGTGAACAATCAGCGAATTAAGACGGGAATCTTGAACAATCAGGGAATAAAGTCGGATCGTGAACAATCAGCGTTTAAAGACGTATCGTGAATAATCAGCGAAGTACGACAGTTCGTGAACAATAAACAATTTAAGATGGTTCGTGAACTATCAGCGAATAAAGGTGGATCGTGAACAATCAGCGAATTAAGGCTGATCGTGAACAATCAGCGAATAAAGGTGGATCGTGAACAATCAGTGAATAAAGACAGATCATGAACAATCAGGGAATAAAGTCGGATAGTGACAATAAGCGAAAAAAAATATATCATGAATCATCAGCGAATAAAGGTGGATCGTGACAATAAGCGAATAAAGATATATCATGAATCATCAGCGAATAAAGGCGGATCGTGACAATAAGCGAATAAAGATATATCATGAATCATCAGCGAATAAAGGCGGATCGTGACAATAAGCGAATAAAGATACACCATGAATCATCAGCGAATAAAGCGGATCGTGACAATAAGCGAATAAAGATATATCATGAATCATCAGAGAATAAGCACGAATCGTGAACAATCAGAGAATAAACACGGATCGTGAACAATCAACGAAGTAAGACAGTTCGTGAACAATCAGCGAATAAAAGCGGATGGTGAACAATCAGCGAATAAAAGCGGATGGTGAACAATCAGCGAATTCAGACGGATCGCGAATAATCAGCGAATAAAAACGGATCGTGAATAATCAGCGAATAAAAACGGATCGTGAATAATCAGCGAATAAAAACGGATCGTGAACAATCAGCGAATAAATACGTATCGTGAACAATCAGCGAAGACGTTCATGAACAATTAGCAAATTAAGACGAATCGTGAACAATCAGCGAATTAAGAGACGGATCCGTGAAAAATGAGGGAAAGACGGATTGTCAGCAATCAGTTAAGATGGATCAGCAAATTAGGACGGATTGTAAGTTATCAGTAAATTAAGACGGATCATGACAAACAGCGAAAAAAACGTATTGTGAACGATTAACGAATAAGCATGAATCGTGAACTATCAGCAAATTAAGATGGATCGTGAACAATTAGTGAATAAAGAAGGATCGTGAACAATGAACTAATTAAGGTGGATCGTGAAAAATCAGCGAATTAAGACTTCGTGAACAATCAACTTTGTTTACCTTACTAGAAATTCCTGTCCTTGCTGGGGCGGGGGTGGCTCAGTCGGTAGCGCGCCAGGCTAGTAATCTGTAGTTCCCATGTTCGAGTCCCAGCTGGGTCAGCGTTGAGATTTATCTCCGCAAAGTTCCCCGCCCTGCCCACGGTCAGTAGGGGACACCGATGGGCTTGGAAAGGCCGCCGTCCGTCGGATGGGACGTTAAGCCGTGGCCCCGTGTACGGGAGAGCCATACCCTGTGTACGTTAAAGAACACGCTGGATGGCCTTGACGGGAGGCTACCTTCTGTCTCCCAACAGCTGTTCCAGTGGGTCCCCTCCCTCAACCTTCTCTGACCCTTCGGGATCCATGTACCTGGCCATTTAGCCCATGGTGTGCAAAAAAGTGCCGCTCAGAGGTAAAACAACCCAACCCTGTCCTTGCTGCCTGTGAGCCAGAACTCGTTTCCTCAAAGATTTTCCTTTGTTCTCTAACAAATAAAATTTATACAATATGATTAACTTTTCGATAAGTGTTTTATAGGCATTTAGTATATGTATAAGATTAAGGTAATCATTTGAACTCAAACGCATACATTTGTATTTTATGCAGGACAATGTGATAATTTTGGTACGCAAAATATCTGTGAATTTTAAACTTTAAATTATTAAAAACTCCTAAAAATCTTCAAAGTTATTCTTATAAAGTCTAATTATAAAACTTCAGAAATTGAATGATAATGATTGATAGTCTTTTTGTTGCTAGCTCGTATCAACTAAAATATATGATTATTTTCATTTCGTCACTCATCCATTAGTTCGAATTTCCGATGGGTTGGGTTTTACCTCTGAGCATCACTTTTTTTGCACACCATGGATTAATGGCCAGGTCACAAGGGTTGGGTTGTTTTACCTCTGAGCGGCACTTTTTTGCACACCATGGGCTAAATGGCCAGGTCACATGGACCCCGAAGGCTCAGAGAAGGTTGGGGGAGGGGACCCACTGGAACAGCTGTTGGGAGACAGATGGTAGCCTCTCGTCAAGGCCATCCAGCGTGTTCTTTGACGTGCACAGGCTATGGCTCTCTCACACACGGAGTAACAGCTTAACGTCCCATCCGACGGACGGCGGCCTTTCCAAGCCCATTGTATCCCCTACTGACCGTGAGCAGGGCGGGGAATTTTGCGGAGAAAAATCTCAACGCTGACCCAGCTGGGACTGGAACCTGGGAACTACAAATTACGAACCTGGCGCGCTACCGACTGAGCCACCCCCGCCCCATTAAAGGCAAAGAAGTTTAATATCTGCAGACAGACGACAAAGTGAAAACAATAGCCCGTTTTTTCTGAAAACGAATACAACTGGAGGATATGTTCAGAAACGTTCAATTTTGTTTCGTGTTTGATATCTAATATCAAGTGTACCCAACATAATAAAAAATATTTTTTTAAATAGATTAATTTTTCCTTTTTTTTGTTTTTTAGGTTCAAAGATTGTTACATTAGGAAATAGGAGAGAATACACAGAAAATAAAACCAATCAGTGGTTTGGAGCTACAGTAGTGAGCTCAGGAGAAAATGGACCCATTGTGGTTAGTATTCATAGCGAATAAAATATATGCAAATAGTAATACCATAATATATTGTGTATTCGTAAATGTTTTGAATCGCGTGGATGCTGCACTGTGCACAAAATTGCTTCAGTTCACAATGACTGAGTTAATTGAAAGTGGATTCTCCACAGTGGCTGAGTGATTTAAAAATGTGTTCTCCACAATGGCTGAGTGAATTGAAATATTCCGCACGTTTGGCCCAGTTGGCTCTCCCTCACACGGTTCCACGGCTTAACGTTCCATCCCGAGGACGGCCGTCTTTCCAAGCCCATTGATGCCCTTATTGACCGAGAGCAGTTAGGGGAGTTTTGCGGAGATAAATCTCGACGCTGGCCCAACTGGGACTCGAACCTGGAAACTGCAGATTACCAGCTTGGATAGCTATCGATTCAGAGATAAAGCAACTCAACTTTCTTTTAGGTCTTCCAGGACATAAACTTCCAGTTCCTTGCGATTAATCTGATCTACGAACCATCCTTAATACGAGTCATCCAGATCATTCGTCCATTTCCCCTCTCATTGCCGACACCGAGCCGCGACAGGATGACGGATGGATGATGTGAATTAAAAGAGGAAGAAGAGAGTTCATCTCGAAGGGAATGGCCTAGCGGTGTTTATATCCGCAGCCGTTATTTTCACTTGAAGTTTAAAGGGAGTCGGTGGCACAACCCTCAGAATTTCTTTTTCCTCTCGTTGCACAGGGTTACTGAGAGTATTTATAGCAAGACGACTTCCTGTGACGAGGGCGGGCGGCCTCGCCCTCCGATCCGCCAAACGAGGACGGGGAAAATGTGAAAAATGTCAACTCGAGCTTCCGTTTCAAGAGATCTTTGTATACTGAGGAGATCTGTGCCATTGAAGCTGTGGTCATCGCATTACAGAGACGGATTACTCATCTTCTTGAATAAGGACAACCCTCTGTCATTAACAGCTGTCCTGTTTCTTTATTCCGGCCTTGGTTCTTGTCCAGCCAAAGAACTACTGATTGACGGAAGTACAACCATAACCCATTCCTCTCACCGAAGGAGGTGGAAGTGGGGGTGGTTCAGTCGGTAGCCCGCCAGGCTCGTAATCTGTATTTCGCAGGTTCGAGTCCCAGCTGGGTCAGCGTTGAGATTTGTCTCCGCAAAATTCCCCGCCCTTCCCTCGGTCAGTAGGAGGGGACACCGAAGGGCTTGGAAAGGCTGCCGTCCCTGGTATGGGACGTTAAACCGTGGCCTCTTGTGTGGGAGAGTCGTGGCCTCTTGTGTGGGAGAGTCATACCCTATGCACCTTAAAGAACACGCTGGATGGCCTTGACAGGAGGCTTACCATCTGTCTCCCAACAGCTCTTCCAGTGGTCCCCTCCCCCAACCTTCTCTAAGCCTTCGGGGTTCATGTAACCTGGCCATTTAGCCCATGGTGTGCAAAAAAAGTACCGCTCAGAGGTAAAACAACCCAACCCGAAAGAGATGGATACAGATGAGCTGATGGTAGATCCAATTCGAAACGCGAGAACTGTAGATAGGGCAAGCACAAAACGTTTCGCCGTGCGAAACGACTAGCTTTCGCGTCTCCTTTAAAGAACTATTGCCACCCCTAAAGAATATTTTCACAGCCACTTTGCGAGTTTCCTTTTTTTCTGGCTCAAAAGAGTTCTTTCTACAGCCACTTTGCGAGTTTCCTTTTTTCCTGACTCAAAAGAATTCCTTCTATAGCCACTTTGCGAGTTTCCTTTTTTTCTGGCTCAAAAGAGTTCTTTCTACAGCCACTTTGCGAGTTTCCTTTTTTTCTGACTCAAAAATTCTTTCTATAGCCACTTTGCGAGTTTCCTTTTTTTCTCGATCAAAAGAGTTCTTTCTACAGCCACTTTGCGAGTTTCCTTTTTTCTGGCTCAAAAGAGTTCTTTCCATAGCCACTTTGTGAGTTTCCTTTTTTTGTGGCTCAAAAGAATTCTTTCTACAGCCACTTTGCGAGTTACTAATTTTTCTGGCTCAAAAGAATTCTTTCTACAGCCACTTTGAGAGTTACTAATTTTTCTGGCTCAAAAGAATTCTTTCTACAGCCACTTTGCGAGTTACTAATTTTTCTGGCTCAAAAGAATTCTTTCTACAGCCACTTTGCGAGTTACTAATTTTTCTGGCTCAAAAGAGTTCTTTCTACAGCCATTTTGCGAGTTTCCTTTTTTTCTGACTCAAAAATTCTTTCTATAGCCACTTTGCGAGTTTCCTTTTTTTCTGGATCAAAAGAGTTCTTTCTACAGCCACTTTGCGAGTTTCCTTTTTTCTGGCTCAAAAGAGTTCTTTCCATAGCCACTTTGTGAGTTTCCTTTTTTTCTGGCTCAAAAGAATTCTTTCTACAGCCACTTTGCGAGTTACTAATTTTTCTGGCTCAAAAGAATTCTTTCTACAGCCACTTTGAGAGTTACTAATTTTTCTGGCTCAAAAGAATTCTTTCTACAGCCACTTTGCGAGTTACTAATTTTTCTGGCTCGAAAGAATTCTTTCTACAGCCACTTTGCGAGTTACTAATTTTTCTGGCTCAAAAGAGTTCTTTCTACAGCCATTTTGCGAGTTTCCTTTTTTTCTGGTTCAAAAGAATTCTTTCTACAGCCACTTTGCGAGTTACTAATTTTTCTGGCTCAAAAGAGTTCTTTCTACAGCCATTTTGCGAGTTTCCTTTTTTTCTGGTTCAAAAGAATTCTTTCTACAGCCACTTTGCGAGTTACTAATTTTTCTGGCTCAAAAGAGTTCTTTCTACAGCCATTTTGCGAGTTTCCTTTTTTTCTGGTTAAAAAGAATTCTTTCTACAGCCACTTTGCGAGTTTCCTTTTTTTCTGGCTCAAAAGAGTTCTTTCTACAGCCTTTTTGCGAGTTTCCTTTTTTTCTGGCTCAAAATAATTCTTTCTACAGCCACTTTGCGAGTTTCCTTTTTTTCTGGCTCAAAAGAGTTCTTTCTACAGCCACTTTGCGAGTTTCCTTTTTTCCTGACTCAAAAGAATTCCTTCTATAGCCACTTTGCGAGTTTCCTTTTTTTCTGGCTCAAAAGAGTTCTTTCTACAGCCACTTTGCGAGTTTCCTTTTTTTCTGACACAAAAATTCTTTCTATAGCCACTTTGCGAGTTTCCTTTTTTTCTGGATCAAAATAATTCTTTCTACAGCCACTTTGCGAGTTTCCTTTTTTTCTGGCTCAAAAGAGTTCTTTCTACAGCCACTTTGCGAGTTTCCGTTTTTTCTGGCTCAAAAGAGTTCTTTCTACAGCCACTTTGCGAGTTTCCTTTTTTTCTGGCTCAAAAGAGTTCTTTCTACAGCCATTTTGCGAGTTTCCTTTTTTTCTGGTTCAAAAGAATTCTTTCTACAGCCACTTTGCGAGTTACTAATTTTTCTGGCTCAAAAGAGTTCTTTCTACAGCCATTTTGCGAGTTTCCTTTTTTTCTGACTCAAAAATTCTTTCTATAGCCACTTTGCGAGTTTCCTTTTTTTCTGGATCAAAAGAGTTCTTTCTACAGCCACTTTGCGAGTTTCCTTTTTTCTGGCTCAAAAGAGTTCTTTCCATAGCCACTTTGTGAGTTTCCTTTTTTTGTGGCTCAAAAGAATTCTTTCTACAGCCACTTTGCGAGTTACTAATTTTTCTGGCTCAAAAGAATTCTTTCTACAGCCACTTTGCGATTTACTAATTTTTCTGGCTCAAAAGAGTTCTTTCTACAGCCATTTTGCGAGTTTGCTTTTTTTCTGGTTCAAAAGAATTCTTTCTACAGCCACTTTGCGAGTTACTAATTTTTCTGGCTCAAAAGAGTTCTTTCTACAGCCATTTTGCGAGTTTCCTTTTTTTCTGGTTCAAAAGAATTCTTTCTACAGCCACTTTGCGAGTTTCCTTTTTTTCTGGCTCAAAATAATTCTTTCTACAGCCACTTTGCGAGTTTCCTTTTTTTCTGGCTCAAAAGAGTTCTTTCTACAGCCACTTTGCGAGTTTCCTTTTTTCCTGACTCAAAAGAATTCCTTCTATAGCCACTTTGCGAGTTTCCTTTTTTTCTGGCTCAAAAGAGTTCTTTCTACAGCCACTTTGCGAGTTTCCTTTTTTTCTGGCTCAAAAATTCTTTCTATAGCCACTTTGCGAGTTTCCTTTTTTTCTGGATCAAAATAATTCTTTCTACAGCCACTTTGCGAGTTTCCTTTTTTCTGGCTCAAAAGAGTTCTTTCCATAGCCACTTTGCGAGTTTCCTTTTTTTCTGGCTCAAAAGAATTCTTTCTACAGCCACTTTGCGAGTTTCCGTTTTTTCTGGCTAAAATGAATTCTTTCTACAGCCACTTTGCGAGTATCATTTTTTCTGGCTCAAAAGAGTTCTTTCTACAGCCACTTTGCGAGTTTCCTTTTTTTCTGGCTCAAAAGAGTTCTTTCTACAGCCACTTTGCGAGTTTCCTTTTTTCCTGACTCAAAAGAATTCTTTCTATAGCCACTTTGCAAGTTTCCTTTTTTTTTCTGGCTCAAAAGAGTTCTTTCTACAGCCACTTTCCTTTTTTTTGGCTCAAATGAATTCTTTCTACAGCCACTTTGCGAGTTTCCTTTTTTCTGGCTCAAAAGAGTTCTTTCCATAGCCACTTTGTGAGTTTCCTTTTTTTCTGGCTCAAAAGAATTCTTTCTACAGCCACTTTGCGAGTTACTAATTTTTCTGGCTCAAAAGAATTCTTTCTACAGCCACTTTGCGAGTTACTAATTTTTCTGGCTCAAAAGAATTCTTTCTACAGCCACTTTGCGAGTTACTAATTTTTCTGGCTCAAAAGAATTCTTTCTACAGCCATTTTGCGAGTTTGCTTTTTTTCTGGTTCAAAAGAATTCTTTCTACAGCCACTTTGCGAGTTACTAATTTTTCTGGCTCAAAAGAGTTCTTTCTACAGCCATTTTGCGAGTTTCCTTTTTTTCTGGTTCAAAAGAATTCTTTCTACAGCCACTTTGCGAGTTACTAATTTTTCTGGCTCAAAAGAGTTCTTTCTACAGCCATTTTGCGAGTTTTCTTTTTTTCTGGTTCAAAAGAATTCTTTCTATAGCCACTTTGCGAGTTTCCTTTTTTTTTCTGGCTCAAAAGAGTTCTTTCTACAGCCACTTTCCTTTTTTTTGGCTCAAATGAATTCTTTCTACAGCCACTTTGCGAGTTTCCTTTTTTCTGGCTCAAAAGAGTTCTTTCCATAGCCACTTTGTGAGTTTCCTTTTTTTGTGGCTCAAAAGAATTCTTTCTACAGCCACTTTGCGAGTTACTAATTTTTCTGGCTCAAAAGAATTCTTTCTACAGCCACTTTGCGAGTTACTAATTTTTCTGGCTCAAAAGAATTCTTTCTACAGCCACTTTGCGAGTTACTAATTTTTCTAGCTCAAAAGAGTTCTTTCTACAGCCATTTTGCGAGTTTCCTTTTTTTCTGACTCAAAAATTCTTTCTATAGCCACTTTGCGAGTTTCCTTTTTTTCTGGATCAAAAGAGTTCTTTCTACAGCCACTTTGCGAGTTTCCTTTTTTCTGGCTCAAAAGAGTTCTTTCCATAGCCACTTTGTGAGTTTCCTTTTTTTCTGGCTCAAAAGAATTCTTTCTACAGCCACTTTGCGAGTTACTAATTTTTCTGGCTCAAAAGAGTTCTTTCTACAGCCATTTTGCGAGTTTCCTTTTTTTCTGGTTCAAAAGAATTCTTTCTACAGCCACTTTGCGAGTTACTAATTTTTCTGGCTCAAAAGAGTTCTTTCTACAGCCATTTTGCGAGTTTCCTTTTTTTCTGGTTCAAAAGAATTCTTTCTGCAGCCACTTTGCGAGTTACTAATTTTTCTGGCTCAAAAGAGTTCTTTCTACAGCCATTTTGCGAGTTTCCTTTTTTTCTGGTTCAAAAGAATTCTTTCTACAGCCACTTTGCGAGTTTCCTTTTTTTCTGGCTCAAAAAGAGTTCTTTCTACAGCCACTTTGCGAGTTTCCTTTTTTCCTGACTCAAAAGAATTCCTTCTATAGCCACTTTGCGAGTTTCCTTTTTTTCTGGCTCAAAAGAGTTCTTTCTACAGCCACTTTGCGAGTTTCCTTTTTTTCTGGCTCAAAAATTCTTTCTATAGCCACTTTGCGAGTTTCCTTTTTTTCTGGATCAAAATAATTCTTTCTACAGCCACTTTGCGAGTTTCCTTTTTTCTGGCTCAAAAGAGTTCTTTCCATAGCCACTTTGCGAGTTTCCTTTTTTTCTGGCTCAAAAGAATTCTTTCTACAGCCACTTTGCGAGTTTCCGTTTTTTCTGGCTAAAATGAATTCTTTCTACAGCCACTTTGCGAGTATCATTTTTTCTGGCTCAAAAGAGTTCTTTCTACAGCCACTTTGCGAGTTTCCTTTTTTTCTGGCTCAAAAGAGTTCTTTCTACAGCCACTTTGCGAGTTTCCTTTTTTCCTGACTCAAAAGAATTCTTTCTATAGCCACTTTGCGAGTTTCCTTTTTTTTTCTGGCTCAAAAGAGTTCTTTCTACAGCCACTTTCCTTTTTTTTGGCTCAAATGAATTCTTTCTACAGCCACTTTGCGAGTTTCCTTTTTTTTCTGGCTCAAAAGAATTCTTTCTATAGCCTTTTTGCGAGTTAACTTTTTTTCTGGCTCAAAAGAGTTCTTTCTACAGCCACGGGTCACTTTACTTTTTTTGCTGGCTTGAAACAGTAATTTTCTTCACTCTAAGAGAATCGGTTTCGCAGCCACTAGAGAGTTTTTTTTCCGGATTAAAGAGTACCTTTCTTCAGCCCAAGAGAGTACTGTTTGGAAATCCTGGTCGATTTACTTTTTTCTGGCTTAAAAGAGCACTTTTTTGCAACCCCTGTGAGTTCACTTCTTTTTTTTGGCTCAAAAGAGTAGTTTTTGCCACTGGAAGAGAGTATTTTTTTTTAACCCTAAAGCGAGTTTACTTTTTTTTTTCGCTAACTCAAAGTAATTCCTTTGGCCATCCCCGAAAAACATACTTTTTTGCGGCCGCTAGTGATTTTATTTTTTCCTGATTCAAAACAGTACTTTTTTTCTGCAGGCCCTGATGAGTTTTTTTACTCAAAAGAGTTTCTTTTGCCATTCCAAAAGGGTATATTTTTTTTGCAGCGCCTACCCAGAGTATTTTGTTTTGCTAGTTCACAAGAGAGTACTGTTAGCCACTTCAATAGAATACTTTTGCAGGCCTAGGAAGTTTACTTTTTTTGCTGACTCAAAGTAATTCTTCTGGTAATCATCCCCCC
Organism: Ryuthela nishihirai; assembly: GCA_038380435.1. Classification (NCBI taxonomy): domain Eukaryota; kingdom Metazoa; phylum Arthropoda; class Arachnida; order Araneae; family Heptathelidae; genus Ryuthela; species Ryuthela nishihirai. Next base: position 95,532 of record JAWZYU010000126.1, read on the forward strand.
CCCCCCCCCGAAAAAAAAGTGCTTTTTGCAGTACCTAGCGATTTTACTTTTTCTTGACTCAAAAGGGTACTTTTCGTCACTTCAAGAGCATTTCACACCCAAACGAGATTACATTTTTTGTCCACTTAAACGCGTTCTTTTCGTCCCACCAAAAGATTTTTTCGTTTTGAAGGCTTAGTGAGACTTTTTTCTTTGATGACACAAGAATACTTTTCAACACCACAAGAATACTTTTCAACACCACAAGAGAGAAGTTTTTGCCAAACCTCTATAATTCCCTATTTACCGTCTCAAAATCATTTCCAACACGTAGAGAGATCAATTTTTGTAACCCCCTAAGTTCACTTTCTGCTGCCGTCAAAAAAGTGCTTTTTACAACCCTTAGGCAACAAATTTCTTTTGCTGACTCAAAAGACCAGGTTTCATCGCCCCAAAGAATACTTTTCGCAGGCTGTCGACAGTTTCCTATCTCCCTCTCTCCTCAACAGTATTTTTTTCTTTTGGAACTCTAAAGATTTCACTTTTTTGTTGGGGCTCGAAAGTTTCGTATTTACCGTTTCGAATACTTTTTTTCTCTTGCAACCCTAAAGAGTTAACTTTATTCTTCTGGCACTCTAAAGTTTTCACTTAGCTTTTGAACAGTCCTTTTTTCTGTTGCAACTCCAATAGTTCACTTTTTGCTGGCCCTCGAGAGTTTCCATTTACCACCTCAAGACTACTATTTTCTCTTGCAATTCTAAAAAAAGCTCATTTTTTGCTGACCCTCGAGAGTTTCCATTTACCAACTCAAGACTATTTTCCCTTGCAATTCTGAAAATAGCTCACTTTTTGTTGACACTCGAGAGTTTCCATTTACCACCTCAAGACTACTATTTTCTCTTGCAATTCTAAAAAAAAATTCACTTTTTGCTGACTCTCGAGAGTTTCCATTTACTACCTCAAGACTACTATTTTCCCTTGCAATTCTAAAAAAAAAAACACTTTTTGCTGACCCTCGAGAGTTTCCATTTACCACCTCAAGACTACTATTTTCCCAGGCAATTCTAAAAAAACTCACTTTTTGTTGACCTTCGAGAGTTTCCATTTACCACCTCAAGACTACTATTTTCTCTTGCAATTCTAAAAAAAAACTCGCTTTTTGCTGACCCTCGAGAGTTTCCATTTACCACCTCAAGACTACTATTTTCCCTTGCAATTCTAAAAAAAACCCACTTTTTGTTGACCCTCGAGAGTTTCCATTTACCACCTCAAGACTACTATTTTCCCTTGCAATTCTAAAAAAACCCCACTTTTTGTTGACCCTCGAGAGTTTCCATTTACCACCTCAAGACTGTTTTCTCTTGCAATTCTAAAAAAACCCCACTTTTTGTTGACCCTCGAGAGTTTCCATTTACCACCTCAAGACTGTTTTCTCTTGCAATTCTAAAGAGCTCACTTTTTGCTAACCTCGAGAGTTTCCATTTACCACCTCAAGACTACTATTTTCTCTTGCAATTCTAAAAAAAACTCGCTTTTTGCTGACCCTCGAGAGTTTCCATTTACCACCTCAAGACTACTATTTTCCCTTGCAATTCTAAAAAAAACTCGCTTTTTGCTGACCCTCGAGAGTTTCCATTTACCACCTCAAGACTACTATTTTCCCTTGCAATTCTAAAAAAAAACCCACTTTTTGTTGACCCTCGAGAGTTTCCATTTACCACCTCAAGACTTTTCTCTTGCAATTCTAAAGAGCTCACTTTTTGCTAACCTCGAGAGTTTCCATTTACCACCTCAAGACTACTATTTTCTCTTGCAATTCTAAAAAAGCTCACTTTTTGCTGAACCCTCGAGTTTCCAATTACTACCTGAAGACTACTATTTTCTCTTGCAATTCTAAAGAGCTCACTTTTTGCTGGCCCTCGAGAGTTTCCATTTACCACCTCCTCAAGACTATTTTCTCTTGGAATTCTAAAAAAAAAACTAACTTTTTGCTGACCCTCGAGAGTTTCCATTTACCACCTCAAGACTACTATTTTCTCTTGCAATTCTAAAAAAAAAGCTCTTTTTTCTGAACCCTCGAGTTTCCATTTACCACCTGAAGACTACTATTTTTCTCTTGCAATTCTAAAGAGCTCATTTTTGCGGGCCCTCGAGAGTTTCCATTTACCACCTCAGGACTACTATTTTCTCTTGCAATTCTAAAAAAAGCTCACTTTTTTCTGAACCCTCGAGTTTCATTTACCACCTGAAGACTACTATTTTCTCTTGCAATTCTAAAGAGCTCATTTTTGCTGGCCCTCGAGAGTTTCCATTTACCACCTCAAGACTACTATTTTCTCTTGCAATTCTAAAGAGCTCACTTTTTGCTGACCTCGCGAGTTTCCATTTACCACCTCAAGACTATTCTTTTCTCTTGCAATTCTAAAAAAAGCTCACTTTTTTGCTGGCCCTCGAGAGTTTCCTATCTATCGCATAACCAGTACTTTTTTCTCTTGCAATCCATAAGAGTTCGCTTTTTTTATGGCTCTCTAAAGTTTCCACCTACTGTCCCAAGATTACTTTTTCTTTTCTTGCTACTCTAAAGAGTTTACTTTTTGCTGGCTCTAGAGAATTTCCCATCTACCGCCTCGTGTATTTCTTTCGCTTGCAAACCTAAGTGTTAACTTGTTTTCCTTGGCCCTCTAAAGTTTCCATCTCCTACCTAAAGAGTATTTTTTTTCTTCTGCAATTCTAAAGTGTACAGTTTTTTGCTGGCCCTCGAGAGTTTCCTATCTACTGGCTCAAGAGTAACTTTTTCTCTCTTAGAACCATAAAGAGTTTTCTTTTAGCCAACGTCTAAAGTCTCCATCTACCGCCTCAAGTTGTTTTGGGTTGTTTTACCTCTGAGCGGCACTTTTTTGCACACCATGGGCTAAATGGCCAGGTCACATGGACCCCGAAGGCTCAGAGAAGGTTGGGGGAGGGGACCCACTGGAACAGCTGTTGGGAGACAGATGGTAGCCTCCCGTCAAGGCCATCCAGCGTGATTTTTAACGTGCACAGGGTATGTCTCTCCCGCACACGGAACCACGGCTTAACGTCTCATTAGACGGACGGCGGACTTAGAAAGGCCGCCGTCCTTATAACTGACCGTGAGTAGGGTGGTACCGACTGACTGCGGGCAAGGCGGGGAATTTTGCGGAGATAAATCTCAACGCTGACCCAGCTGGGACTCAAACCTAGGAACTACAGATTACGAGCCTGGCGCGCTACCGACTGAGCCACCCCGCCCCACATCTATGAGTCACATCCCCAAAGTAGCATTTCTGAAAACACACTTAATATATAAAAATATTTACGACAACAAAAATAAAATAAAAATAAATAAATTTGAGGGACATGACAGTATTTCAACTGGTTCAATACCAACTGAGCTTAAAACGGCAATTCTGCGACCAATATTCAAAGGAGGAACAAAGTCATTTGTAACTAATTACAGGTCCATTGCTATTTTATCTTCTGTATAAAATTCTATTCTTCTAAAATTCTATATAAAATATTGGAAATATAAGCTCACCAGACAAAAAATTAGTCACCCCTGTCTGAATGTCATTTAACACAGTGTAACACTTCGGTAGCCGTCCCGTGGCCGAGTGGTTAGCACGGACTACTGATCTAAGGGACCTGGGTTCGAGCCCCAGGTAAGGCATGGATGTGTGTGTCGTTTTTCTGCTGAGGGTTGGGTTGTTTTACCTCTGAGCGGCACTTTTTTTGCACACCATGGGCTAAATGGCCAAGTCACATGGACCCCGAAGGCTCAGAGAAGGTTGGGTGAGGGGACCCACTGGAACAGCTGTTGGGAGACAGATGGTAGCCTCCCGTCAAGGCCATCCAGCGTGTTGTTTAACGTGCACAGGGTATGGCTCTCCCGCACACGGGGCCACGGCTTAACGTCCCATCCGACGGACGGCGGCCTGTTCAAGCCTATCGGTGTCCCCTACTGACCGTGGGAAGGGCGGGGAATTTTGCGGAAATAAATCTCAACGCTGACCCAGCTGGGACTCGAACCTGGGAACTACAGATTTTTCTGCTGAGGACCTGCCAACCTGTCAGATTTTCTACTATGGCATATAAACTGACAGGTTCCTGTCAGACCTCTGTGGCAAGCAGCTGCTTGAGAGGGTATATATTTTTTATTTTTTTTAAACACTTACGTACAACCGAAATCCTGTCGTTGAACCGAAATCCTGAACCGAAATCCTGTCGTTACGTACAACCGAAATCCTGTTCGAGCCCTCTGCATGGATGTCACTAGTGTGCTGATGTAGTGCATATCAATATTCATCCACTCTTCCAGCAGCAAATGCCGCAGTTCGACCAGAATGGCCGGATGGCTGGGACGGTGCTTCACTCGTTGCCCCAAATAATCCCACAAGATTTCTATGGGATTCAAATCCGGGGATTTCTTGGGCCAGTTGAGATGTTCGAAGGCTTCCTAATGCTCGTCGTGTCAATCTGACAAACTTCGAGCCCTCTGCACAGGACAATTTCATCTTGGAAGACTGGGGTGTTCTTCTGGTGTTCACTGTGGACATGCTGCACAAAAGACAACATGTGGTAGTCCAGTAGCTCCATATAACCCTTCTGGTTCAAATGTGACGTCACTACAACCAAAGGACCCATTTCCTTGGGCGGGGGTGGCTCAGTCGGTAGCGCACCAGGCTCGTAATCTGTAGTTCCCAGGTTCGAGTCCCAGTTGGGACAGCATTTAGATTTATCTCCGCAAAATTCCACCGTCCTGCCCACGGTCAGTAGGGGACACCAATGGGCTTGGAAAGCCCGCCGTCCGTCGGATGGGACGTTAAGCCGTGGCCCCGTGTGCGGGAGAGCCATACCCTGTGCACGTTAAAGAACACGCTGGATGGCCTTGACGGAGGCTACCATCTGTCTCCCAACAGCTGTTCCAGTGGGTCCCCTCCCCCAACCTTCTCTGAGCCTTCGGGGTCCTTGTGACATGGCCATTTAGCCCATGGTATCCAAAAAAGTGCCGCTCAGAGGTAAAACAACCCAACCCAACCTATTGATTAGCACAATCTTTCTGCTGCAATTCTGGCGACGAAGAGTGGTGGGCTGCGATGTACGCCACTGCTAGAAGATTCTTTGGACAGTACGTTTCGACACACCTGCAAAGACAGCAACTTCTTGTACACAAAGCACTTTGACTTACCCAAACGCAATAACAACTTTTTACCACTCATTCACATCTTTGGCACGATCTGTTTCACAGAGTGACTAACACACACGTGGCACACAACCACTTCTTGTCACTGTATGAACCCAGTAGCGCACGGCACAGCTATTTATTAAACACAGGACGCGTTTATTACTGGTGCGCCCTCTGTTGCTGTCGAACGAACCTGTAACCCTCTTACGGTGAGAGATGACTAATTTTTTTGTCCAGTGAGCTTATGTTTACAATACCTTATATAAATTTATTAGTAAATAGAACTTTCTCAGTGAAAATCAATATGGGTTCGAAAAGGGGAAAAGTACAGTGAAATTAACGAAGTTTATTGATTTAGCCTACATGTCACTAAATAGAGGTGACAGGGCAGTTACAGTGTTTTTAGACTTACAGAAAGCTTGGGTTGGGTTGTTTTACCTCTGAGCGGCACTTTTTTGCACACCATGGGCTAGGTCACATGGACCCCGAAGGCTCGGAGGTGGTTGGGGGAGGGGACCCACTGGAACAGCTGTTGGGAGACAGATGGTAACCTCCCGTCAAGGCCATCCAGCGTGTTCTTTAAAGTGCACAGGGTATGGCTCTCCCGCACACGGGGCCACGACTTAACGTCCCATCCTTTTCAAGCCCATCGGTGCATCGCGGCCTTTTCAAGCCCATCGGTGTCCCCTACGGACCGTGGGCAGGGCGGGGAAATTTTGCGGAGAAAAATCTCAACATTGACCCAACTGGGACTCGAACCTGGGAACTAGAGATTACAAGCCTGGCGCACAACCGACTAAGCCACCCCCGCCCCCCATCGGCCTTAGAAAAGCTGGTTTCTCGTATAGAGATGTGACGATCTTGTTGGCCGCAATCCCACCAACCATCGTACACATATGGCCCCAGTGGGTTCAAGAAGGATCTGGCCTTGTGGCTCTAATGCTAAGATCTGGCCTTGGCGTTCCGAAAGCCACGGGTTAACGTCCACGGAACGTTAACGGAGCCACGGATTAACGTCCCATCAGAAGGACGGCGACCGTTTCAAGCCCATCGGTATCCCCTACTGACCGTGGGCAGAGCAGGGAGTTTTGCGGAGACAAATCTCAACGCTGACCCAGCTGGGACACCAACCTGAGAACTGCAAATTACAAGCCTGGCGCGCTACCGACTGAGCCCCCCCCCACCCCCGCCCCAATCCCATGAGACTTCTCTAGGAAGCTCTTACGTCTCTTTAGAATTTTTGAAACTTTTCCTTTTTTTTTAACTTTATTATATTTTTTATACGAGGATTCTTTTACATTTAGAACGGCGAGGAAACACTTGTCACTATTAAAATTTTGTCACTGGCTCAGAGATCTGGTTTCAATTTTTATAATAATTCTTCAGTCAGCCACCCCCTAAAAATGCCTGCCCACGGTCAGTAGGGGACACCGATGGGCTTGGAAAGGCCGCCGTCCGTCTGATGGGACTTTAAGCCCGTGTGCCGAGAGCCATACCCTGTGCACGTTAAAGAACACGCTGGATGGCCTTGACGGGAGGCTTTCATCCATCTGTCTCCCAACAGCAGTTCCAGTGGGTCCCCTCCCCCAACCTTCTCTGAGCCTTCGGGGTCCATGTGACCTGGCCATTTAGCCCATTGTGTGCAAAAAAGTGCTGCTCAGAGGTAAAACAACCCAACCCCTAAAATTGCTAAATTCTCCCCCCCCCCCACTTCCTTTCAGCTGGTTGCTGGCCTGAATTCAATCTATTGCCATTGATATATTTCTTATCAAACCAAAAAGTGGATCCCTCTGCATCTTCCTCTAAAGTCCCATAAAATGATGGATAACACACCTAGCCCTTCTGCTTCTTTTGCACGAGTCGGCATGACTTATAGGAGCATCCCTCTGGCAGCCAGCACTGACACACGATCCTGCCGCCGTAAGTGTAACCTCCGTCTAGGGTAAATGGCCTCCGGGAGCCGTACAACGCAAGGACCCGACATTTGGCTATTTCTGTCAGTTCCCGCATAAATGATGCCAAGGTTCAGTTGTGTGAAAGAGTCTGCAGTTGAACTACTTCAATAGACAGCAAGAATTGTCTCAAAAGATAGGATATCGTTGTTGCTTGGGAAGTTAGCCCTGGGATGGGTTGGGTTGTTTTACCTCTGAGCGGCACTTTTTTTGCACACCATGGGCTAAATGGCCAGGTCACATGGACCCCGAAGACTCAGAGAAGGTTGGGGGAGGGGACCCACTGGAACAGCTGTTGTGAGACAGATGGTTGCCTCCCGTCAAGGCCATCCAGCGTGTTCTTTAACGTTGGGTTGTTTTACCTCTGAGCGGCACTTTTTTGCACACCATGGGCTAAATGGCCAGGTCACATGGACCCCGAAGACTCAGAGAAGGTTGGGGGAGGGGACCCACAGGAAAAGCTGTTGTGAGACAGATGGTTGCCTCCCTTCAAGGCCATCCAGCGTGTTCTTTAACGTTGGGTTGTTTTACCTCTGAGCGGCACTTTTTTGCACACCATGAGCTAAATGGCCAGGTCACATGGACCCCGAAGACTCAGAGAAGGTTGGGGGAGGGGACCCATTGGAACAGCTGTTGTGAGACAGATGGTTGCCTCCCGTCAAGGCCATCCAGCGTGATCTTTAACGTTGGGTTGTTTTCCCTCTGAGCAGCACTTTTTTGCACACCATGGGCTAAATGGCCAAGTCCCATGAACCCCGAAAGCTCAGAGAAGGTTGGGGGAGAGGTTGTTTTACCTCTGAGCGGCACTTTTTTGCACACCATGGGCTAAATGGCCAGGTCACATGGACCCCGAAGGCTCAGAGAAGGTTGGGGGAGGGGACCCACTGGAACAGCTGTTGGGAGACAGATGGTTGCCTCCCGTCAATGCCATCCATCGTGATCTTTAACGTGCACAGGTTATGGCTCTCCCGCACACGGAGCCACGGATTAACATCCCGTCCGACGGACGGCGGCCTTTCCAAACCCATCGGTGTCCCCCTACTGACCGTGGGCAGGGCGGGAAATTTTTGCGGAGATAAATCTCAACGTTGACCCAGCTGGGACTCGAACCTAGGAACTACAGATTACGAGCCTGGCGCGCTACCGACTGAGCCACCCCCGCCCCAAGCCCTGGGAAGTTAGCGATTTGTATTTCACTTTCAGGCTAGAGGATTGTTGATGAGCTGCAAGCGTAATACGAATTTTTTGCTAAGCTGCTTATAGAGAGAGCAGTACTAAACTCTTAGGGTAAATCTTTTCAGTTTTCATCGAACAAAGCCATAAACTGGGTCTTTTTTTAACTTCTAGTTGAGCCCTGTTGTTTAAAAAAAAACTATTGAACAATACAAGGCTATGCAGTAGTAAACAGGAAATCACTCTTCTTTAAATAATCAGATTAGGCAGCTAAAAATTTCCAAATTTAGTAATGGAGTAAATTGTTCTTGAATATGCAGATTTTTGCATAAACCGGTTGCTAAAATTTCTTAATATGGGTTGAAGGTGTATTAAAAAATTAACGAAGTAATTCGATTGTAAAGAACCTTTCCTCAGTCGGCAATTTGCCAGGCTCGTAATCTGCACTTCTGAGGTTCTAGTTCCAGCACTAAGGTATATCCTGTGCACATTACAGAATATTAGATGGTCTTGACGCGATACTTCTGCGTGTCCCCTAATAACTGTCCAGTGGGTCCTTTTCTCCAACCTTCTCGGAGCCCTTGGGGTTCTTGTGACCTAGCCATTCAGTTCACTGTGCGCATAAAAAGTACAGCTCAGAGGTAAAACAAAAACCCTCCTGCCTTTTCTAACGTTATAAAGGTTTTGTAAGGAAGAAGGGCATGCACCTTCTCTTCCACGACAAAAGGTTTTGCGAAAAGGAAAAGAATAATTATCTAGGTTATTTCTTTAAGTAGGGAAGAAAGTTGTAGGCGTATACTAGACCCGGAACTAGCAAACAAGCTCTTAGAGTCTGGCTGTTTGGGTTGTTTTACCTCTGAACAGCACTCTTTTGCACACCATGGGCTAAATGGCCAGGTCACATGGACCCCGAAGGCTCAGAAAAGGTTGGGGGAGGGTACTCACTGGAACAGCTGTTGGGAGACAGATGGTAGCCTCCCATCAAGGCCATCCAGCGTGTTCTTTAACGTGCACAGGGTATGACTCTCCCGCACACGGGGCCACGGCTTAACGTCTCATCCGACGGACGGCGGCCTTTTCAAGACCATCGGTGTCCCCTACTGACCGTGGGCAGGGCGGGGAAATTTTGCGGAGATAAATCTCAACGCTGACCCAGCTGGGACTCGAACATGGCAACTACAGATTACGAGCCTGGCGCGCTACCGACTGAGCCACTCCCACCAGACCCGGAACTAGCAAACAAGCTCTTAGAGTCTGGCTCCAGACGAAATTCTACAAAAGTAAACAAATTTAGTTTAAGAATCGAGATATGAATATTTAGCATCTCGTTGTTTTTAAGCTATTTATTGATGTATTACTTAAACCTACGCTAAAAGTTTCGCGCGAAAGACATGTCAGCTGAAAACTCTTCCCATAGATAAGTTAATTTACATCTTTCCACCGTTAACGTACTACTCCAGTCAAAACATTCGTCAATAATATATTATTCCATTGAAAGGTAGCCGACGGCAGCGTCCTCAGAAATTTCGGACACTTTTCGAGGGATCACTCCCGACACAGAGCAGCTACGAAGCCGATCTGTTCCCACAAGGCTAAAACTAAGTGCTGGGGACCGGATCTCTTACCACAAGGCCAGAGCTAAGTGCTGGGATCCCTATCTGTTATCACAATAAGACTACAACTAAGTGTTAAGAACTCGATCTGTTACCCCAACAGGGTCAAAACTAAGTGCTGGGAACCGGATCTGTTACCTCAAGGCCACAGCTAAATGCTGGGAACCCGATCTGTTATCACAATAAGACTATAACTAAGTGTTAAGAACCCGATCTGTTACCCCAACAGGGCCAAAACTAAGTGCTGGGAACCGTATATGTTACCACAAGGCCAGAGCTAAGTGCTGGGAACCCTATCTGCTATCACAATAAGACTACAACTAAGTGTTAAGAACCCGATCTGTTACCCCAACAGGGCCAAAACTAAGTGCTGGGGACCGGATCTCTTACCACAAGGCCAGAGCTAAGTGCTGGGATCCCTATCTGTTGTCACAATAAGACTACAACTAAGTGTTAAGAACCCGATCTGTTACCCCAACAGGGTCAAAACTAAGTGCTGGGAACCGGATCTGTTACCTCAAGGCCACAGCTAAATGCTGGGAACCCGATCTGTTATCACAATAAGACTATAACTAAGTGTTAAGAACCCGATCTGTTACCCCAACAGGGCCAAAACTAAGTGCTGGGAACCGTATATGTTACCACAAGGCCAGAGCTAAGTGCTGGGAACCCTATCTGCTATCACAATAAGACTACAACTAAGTGTTAAGAACCCGATCTGTTACCCCAACAGGGCCAAAACTAAGTGCTGGGGACCGGATCTCTTACCACAAGGCCAGAGCTAAGTGCTGGGATCCCTATCTGTTATCACAATAAGACTACAACTAAGTGTAAAGAACCCGATCTGTTACCCCAACAGGGTCAAAACTAAGTGCTGGGAACCGGATCTGTTACCTCAAGGCCACAGCTAAATGCTGGGAACCCGATCTGTTATCACAATAAGACTATAACTAAGTGTTAAGAACCCGATCTGTTACCCCAACAGGGCCAAAACTAAGTGCTGGGAACCGTATATGTTACCACAAGGCCAGAGCTAAGTGCTGGGAACCCTATCTGCTATCACAATAAGACTACAACTAAGTGTTAAGAACCCGATCTGTTACCCCAACAGGGCCAAAACTAAGTGCTGGGGACCGGATCTCTTACCACAAGGCCAGAGCTAAGTGCTGGGATCCCTATCTGTTATCACAATAAGACTACAACTAAGTGTTAAGAACCCGATCTGTTACCCCAACAGGGTCAAAACTAAGTGCTGGGAACCGGATCTGTTACCTCAAGGCCACAGCTAAATGCTGGGAACCCGATCTGTTATCACAATAAGACTACAACTAAGTGTTAAGAACCCGATCTGTTACCCCAACAGGGTCAAAACTAAGTGCTGGGGACCGGATCTGTTACCTCAAGGCCACAGCTAAATGCTGGGAACCCGATCTGTTATCACAATAAGACTATAACTAAGTGTTAAGAACCCGATCTGTTACCCCAACAGGGCCAAAACTAAGTGCTGGGAACCGTATATGTTACCACAAGGCCAGAGCTAAGTGCTGGGAACCCTATCTGCTATCACAATAAGACTACAACTAAGTGTTAAGAACCCGATCTGTTACCCCAACAGGGCCAAAACTAAGTGCTGGGGACCGGATCTCTTACCACAAGGCCAGAGCTAAGTGCTGGGATCCCTATCTGTTATCACAATAAGACTACAACTAAGTGTTAAGAACCCGATCTGTTACCCCAACAGGGTCAAAACTAAGTGCTGGGAACCGGATCTGTTACCTCAAGGCCACAGCTAAATGCTGGGAACCCGATCTGTTATCACAATAAGACTACAACTAAGTGTAAAGAACCCGATCTGTTACCCCAACAGGGTCAAAACTAAGTGCTGGGAACCGGATCTGTTACCTCAAGGCCACAGCTAAATGCTGGGAACCCGATCTGTTATCACAATAAGACTATAACTAAGTGTTAAGAACCCGATCTGTTACCCCAACAGGGCCAAAACTAAGTGCTGGGAACCGTATATGTTACCACAAGGCCAGAGCTAAGTGCTGGGAACCCTATCTGCTATCACAATAAGACTACAACTAAGTGTTAAGAACCCGATCTGTTACCCCAACAGGGCCAAAACTAAGTGCTGGGGACCGGATCTCTTACCACAAGGCCAGAGCTAAGTGCTGGGATCCCTATCTGTTATCACAATAAGACTACAACTAAGTGTTAAGAACCCGATCTGTTACCCCAACAGGGTCAAAACTAAGTGCTGGGAACCGGATCTGTTACCTCAAGGCCACAGCTAAATGCTGGGAACCCGATCTGTTATCACAATAAGACTACAACTAAGTGTTAAGAACCCGATCTGTTACCCCAACAGGGTCAAAACTAAGTGCTGGAGACCGGATCTGTTACCACAAGGCCAGAGCTAAGTGCTGGGATCCCTATCTGTTATCACAATAAGACTACAACTAAGTGTTAAGAACCCGATCTGTTACCCCAACAGGGTTAAAACTAAGTGCTGGGGACCGGATCTGTTACCTCAAGGCCAGAGCTAAGTGCTGGGAACCCTATCTGTTATCACAATAAGACTACAACTAAGTGTTAAGAACCCGATCTTTTACGCCAACAGCGCCAAACCTAAGTGCCGGGGACCGGATCTGTTACCACAAGGCCAGTGCTAAGTGCTGGGAACCTTATCTATTATCACAATAAGACTACAAGTAAGTGTTAAGAACCCGGATCTGTTACCACAGCAAGGGTCAGAACGTACTCTTTAAGCCCCTGCTGTAATTTTGCTAGTTCCCTACCCCTTTCACTGGAAACATTATCTTACTGGAACCGATCTGCTGGGAACCCGATCTGTTACCACAACAGGTTCAGAACTAAATGCTGGGAACCGGAAAAGGAGTAGAACCAAATGGAATCACAGCACGAAATTTGGGATCCATCGCTCAAATACCGGCGGAACCACAGGGAAACCGAGAATTTCCGCCACCAAATGTCTTCCGCCCGCCTGTCAGGGAAATACTGCTATTACATAATTTGATGACCCGTGGCCGAGTGGTTAGCACGCTTGGCTTGTGATCTACGGACCGGGTTCGAGCCCCGGGTAAGGCATGGATGTGTGTGTGGTTTTTCTGCTGAGGTCCTGCCATCCTCTCAGACCTTCTACTACTATGGCATATAAACTGACAGGCTCCTGTTAGACCTCTGTGGCAAGCAGCTGCTTGAGGGGGTATTTTTTTTATAGTATATATATGTACTTCACCAGGAATTTAAAGATATTTCATTCGCATAGGAGCTTTTCCAACTATCGTCCTACCTTTAAGCCCCTGCTGTAATTTTCCTAGTTCCCTACCCCTTTTACCGGAAACATTATCTTACTACAGTGCAGTATATTGCAAATAAAAAAATAATATTTTCTGAAAACGATCACTACAGCGGAAGAGATGGTAATGATATTAAATTAGTAATAATAAGTAGCTTTATGTATAATCGCATATTTCTGATTTTTGTATATGTTATATGTATATTCGCACATTCCTGATTTGTATATGTTTGTGTATGATTTTTTTATGATCTATATTTTTTTATGATATATATTTTATGATAATATGAGTTGTTGGGTTGTTTTACCTCTGAGCGGCACTTTTTTGCACACCATGGGCTAAATGTCCAGGTCACAAGGACACCGAAGGCTGAGAGAACCCACTGGAACAGCTGTTGGGAGACAGATGGTAGCCCCCCGTCAAGGCCATCCAGCGTGTTCTTTAACGTGCACAGGGTATGGCTCTCCCGCACACGGTGCCACGGCTTAACGTCCCATCCGACGGACGGTGGTCTTTCCAAGCCCATCGGTGTCCCCTACTGACCGTGGGCAGGGCGGGGAATTTTGCGGAGATAAATCTCAACGCTGACCCAGCTGGGACTCGAACCTGGGAACTACAGATTACGAGCCTGGCGCCCGCTACCGACTGAGCTATCCCCGCCCCTATGATAATATGATTATTCCTATTTGTGTATGATTTTTTGTATATGTTTATGTATATTCGTATATTCTTGATTTTTATTTTCTCTATTTTCAGGCATGTGCTCCACGCTACGTTTACTTTTCCATCAATATGCAGCGGCGGGAACCTGTTGGCACCTGTTGGATTGCACGCAACAATATGGGAAATTTTGAAGAATATTCCCCATGTCGGACATGTGAGTATATTTATACACATTTAAATACTTTGTAATTTGCTCTCTTAATCCCAGGGACATTCGAGGCGGGGGTGGCTCAGTCGGTAGCGCGCCAGACTCGTGATCTGTAGTTCCCACGTTCGAGTCCCAGTTGGGTCAGCGTTGAGATTTATCTCCGCAAAATTCCCCGCCCTGCCCACGGTCAGTAGGGGACACCGATGGGCTTGGAAAGGCCGCCGTCCGTCGGATGGGACGTTAAGCCGTGGCCCCGTGTGTGGGAGAGCCATACCCTGTGCACATTAAAGAACACGCTGGATGGCCGGATGACGGGAGGCTACCATCTGTCTCCCAACAGCTGTTCCAGTGGGTCCCCTCCGCCAACCTTCTCTGAGCCTTCGGGGTCCATGTGACCTGGCCATTTAGCCCATGATGTGCAAAAAAGAGCCGCTCAGAGGTAACCCAACCCAGGGACATTCATTACTTCGAATTTCTATTGCTAGAGGGTGCTAAAGTCGGTAAAATAAAAAAAAAAACTTCCTTCTCTTTCACAAAACGCGATTACAGTCGTTCAAAAAAATATCCGAACACTGTGATTGATTACAAAAATCAGAAAAAATATCTGGCAACGATTTTTTTTTAAATTAGTGATCTGGCAACCTTCGTGTACGTACAAGAAGGTTGCCAGATCACTAATTTCTAAAAAAAAAATCGTTGCCAAATATTTTTTCTGAATTCTGTTCAAATTTCGACCAAATTATAAAAAAGCCTCCAAAACTAAATAATCTCATTGGAAACAACACATACCAAAAAGCATGAAAATCGGAAACCGTGCACTGCCGACCAAATTATAAAAAAGCCTCCAAAATTAAATAATCTCATTGGAGACAACACATAGCAAAAAGCATGAAAATCGGAAACAGTGCACTGCCGACCAAATTATAAAAAAGCCTCCAAAACTAAATAATCTCATTGGAGACAACACATAGCAAAAAGCATGAAAATCGGAAACAGTGCACTGCCGACCAAATTATAAAAAAGCCTCCATAACTAAATAATCTCATTGTAGACAACACATACCAAAAAGCATTAAAATCGGAAACCGTGCACTGCCGACCAAATTATAAAAAAGCCTCCAAAACTAAATAATCTCATTGGAGACAACACATAGCAAAAAGGATGAAAATCGGAAACAGTGCACTGCCGACCAAATTATAAAAAAGCCTCCATAACTAAGTAATCTCATTGGAGACAACACATACCAAAAAGCATGAAAATCGGAAACAGTGCACTGCCGACCAAATTATAAAAAAGCCTCCATAACTAAATAATCCCATTGGAGAAAACACATACCAAAAAGCATTAAAATCGGACACCGTGCACTGCCGACCAAATTATAAAAAAGCCTCCAAAATTAAATAATCTCATTGGAGACAACACATAGCAAAAAGCATGAAAATCGGAAACAGTGCACTGCCGACCAAATTATAAAAAAGCCTCCATAACTAAATAATCCCATTGGAGAAAACACATACCAAAAAGCATTAAAATCGGACACCGTGCACTGCCGACCAAATTATAAAAAAGCCTCCAAAACTAAATAATCTCATTGGAGACAACACATACCAAAAATCATGAAAATCGGAAACAGTACACTGCCGACCAAATTATAAAAAAGCCTCCATAACTAAATAATCTCATTGGAGACAACACATACCAAAAAGCAGCCATACCCTATGCACGTACCCTATGCACGTTAAAGAACACGCTGGATGGCCTTGACGGAGGCTACCATCTGTCTCCCAACAGCTGTTTCAGTGGGTCCCCTCCCCCAACCTTCTCCGAGCTCTTCGGGGTCCATGTAACCTGGCCATTTAGCCCATGGTGTGCAAAAAAAGTGCCGCTCAGAGGTAAAACAACCCAACCCAACCTTGTTCCCATACTGAAAAAAATCTCCAAAAATAAATAATCTCATTAAAAGATTTCATTAACAACGCTTATAGCTAAATAATAGAACCTCGTTTCGCACATAAAAAAAGCCCCTAAAATATCAAAAATAATTTTCCTTAATAAACTCATCGCTAAAGAATCAACTTAAGAAAAGCCCCGAAAACAAATAATCTCATTATAGAGAACTATTCTAAACAACATAATATCAGTCATAAACATTCGATGGATATCACACTGCAACTCAACGTTAGTCCTGTGGAAACATTCTGGAAAAAAGTACAACATGGCGGCTGAGGACCCAATACTGCGTGGTAGCCCTCTTTTGTTTCATATGCATGTTTTTCGGCAATTTTTAATGACATTCAACCAAATAAATTATTTATTATTAAAATGTAATCGGAACAGTGTATTAAAGCATAAAACATTAAACTTTTTCAAAAAATTTAAATCGATTCCTTCGCAACTCAATCCAGTCACTTGACCACATTTAATGTTTTCCCTATTTTTTTTTCCTTATCCATTCTCGAATGTTTTATACCGTTAACCTGTTTCATATTACAAGATTCTCTGTCTACAGCAAGAAGCAAATGGTCTTACAAATCCCAAGTGATTTTAAAGTATGCTTCTACTTGGTAATCTCAAGACGTTCATTTTAGGGCATTAACACGGCACAGTATAATAATAACATTTGCACAAACATGACGCAAAACTGAATACATGAAACAACTTACCAGAGAATGTCTCTAAATAAATAATCGTTAAGACATTATTCGAACATTACAAACGCTACAGTTCTGTTCAAAAAGCGAAACTTGTCAGCAACAGATGACATTACGTTATCGTAATAGCTAAGCGAATCTTGCGTTTTTTTTTTAGCTAACCGTGGCTTATCAGAAGAATAAAATAAACCGCCTTGGACATTAATAAATTCTTGTTTTTGCAAAGTGAATCTCATGGCAAAAAATTAAGTTGCTAATGGCTGTAATGACACCTCTCTGACATTGGCCTTCACAATCACAGCATCAGAATTCTTGGTTTCGTGTTACCGAAAGATGCAAACATCTTGTGAGGTCACGCTTGACAAAAACGACGGGACGGGTCATTTTACTTTTTTATTTTTGGGAAAATGCAGACCTAGAATGGAGGCTTTTAGCTTATCGTACAACTGCAATGAGAAATCCAATTGTTTGGCACAGTATCATGTTTCATTATTTACTGTTTACAAGGTTGTTGGGTTGGGTTGTTTTACCTCTGAGCGGCACTTTTTTGCACACCATGGGCTAAATGGCCAGGTCACATGGACCCCGAAGGCTCAGAGAAGGTTGGGGGAGGACACACTACACTGGAACAGCTGTTGGGAGACAGATGGTAGCCTCCCGTCAAGGCCATCCAGCGTGTTGTTTAAAGTGCACAGAGTATGGCACTTCCCCCACACGGGGACACGGCTTAACGTCCCATGCGACGGACGGCGGCCTTTCCAAGCCCATCGGTGTTCACTACTGACCGTCGGCAGGGCGGGGAATTTTTGCGGAGATAAATCTCAACGCTGACCCAGCTGGGACTCGAACCTGGGAACTACAGATTACGAGCCTGGCGCGCTACCGACTGAGCCACCCCCGCTTCGCCGTTTACAGGGAGTAATTTTTTTCATTCAAATAAAAATTCAGGAAAGTGAAGGCAGTTAAAATTATTTATAAGTTTTTTAATGTGTTGGGATGTTTCACTTCTGAACAACACTTTTTTTTTTTGCAGAAAATGGGCTAAATGGCCAGGTCACAAGGACCATGAGGACTCGGAGAAAGTTGGGGGAGGGGACCTACTGGAACAGCTGTTGGGAGACAGATATTAGCCTCCCGTCAAGGTCATCCAGCGTGTTCTTTATCGTGCACAGGGTATGGCTCTCTCGCACACTAGGCCTCGGCTTAACGTCCCATCCAACGGACTGCGGCCTTTCCAAGCCCATCGGTGTTCTCTACTGACCGTGAGCAGGGTGGGGAGTTTTGCGGAGATAAATCTCAACGCTCACCCAGCTGGGACTCGAACCTTGGAACTAGAGATTACGAGCCTGGCGCGCTACCGACTGAACCACCCCCGTCCCTCTCGAATTTGGGAACTGTAGATTACAATCCTGACGCGCTAGAGACAGCGCCACTCCCAAACACTACCCGCGTCACTAAACTTTAATGAATTCAAACTTAAAGCTAAGTTTATCATGATGCTTGGGGCGGGGGTGGCTCAGTCGGTAGCGCGTCAGGCTCGTAATCTGTAGTTCCCAGGTTCGAGTCCCAGCTGGGTTAGCGTTGAGATTTATCTCCGCAAAATTCCTCACCCTGCCCACGGTCAGTAGCGGACACTGATTTGCTTGGAAAGACCGCCGTCTGTCGGATGGGACGTTAAGCCGTGGCCCAGTGTGTGGTAGAGCCATACCCTGTGCACGTTAAAGAACACACTGGATGGCCTTGACGGGAGGCTACCATCTGTCTCCCAACAGCTGTTCCAGTGGATCCCCTCCCCCAACCTTCTCTGAGCCTTCGGGGTCCATGTGACCTGGCCATTTAGCCCATGATGTGCAAAAAAGTGCCGCTCAGAGGTAAAACAACCCAACCCAAATCATGATGCTTAATAAAATTTTATTACTTCGACATGAAAGATCATTGGAAACTACAATTTCTGCGGTTAGAGACGTGAAAAGGTCTTCAATTGTTTTGTTTGCAAGTTATATTGTGACTGTATCACACTAGCGTAAGCAATTAAGACCATGAGATTCCATTGTTGGCGAGACGACAGCGGAGAAGGAAGAAACTCATGAAGAAATGCAAAATCGGATCATAAAAAAATCAAGCTGAAACAACAGTTACTTAATATATTATTGTATATGGATTGGGTTGTTTTACCTCTGAGCGGCACTTTTTTACACACCATTGGCTAAATGGCCAGGTCACAAGGACCCGAAGGCTTAGAGAAGGTTGGGGGAGGGGACCCACTGGAATAGCTATTGGGAGACAGATGGTAGCCTCCCGTCAAGGCTGTCCAGTGTGTTCTTTAACGTGCTCAGAATTGGATTGTTTTACCTCTGAGCGGCACTTTTTTACACACCATGGGCTAAATGGCCAGGTCACAAGGACCCGAAGGCTCAGAGAAGGTTGGGGGAGGGGACCCACTGAAACTGCTGTTGGGAGACAGATGGTAGCCTCCCGTCAAGGCTATCCAGTGTGTTCTTTAACGTGCACAGAATTGGGTTGTTTTACCTCTGAGCGGCACTTTTTTACACACCATGGGCTAAATGGCCAGGTCACAAGGACCCGAAGGCTCAGAGAAGGTTGGGGGAGGGGACCCACTGAAACTGCTGTTGGGAGACAGATGGTAGCCTCCCGTCAAGGCTATCCAGTGTGTTCTTTAACGTGCACAGAATTGGGTTGTTTTACCTCTGAGCGGCACTTTTTTACACACCATGGGCTAAATGGCCAGGTCACAAGGACCCGAAGGCTCAGAGAAGGTTGGGAGAGGGGACCCACTGAAACTGCTGTTGGGAGACAGATCATAGCCTCCCGTCAAGGCTATCCGGTGTGTTCTTTAACGTGCAGATAATTGGGTTGTTTTACCTCTGAGCGGCACTTTTTTACACACCATGGGCTAAATGGCCAGGTCACAAGGACCCGAAGGCTCAGAGAAGGTTGGGGGAGGGGACCCACTGAAACTGCTGTTGGGAGACAGATGGTAGCCTCCCGTCAAGGCTATCCAGTGTGTTCTTTAACGTGCACAGAATTGGGTTGTTTTACCTCTGAGCGGCACTTTTTTACACACCATGGGCTAAATGGCCAGGTCACAAGGACCCGAAGGCTCAGAGAAGGTTGGGGGAGGGGACCCACTGAAACTGCTGTTGGGAGACAGATCATAGCCTCCCGTCAAGGCTATCCGGTGTGTTCTTTAACGTGCAGATAATTAGGTTGTTTTACCTCTGAGCGGCACTTTTTTACACACCATGGGCTAAATGGCCAGGTCACAAGGACCCGAAGGCTCAGAGAAGGTTGGGGGAGGGGACCCACTGAAACTGCTGTTGGGAGACAGATCATAGCCTCCCGTCAAGGCTATCCAGTGTGTTCTTTAACGTGCAAAGAATTGGGTTGTTTTATCTCTGACCGGCAGTTTTTTGCACATCATCGGCTAAATGGCCAGGTTATAAAGAATCAAGTAGTCTACGGTACTACTTGAGAACTCGTACTCTACACTGGCGGCATTTCCTACTCATTTCCAGAACGATGTTTTCGCCAAAAATGTCGGCACTTGCATCTTCTGCCAGATTATTTTTTCTCAATAATCGCACGTCTTCAGATTCTCCCAGATTGTTAGGGGCGAGGGTATCTCAAGCGGCAGCGAGCCAGGCTCGTAATCTGCACTTCCCAGGTTTGAGTACGAGCTGGGTCAGCGTTGAGACTTATCTCCGCAAAATTCCCCGCCCTGCCCACGGTCAGTAGGGGACACCGATGGGCTTGAAAACGTCGTCGTCCGTCGGATGGTACATTAAGCCGTGGCACTATGTATAATAGAGCCATATCCTGTGCACATTAAAGAACACGCTGGATGACCTTGACGGGATGTTATCATCCATTTCCCAACAGCTGTATCTCCCAACCACTGGTTCCCTTCCCCCAGACTAGTAATCTGTAGTTCCCAGGTTCGAGTCCCAGCTGGGTCAGCGTTAAGATTTATCTCCGCAAAATTCTCCTTCCTGCCCACAGTCAGTAGGGGACACCGATGGGCTTGGATAGGCCGCCGTCCGTCGGATGGGACGTTAAGCCGTGGCCACGTGTGCGAAAGAACAATTCCCTGTGCCCGATAAAGAACACACTGGATTGCCTTGACGGGAGACTACCATCTGTCTCCTAACAGTTGTTACAATGAATCTCTTTTGTTGCGATCTTATGCAACCACGGCAATTCCCGGTTCCGCTTGTACAGCACTACCTGGTTATGAAAAGCCGTGCTTATCTAGAGCCGGGGGCAAGGAATACGCCATATAGGCGCACCTCAACCCCAGCCTCACATGGCAGCAGTCCTATAGAAGGAAAGCTGACCACCGGAAGAAACCATACTTTAATCTATTCCCCGGTTTGCAAATGTGCAAGGATATATAGATCCAAGCTCGATCGGCACCCGGGGTGGAGACTCTTAGTAGGACCCGGACTTTTGAAAGGTCTCTGGCTTACTAGGAGCCAATCCCGTTCTGTAACAGTGGGTCCCCTCTCCCAACCTTCTCTGAGTCTATGGGGTCCTTGTGACCTGGCCATGTAGCCCGTGGTGTGCAAAAAAAGTGCCGCTCAAAGGTAAAACAACCCAACGTTAAAGAACACGCTGGATGGCCTTGACGGGAGGCTACCATCTGTCTCCTAACAGCTGTTCCAGTGGGTCCCCTCTCTCACCTTCTCTGAGCCTACGGGGTCCTTGTGACCTGGCCATTTAGCCCGTGGTGTGCAAAAAAGTGCCGCTCAGAGGTAAAACAACCCAACGTTAAAGAACATGCTGGATGGCCTTGACAGGAGGCTACCATCTATCTCCTAACAGCTGTTCCAGTGGGTCCCCTCTCCCAACCTTCTCTGAGCCTACGGGGTCCTTGTGACCTGGCCATTTAGCCCGTGATGTGCAAAAAAAGTGCCGCTCAGAGGTAAAACAAGCCAACGTTAAAGAACATGCTGGATGGCCTTGACGGGAGGCTACCATCTGTCTCCTAATAGCTGTTCCAGTGGGTCCCCTCTCCCAACCTTCTCTGAGCCTACGGGGTCCTTGTGACCTGGCCATTTAGCCCGTGGTGTGCAAAAAAAGTGCCGCTCAAAGGTAAAACAACCCAACGTTAAAGAACACGCTGGATGGCCTTGACGGGAGGCTACCATCTGTCTCCTAACAGCTGTTCCAGTGGGTCCCCTCTCCCAACCTTCTCTGAGCCTACGGGGTCCTTGTGACCTGGCCATTTAGCCCGTGGTATGCAAAAAAAGTGCCGCTCAAAGGTAAAACAACCCAACGTTAAAGAACACGCTGGATGGCCTTGACGGGAGGCTACCATCTGTCTCCTAACAGCTGTTCCAGTGGGTCCCCTCTCCCAACCTTCTCTGAGCTTACGGGGTCCTTGTGAGCTGGCCATTTAGCCCGTGGTGTGCAAAAAAGTGCCGCTCAGAGGTAAAACAACCCAACGTTAAAGAACACGCTGCATGGCCGTGACGGGAGGCTACCATCTGTCTCCTAACAGCTGTTCCAGTGGGTCCCCTCTCTCAACCTTCTCTGAGCCTACGAGGTCCTTGTGACCTGGCCATTTAGCCCGTGGTGTGCAAAAAAAGTGCCGCTCAGAGGTAAAACAACCCAAATTAGTAAACTGTCACTGTTTTACTCGATGTGTATTTAATCAATTTAGGGAAGAAAATTACATCTAAACTCCCTCTGTGCCTCTTTTTTTTTACACCGTTATCACGTGATGAGTGGGTGCTATGTCGTGCTACCGTCTACACCTTCACTGCACGTAGGAGGGAGGTAGCAACGAGAGCGAGTAGATATTTTTAGAGCAGTCTTAAAGAAATTCAAGCACAGAGCCCAAATTTGTGTTTTCTACCTGCTCCTGGATGCTGAGATAGAGGCGTGGGTGCTCCGTGAGAGACAGAAAACGTTAAGAGAGTATGATCGGTTGAATGAAAAAACTTACATGTAATGTAGATGAGGAAACTTGACATCATGTGGTAGATGTCATTTATGACTGTCGCTTGTAAATCTTAAAGCTATCAGACAACCTTAAATGGTTCGCGATTCCAAGAATCACGTTTTTTGCGTAGGTGTTAGTGGTTTATTTATTTACGTTAACCTGTTGAATGTTAATTCATCTGTTTATCTCTGTCGTAGGTTTTTACGTGTGTCTTAATCTTAGCAAAGTTCTTTCAGTCTATTTGGCCAGTGGGTTCTCGCAACAGGGCAGTCCCTATGGAAAGCTTTTGGAATTTTGGGAGCTTTTGATTTGACAAAACGATGTGGGAGTGGAGAGGGCAAGATCACCTTGAAAAATCCCCTTGATCAAAAGGAGGGAAAGAAGAGATATTAAATAAATATATTAAAATGATTTATTAATTACGATTTTTTAAATTATGATAAAGTGATTACGAATTTTTTTATAAATTAATAACTACCGGTAATTTTATTAGCAAATAGAATTCAAATAAAAGCAGATATATGTTTCAAAAATCAATCAATTCTTCTATTATTGCACTGTACAAGCCTAATATGATATAAAAGGTTTCGGAAATTTTTTGGTTGTCGGGGGGAGGGTGGGGCTTCAGTCATCTGGTTTCTGATGGTTTTATGCAGGAAAAATTAGACCTTTCTTGGATAGGGTATTCGGAAATAGTCATTAATAAAAGGAAGCGTTAGGAAAACATACAATCAACAAGGCCCGAATGTAGAAAAAAAAATGTGGGGAAACTGGATTTCGGTTATACTGAAATATTCCCCCCCCCCCTCTTTTAGAAATATAAATTTTTTTTTAAAAATGCAATGAAAAATTACTAAGTTTTATAATTTTTGCATTATTTTCTTTACAATTATTCTGAAAGGGGGATAGGGGAGACATGTCCCCTCCACTACTTAGATCCGCACCACTTCGATTCGAACTCTCAATTAACAGGGATGTTGGGAGACGGTGAACGAGGTCAGGGATAACCCAAAATGACGGTTAACTAAAACGAGCCACAATATGGTACAAAATGGATTTAATGTAAACCTATTAATTTAAAATTGCGTCCATTGTTTAGGAACACATTTATCTTACTAAGACATCACAAAAAAGTTTAAAAATAATAAAAGATAATGGTTCAGTAAAGGGTTGGGTTGTTTTACTCTGAGCGGCACTTTTTTGCACACCATGGGCTAAATGGCCAGGTCACATGGACCCCGAAGGCTCAGAGAAGGTTGGGGGAGGGGACCCACTGGAACAGCTGTTGGGAGACAGATGGTAGCCTCCCGTCAAGGCCATCCAGCGTGTTCTTTAACGTTGGGTTGTTTTACCTCTCAGCGGAACTTGTTTGCACACCATGGGCTAAATGGCCAGGTCACAAGGACCCCGTAAGCTCAGAGAAGGTTGGCAGAGGGAACACTGGAACAGCTGTTAGGAGACAGATGGTAGCCTCCTGTCAAGGCCATCCAGCGTGTTCTCTAACGTTGGGTTGTTTTACCTCTGAGCGGCACTTTTTTTTCACGCAATGGACTAAATGGCCAGGTCACAAGGACCCCGAAGGCTCAGAGAAGGTTGGGGGAGGGGATCCAATGGAACAGCTGTTGGGAGACACATGGTAGCCTCCCGTCAAGGCCATCCAGTGTGTTATTTAACGTGCACAGGGTATGGCTCTCCCGCACACGGGGCCACGGCTTAACGTCCCATCCGACGGACGGCGGCCTTTCCAAGCCCATCGGTGTCCCCTACTGACCGTGGGCAGGCGGGAAATTTTTGCGGAGATAAATCTCAACCCTGACCCAGCTGGGACTCGAACCTGGGAACTACAGATTACGAGCCTGGCGCGCTACCGATTGAGCCACCCCGCCCCTCAGGAAAGGGAAACATCGCATGTATTGTTTAACTGTCGAAAGGTTAGATATTTCGGGTTGCTGATCTCGGAAATGCTACAAAATTTCGCCTCGGAGGGGGAGGGTTGTCCCTTAAGGTCATTGGTCAAATATAAATTTATTCAGCTAAGAATTGCTGCTTTGGCGCATTTTGGAACGTAGATCTAAAATACAGTATGTTGCGAAATTATCGGTCCGATGGGTTCTCCGAGGTCAGCTTTTGGTGGAGAACTAAAAATTGGTGCCTCTCGCAGTATATCCGATCGTTGATGATCGGAAACGTAATATTCAGATGCTTCGAGGTCAAAGGTCAAATTTCTATATAACGTTGCTAGAGAGCTAAAAATTAGCAAATAGATCTATTTCGAGCGATAGAACTCAGAAATGTTAAGAATGTTCAGATATGGTGTCGCTTTCAAGTCAAACAGGGGTTCTAGTAACGTTCAAAAATCAAGAATTGTCGAAGATATAAGTTTTTCAGAATAATTGTTTAGAGCAATTGGAAGTAAAATTCACGAATTTTTTCGCCCCTAAACTATGATCTGGTCAAGATTTCCACTAGGACGGGGGGCGGGGGTGGCTCAGTCAGGCTCGTAAATCGTCGCGTCAGGCTCGTAATCTGTAGTTCGCAGGTTCGAGTCCCAGCTGGGTCAACGTTGAGGTTTACCTCCGCAAAAATTCCCCACCCTGCCCACGGTCAGTAGGGGACACCGATGGGCTTGGAAAGGCCGCCGTCCGTCGGATGGGACCTTAAGCCGTGGCCCCGTGTGCGAGAGAGCCATACCCTGTGCACGTTAAAGAACACGCTGGATGGCCTTGACGGGAGGCTACCATCTGTCTCCCAACAGCTGTTCCAGTGGATCCCCTCCCCCAACCTTCTCTGAGCCTTCGGGGTCCATGTGACCTGGCCATTTAGCCCATGGTGTGCAAAAAAGTGCCGCTCAGAGGTAAAACAACCCAACCTACTAGGACGGGCTCTAAAAGGAGGTATGTATTTTCTTTGTTATTTTATAACACAGAATCATGGCATAAAATTTGAAACAAAGACCATGTAGTCAGCTGACTGGAATTCAACGATTTGATATCGGAAGCCAGTCAACATCAGTGTCAACAATTGATGTTTAAGTAGAAGACAAAAATTTGTCTGCCATGTACATATTAACACAGATCTTGCTACAATGATTTCCATAAATTAAGGATTTGGGTTGGGTTGTTTTTTACCTCCGAGCGGCACTTTTTTGCACACCATGGGCTAAATGGCCAGGTCACATGGACCCCGAAGGTTCAGAGAAGGTTGGGGGAGGGGACCCACTGGAACAGCTATTGGGAGACAGATGGTAGCCTCCCGTCAAGGCCATCCAGCGTGTTCTTTAACGTGCACAGGGTATGGCTCTCCCGCACACGGGGCCACGGCTTAAGGTCCCCTCCGACGGACGGCGGCCTTTCCAAGCCCATCGGTGTCCCCTACTGACCGTGGGCAGGGCGAGGAATTTTGCGGAGATAAATCTCAACGCTGACCCAGCTGGGACTCGAACCTGGGAACTACAGATTACGAGCCTGGCGCGCTACCGACTGAGCCACCCCCGCCCCTGTATCGATCAGTACATGGGACCACGGCTAAACCTCCCATCCAACTGACGGCGACTCTTCTAAGCGACTGTTCCAAGCCAATCGATGCCCCCATTCTACCGAGGGCAAGGTTTGGGTTTAGCAAAGATAATGGAACCCGAACCTGGTAATTGTAGATTACGAACTTGACACACTACCCACTTAGTCATGCTTCAAATTAAATAGGTTTAAGGCAGCTAATAAGTTAGTCTTTGTCGAAAAGCTATTTTCAGTTTACGCTGAAAACAATCAGACACAAGAGCTGTAGCAACAAGAGATTGTATTTCTGCTCTTGGGTTATACTTCTGGAGGACGCCCAGTTGGGTCAGCGTTGAGATTTATCTCTGCAAAATTTCTCGCCCTGCCCACGGTCAGTAGGGGACACCGATGGGCTTGGAAAGGCCAGGGCGGGGTTGGCGCAGTCGGTAGCGCGCCACGCTCGTAATCTGCAGTTCCCAGGTTCGAGTCCCAGCTGTGTCAGCGTTGAGATTTATGTCCGCAAAATTCCCCGCCTTGTCCACGGTCAGTAGGGGACACCGATGGGATTGGAAAGGCCGGGGCGGGGGTGGCGCAGTCGGTAGCGCGCCAGGCTGGTAATCTGTAGTTCCCAGGTTCGAGTCCCAGCTGGGTCAGCGTTGAGATTTATCTCCGCAAAATTCCCCGCCCTGCCCACGGTCAGTAGGGGACACCGATGGGCTTGGAAAGGCCGGGGCGGGGGTGGCGCAGTCGGTAGCGCGCCAGGCTCGTAATCTGTAGTTCCCAGGTGGGTCAGCGTTGAGATTTATCTCCGCAAAATTCCCCGCCCTGCCCACGGTCAGTAGGGGACACCAATGGGCTTGGAAAGGCCGGGGCGGGGGTGGCGCAGTCGGTAGCGCGCCAGGCTCGTAATCTGCAGTTCCCAGGTTGAGATTTATCTCCGCAAAATTCCCCGCCCTGCCCACGGTCAGTAGGGGACACCAATGGGCTTGGAAAGGCCGGGGCGGGGGTGGCGCAGTCGGTAGCGCGCCAGGCTCGTAATCTGTAGTTCCCAGCTGGGTCAGCGTTGAGATTTATCTCCGCAAAATTCCCCGCCCTCCCCACGGTCAGTAGGGGACACCGATGGGCTTGAAAAGGCCGCCGTCCGTCGGATGGGACGTTAAGCCGTGGCCCCGTGTGCAGGAGAGCAATGCCCTGTGCACGTTAAAGAACACGCTGGATGGCCTTGACGGGAGGCTACCATCTGTCTCCCAACAGCTGTTCCAGTGGGTCCCCTCCCCCAACATTCTCTGAGCCTTCGGGGTCCATGTGACCTGGCCATTTAGCCCATGGTGTGCAAAAAAAGTGCCGCTCAGTGGAAAACAACCCAACCCTGGAGGAAGCCTTTACGACAAGATGTCTGCTTCGAACAGTCAGAGTATGCGTCACTACTCCATGATTCGGCCAAGTCGGCCATGGACCCACTTACCTTTCCTTGGCAGATCTGCAGAAGCGAAAGTTGCCAAAAAGCTAATTCACACCAAGGACAAGAGGTTGAAGAATAACTCTCAGTTAGGTGATATAAAAAGCAACAAGGTTTCAGAGACTTCCCTCAAGTGTTTGTAATGCACTGAATGAATTACCCCACGATTCACCCCGTTTGTTATTCCAAGCAATCTTTATCGCTATTCCTGAGTTTATATAATTTGTCCTTTGCCAAAAAACCGAAGCCAAGAAGCATTGACTTATTCTATTTCTTACTCTAATTAAATATGTTAGTCAGTCAGTTTTTCTCCATGTCTTTAAATGTTGTATTAGCTGTAGAAGTTTCCAAAGTCAATAATTATATTTAACGCTCAGATATGTAACGATAGCCTTTCCAAGCCCATTGGGGCGGGGGTGGCTCAGTCGGTAGCGCGCCAGGCTCGTAATCTGTAGTTCCCAGGTTCGAGTTCCAGCTGGGTCAGCGTTGAGATTTATCTCCGCAAAATTTCCCGCCCTGCCCACGGTCAGTAGGGGACACCGATGGGCTTGGTAAAGGCCGCCGTCCGTCGGATGGGACGTTAAGCCGTGGCCCCGTGTACGAGAGAGCCATACTCTGTGCACGTTAAAAAACACGCTGGATGGCCTTGACGGAGGCAACCATCTGTCTCCCAATAGCTATTCCAGTGGGTCCCCTCCCCCAACCTTCTCTGAGCCTTCGGGGTTATAGTGACGTGGCCATTTAGCCCATGGTGTGCAAAAAAGTGCTGCTCAGAGGTAAAACAACCCAACCCAACTAAAAATTTCTCCATTATAATTTTCTTTTCGTTTGTAGGGAAAAATAACAAGAAATAATTAAAATTATTTTTCTTAATAAAAGCTTATTTCGTAAAACATGTAGTAGCTGTGCTCAAGAAGATATTTTTAATATTTTAAACACTAATATATTTGGTATATTATAATATATTGAGATTTATGTGTCACTGCACGATAACATGTTTTAAACAATTATATTTGATACAATTATAATAAAAACAAATAGAGTTTCTTACTTGTATAAACCGTCAACAGATGGCAGCAGGCACTTCTGGTATCAACCATAAATAAGAACGTTACTATTAGAAGAAAGTGCAAACACCTATATACATCGATATACTCCAGGAAACAAAACTGCAACAAACATTGACTTCCATGTTCTCAAGATGATTAAATGTATTAATTTACATATTAATTTCAAAAATTCTGCAAAAGTACTAAAAAGAAAAATCATACAACAGTTCCTCCAGAGATCGTAAAATGCACTCTTGAAAGGGATAAACTATTCATTGAATAACTTCAGGATCAGCTACCACTGTATGCAAATAGCCATGGGTGTTAGACAGTTTGAAACGCTAATTAAATCACATTAAATATTTGAAGAGTAAGGCAAACCACAGCTAGAGGAGGCTACGATGGACAAAAATGATTGCACTGCGCATGCGCAGATCGCCCCTTAGATTTGTTTCTGTGCCTTCCCACCAATGATTATAAATATTTGAAACGGAATCTTGTAATAAATCTAAATGTTCAGATACGATATAAATCAAATAATTAATGCATGTAATCAAAGGAGCATAATGCTGAATCTGTTCTAATTCAATATAGAGTTTACTTCCGTTTCATTTATAGTGCAAAGAAAGTATTAATTGTATTGTTCACTTTAATTATCAAATCTTCTTCTTTGAAAACTTCTACTATCTAGAATGTATCCAACGGATACAAAATTTATATTGATAGGAAAGGTGTCGGTTGGTTATATCCAGCGTACGTATGTTTTTAAAATATCAATATCCTAAAACCCTGGGCTTATGAATTGAGAAATCGAAATTAAGAAAGCAGAATTTCGAGAAGACATAGTGAATGTCACTCTTTTAAATACACGTATAATAGTAATGATCACCGTACTAAACAAGGAAGCTTATGGTTTCCATGGTTACGTGTTTTGTTTATATAAATAAAAATATTCCCTTACAAATGTTTTTGTGTCTGCACACCAATTTGCCACGTTCCGCAGTGTGGCGCCACTTAAGCTTGTGCGAAGCTGGAATTCTTCTTAGAACTTCTTTGAGTATAGGAGGTTTTGGCCGTACTCTCTAAATATGCTATATAAATATACATGCTAAACTTAAGGGGATATTTAGAGAGTACGCTTGGCTACTGAGCAAAATTCCCCGCCCTGCACACTGTCAGTAGGGGACACCGATGGGCTTGGAAAGACCAGCGTCCGTCGGATGGGACGTTAAGCCACGGCTCCGTGTGTGGGAGAGCCATACCCTGTGTACGTTAAAGAACACACTGGATGGCCTTGACGGGAGGCTACCATATGTCTCCCAACAGCTGTTCCAGTGGGTCTCCTCCCCCAACCTTCTCTGAGCCTTCGGGGTCAATGTGACCTGGTCATTTAGCCCATGGTGTGCAAAAAAGTGCCGCTCAGAGGTAAAAAACACAACAACACAACCTTATTTTATACTATACAGGGTTGCATACATAAAGCCGTGTGTACTGTACTTTATGGGCGATTTAAAAGATTTTCAAAGGGTATTTTAACGCGATTTTCGTTTTACCTGAAAACCTGACTCCCTCACAATCGAGATTTAAATGTAAGAGAGTGTGGTCTTGAAATTATCATCAGCTCATTGGCAAAACATGCTGTGGGAGAAGTTCATACACTCCGCTATGTGTCCTGGATTATTCACTAAACTGTTCATTAAATTACATTATACGAATAAAAAAAATAATCAGTGTCATTTTCTTTCAGCTTTTTGGGGCTTTCACCGCCAAGGATCGTGCCAAGCGGGGCTATCAGCTGCTCTTACAGAGGTAATTAATCTATGAATTGAGCTGTTTTTTGTCATAAGATTTTCTAATATCTAAGTACATCAAGAATATAACACTGCCAATAGTCATGCCAATAAGGAAGCGTCTGTAAAATTTCAACTTTCTGGTCTTTCTGTGTGAAGAGTAATGGAGACCACACATACGGATATCATCTTTATTATTATAGACTAGTTAAACCCCACAAAAAGTTTAGAGCAATACGAAGTCCATTGATATCTTATTTCCATCACAACGTACTGTATACATCTGTATTCAGTGCATTGTAGATGGGGGGGGGGAGGGGGGGGGGGGGCTCAGTCGGTAGCGCGCCAGGCTCGTAATTTGTAGTTCCGAGGTTCGAGTCCCAGCTGGGTCAGCGTTGAGATTCATCTCCGCAAAATTCCCCGCCCTGCCCACTGTCAGTAGGGGACACCGATGGGCTTGGAAAGGCCGCCATCCGTCAGATGGGACGTTAAGCCTTGGCACCGTGTGCGGGAGAGTCGTACCCTGTGCACGTTAAAGATCACGCTGGATGGTCTTGACGGGAGGCTACCATCTATCTCCCAACAGCTGTTCCAGTGGGTCCCCTCCCCCAACCTTCTCTGAGCCTTCGGGGTCCTTGTGACCTGGCCATTTAGCCCATGGTGTGCAAAAAAGTGCCGCTCAGAGGTAAAACAATCCAACGTTAAAGAACACGCTGGATGGCCTTGACGGGAGGCTACCATCTGTCTCCCAACAGCTGTTCCAGTGGGTCCCCTCCCCCAACCTTCTCTGAGCCTTCCGGGTCCTTGTGACCTGGCCATTTAGTCCATGGTGTGCAAAAAAGTGCCGCTCATAAGTAAAACAACCGAACCCAACAACAACATTGTAGATGTCAAAACTGATGTACTGAAATGTCAGAGTTCGGTTGCTCTTCCTCTGAGCGGCACTTTTTTTGCACACCATGGGCTAAATGACCAGGTCATATTGACCCCGAAGGCTCAGAGAAGGTTGGGGGAGGGGACCCCCTGGAACATCTGTTGGGAGACAGATGGTAGCCTCCCGTCAAGGCCATCCAGCGTGTTCTTTAACGTGCACAGGGTATGGCTCTCCCGCACACGGGGACACGGCTTAACGTTCCATCCGACGGACGGCGGCCTTTACAAGCCCATCGGTGTTCCCTACTGACCGTGGGCAGGGCGGGGAATTTTGCGGACATAAATCTCAACGCTGACCCAGCTGGGACTCGAACCTGGGAACTACAGATTACGAGCCTGGCGCGATACCGACTGAGCCACCCCCCCGCCCCCGACAGCTACGAACACAATCTCTTAACCGAACACAGCTAAACACAAGTAGACAATCACACCAACTATGGGACATATCCGTCAAATACCCATGGAACCTCGAGAAAATAAAAAAATTATGCCATCAATGACGTCACACAGCGGGCGTACAGTCGCTCAAAAAAAGAACGATTTTTTTAGAAATCAGTGATCTGGCAACCATCGTGTCACGTGACATGAAGGTTGCCAGATCACTAATTTCTAAAAAAAAATCGTTTCCAGATATTTTTTTCTGAATTCTGTAATCAACCACAGTGTTCGGATACTTTTTTGAGCGACTGTAGGTGGTCATATTGTTTTGATACTAGATCGTGTGGGCTCACTCACGGAAATATTGAGCGTGTGCAGTTACCGTTCACAGCAAACAGGAGCGTGTGCAGTAACTGCACACGCTCCAATTTGCTGTGAACGGTAACTGGAGCGTGTACAGCAACTGCACACGCTCCAGATATTTTTCCTCAATTCTGTAATCACGTGACGCGAAGGTTGTCAGATCACTAATTTCTAAAAAAAAAGAATCGTTGCCAGATATTTTTTTCTGAATTCTGTAATCAACCATAGTGTTCGGATATTTTTTTTTGAGCGACTGTACAAGAAACGAGTGTCCGTCCGTCTGTCGGAATTAAGCCTATTATACGACAAGGCGCAGAATTGCCGTTGCAAAGTCAGTGGTAGTGGAAGATTTCGGCTAATTTCTCAGGTTGGGTTGCTTTACCTCTGAGCGGCACTTTTTTGCACACCATGGGCTAAATGGCCAGGTCACATGGACTCCGAAGGCTCAGAGAAGGTTGGGGCAGGGGACCCACTGGAACAGCTGTTGGGAGACAGATGGTAGCCTCCCGTCAAGGACATCCAGCGTGTTCTTTAACGTTGGGTTCTTTTACCTCTGAGCGGCACTTTTTTTGCACATCATGGGCTAAATGTCCAGGTCACATGGACCCCGAAGGCTGAGAGAAGGTTGGGGGAGGGGACCCACTGGAACAGCTGTTGGGAGACAGATGGTAGCCTCCCGTCAAGGCCATCCAGCGTGTTCTTTAATGTGCACAGGGTATGGTTTTCCCACACACGGGGCCACGGCTTAACGTCCCATCCGACGGACTTCGGCCTTTCCAAGCCCATCGATGTCCCCTAATGACCGTGGGCTGGGCGGGGAATTTTGCGGAGATAAATCTCAACGCTGACCCTACTGGGACTCGAACCTGGGAACTACAGATTACGAGCCTGGCGCGCTACCGACTGAGACACCCCGCCCCAATTTCTCAGGTAGTTGACCGATAGGTCCCGAATTTGGTGCAGTCCGAAACTTGTGCTTCATCTTTGACCCGCAGAAAGGGTCAGAGATGAAGAACCTCCAATGAACTGTCCAGCAGATCTCCATTCCCAAATCAGCTCGAACTCTTTGGGACCTTGTGACCTGGCCATTTAGGCCATTATGTACACAAAAGTTCCATTCACAGGTAAAGAAACCCAACCGAAATCTAAGACTAGTGCTGCCATCTGTGATCCGTCACTTAAACTATCATTTATCCACTTTCTTCACACTTTAAGATTTATTTTAATTTCTCTAATTGAGTGGTCTGGAAATAACATATTCAGTTTGTCTAATTAATTAATTGGTGTGGAACTAATAAAATCAATTTGGCTAATTAATTAATTGGTATGGGAGTAATATAATCAATTAATCTAGTTAATTTATTAGTCTGGATTTGGGTTGTTTTACCTCTGAGCGGCACTTTTTTGCACACCATGAGCTAAATGGTCAGGTCACATGGACCCCGAAGGCTCAGAGAAGGTTGGGGAAGGGGACCCACTGGAACAGCTGTTGGGAGACAGATGGTAGCCTCCCGTCAAGGCCATCCAGCGTGTTCTTTAACGTTGGGTTATTTTACCTCTGAGCGGCATTTTTTTGCATACCATGGGCTAAATGGCCAGGTCACAAGGACCCCGACGGCTCAGAGAAGGTTGGGGAAGGGGATCCACTGGAACAGCTGTTGGGAGACAGATGGTAGCCTCGCGTCAAGGCCGTCCATCGTGTTCTTTAACGTGCACATGGTATGGCTTTCCCACACACGAGCCACGGCTTAACGTCCCATCCGACGGACGGCGGCCTTTCCAAGCCCATCGGTGTCCCCTACTCACCGTGGGCAGGGCGGGGAATCTTGCGGAGTATTCATCTGGATATATAACACTGGCAACACACAAAAGTGCTTTGAAATGAAAATAGATAATCTTTACTAATTTCGAGGTGCTGAATACCAAAATCACAGTAAAATTTGTTGATTGGCTCTTGTTTAGGAGATACAGAGATGGTCATGTATAAACGACTCAGTCCACATTAAGTATATAGGTAACCATTTCGCAACGCTCTATTTTGAGCTCCAGATTGCAACATATTGCGCTGCATTGTATCATCCCCCCATACATACAATATTAATTCCAAAGCTCTCAATTAGCGAAATTAAAATAAATATTTAAATTAAGTTGAAATTGGATAAATGATAGTTTGAGTGACAGATCACAGATGGCAGCACCAAGTTTAGATTTCGGTTGGGTTGTTTTACCTCTGAGCGGCACTTTTTTGCACACCATGGGCTAAATGTCCAGGTCACATGGACCCCGAAGGCTCAGAGAACGTTGGGGGAGGGGGCCCACTGGAACAGCTGTTGGGAGACAGATGGTAGCCTCCCGTCAAGGCCATCCAGCGTGTTCTTTAACGTGCACAGGGTATGGCTCTCCCGCACACGGCGCCACGGCTTAACGTCCCATCCTACGGACGGCGGCCTTTCCAAGCCAATCGGTCTCCCCTGCTGACCGTGGGCAAGGCTGAGAATTTTGCGGAGATAAATCTCAAAGCTGACTCAGCTGGGACTCGAACCTGGGAACTACAGATTACGAGCCTGGCGCGCTACCGACTGAGCCACCCCCGCCCCTTTCGGTTGGGTTCCTTCATCTGTGAGCGGAACTTTTGTGCACATAAATGAGTTAAATGGACAGTTCTTTATAGGCAGATGGACACCTGATGTCAAAGTTTTTAGAATGTTTTTTAATATGCACCAGATATTTGGTACTCCTGCACATTGGAGGAGTGGTGGTTGGCTCATTTGGTAGCGCATCACACTCGTAATATGCAGTTCCCAGGCTCGAGACCCAACTGTGCTAGCACTGAGATTTATCTCCAATATCCCACATCCTATCCTCAGCGAGAGACAGAGAATCAATGGGCTTGGAAAGGTCGCTGTCGGAGTGAACGCAAATCCATACTCTTGTGTCCAGTAGGACCTTATCCTTCTGGACACAGTAGATGTTTGAGAAATTGACTTTGACCGGAGGCTTCCATCTGACTCATAAGAGCTGGGTCCCTTTACCTGAACTCTCTGGAGCGGGGGTGGCTCAGTCGGTAGCGTGCCAGGCTCGTAATCTGCAGTTCCCAGGTTCGAGTCCGAGCTGGGTCAGCGTTGAGATTTATTTCCGCAAAATTCCCCGCCCTGCCCAGGTCAGTAGGGGACACCGATGGGCTTGGAAAGGCCGCCGTCCGTCGGATGGGACGTTAAGCCATGGCCACGTGTGCGGGAGAGCCATACCCTGTGCACGTTAAAGAACACGCTAGATGGCCTTGACGGGAGGCTACCATCTGTCTCCCAACAGCTGTTCCAGTGGGTCCCCTCCCCCAACCTTCTCTGAGCCTTCGGGGTCCATGTGACCTGGCCATTTCGCCCATGGTGTGCAAAAAAGTGCCGCTCAGAGGTAAAACAACCCAACCTAAACTCTCTCTGAGCCTTGGGAACCTAGGGACCTATCCATAAGCCCATTGTGTGCAAAACGTGTGCCTCTCAGAGGGGGGGTGGGTGGCCAGGCTCGTATCCTGTAGTTCCCAGGTCGAACCTGAGTGTTGAGATTTATCTCCACAAAACTCTCATCCCTGCCCTTGGTCAGTAGGGGACACTGATGGGCTTGGAAAGGCTGCTAGCCATCAGATGGAACATTAAAGCGTGGTCCGAGGTACGAGAGATCCATATTCTGTGCACGTTAAAGAACACACTGGATGACCTAGCTAGGAGGCTATCATCTGTCTCCCAACAACTTTCCAGTGGGTCCCCTCCCCTCAACTTTCTCTCAGCCTTCGGGGTACTTGTGACCTGACCATTTAGCCCTTATGTGCAAAAAAGTGCCACTCAAATGTAAAACAGCCCAACTATCACAGGTAAAATCAACACAACGGAACTTGTGCCATGTGGCCACGGTTTATTGTTGTATTCAACAGACGACAGGTTTGGTGTCGGTTTGTACAGAAAATATCGACACAGTTGCTTTGAGTACCTAAGAATGAATTACCTCTCAATCAGCGTGTTGCCACAGAGGTGTGACATCAGACTATCAGTTTGTACAGTCGCTCAAAAAAGTATCCGAACACTATGGTTGATTACAGAATTCAGAAAAAATATCTGGCAACGATTTTTTTAGAAATTAGTGATCTGGCAACCTTCGTGTCACGTGACACGAAAGGTTGTAGATGGTCATATCATTTTGATACTAGATCGTGTGGGCTCACTCACGGAAATATTGAGCGTGTGCAGTTACCATTCACAGCAAACTGGAGCGTGTGCAGTAACTGTACACGTTCCAGTTTGCTGTGTAACGGTAACTGGAGAGCGTGTACAGTTGCTGTACACGCTCCAGATATTTTTCCTCAATTCTGTAATCACGTGACACGAAGGTTGCCAGATCACTAATTTCTAAAAAAAATCGTTGCCAGATATTTTTTTCTGAATTCTGTAATCTACCGTAGTGTTCGGATACTTCTTTGAGCGACTGTACGCCATAGAGAAAATCGGAGAAGATGGCGAGACTTCAGCAGTAAACAACACAAACATCCAATCTTCCCTCTTGGACAAAGAAGGGGATAAAGCAGAGTAATTAAGCTTGAAAACCTAATCTTTCCATGCTACCAATCACTCTTAAGGCCGTGTCACAGAGAGGACATGACTCAGTAATAGGAATTATATCCTAATGCAGATTATGCTGATGATTTGTCCCTTTTGACAAATGATGTTGATGAGATGAACTCTTTCATTAGAGCTGCTGATGAGACTGGTAGTAGAGTAAGTTTGGTTATAAACAGAGAGAAGATTAAAGTGATGAAAATTGGTCAGGCAGATTCTGTTTCATTTAATCTGAAGTTTTCAGTTTAATTATCTTGGAAGCTATGTAACAGACACTAGTGATGTATGGGCGGGGGTGGCTCAGTCGGTAGCGCGCCAGGCTCGTAATCTGTAGTTCCCACGTTCGAGTCCCAGCTGGGTCAGCGTTGAGATTTATCTCCGCAAAATTTCCCCCGCCCTACCCACGGTCAGTAGGGGACACTGATGTGCTTGGAAAGGCCGCCGTCCGTGGGATGGGACGTTAAGCCGTGGCCCCGTGTGCGGGAGAGACATACCCTGTGCACGTTAAAGAACACGCTGGATGGCCTTGACGGGAGGCTACCATCTGTCTCCCAACAGCTGTTCTAGTGGGTCCCCTCCCCCAACCTTCTCTGAGCCTTCGAGGTCCAGGTGGCCTGGCCATTTAGCCCATGGTGTGCAAAAAAGTGCCGCTCAGAGGTAAAACAATCCAATCTGGTGATGTGTGACACGAGATTTGACTTTTGAGAATCTGTGAAGGATGTGGAAAAATAGGCATATATGCACCTAAAGACTAACATTCGGCTGTATAATAGTTTGATTCTTTCTAGGGTTAATTACGGTAGTGAAACATGGATCCTTTGTAAATAAAATAACAGGAAACTTGATTCGTTTGATACTAGATTTTTACGCAGTACAGTCGCTCAGAAAAATATCCAAACTCTATGGTTGATTACAGAATTCAGAAAAAATATCTGGCAAAGTCGTTTTTAGAAGGGGGGGGGGGCTCAGTCGGTAACGCGCCAGGCTCGTAATCTGTAGTTCCCAGGTTCGAGTCCCAGCTGGGTCAGCGTTGAGATTTCTCTCCGCAAAATTCTCCGCCTTGCCCACGGTCAGTAGGGGACACCGATGGACTTGGAAAGGCACGCCGTCCGTCGGATAGGACGTTAAGCCGTGGCCCCGTGTGTGGGAGAGCCATACCCTGTGCACGTTAAAGAACACGCTGGATGGCCTTAACGGGAGGTTGTAGGTGGTCATATTATCTGTCTCCCAACAGCTGTTCCAGTGGGTCCCCTCCCCCAACCTTTTCTGAGCCTTCGGGGTCTATGTGACCTGGCCATTTAGCCCATGGTGTGCAAAAAAGTGACGCTCAGAGGTAAAACAACCCAACGTTAAAGAACACGCTGGATGGCCTTGACGGGAGGCTACCATGTGTCTTCCAACAGCTGTTCCAGTGGGTCCCCTCCCCCAACCTTCTCTGAGCCTTCGGGGTCCATGTGACCTGGCCATTTAGCCCATGGTGTGCAAAAAAGTGCAGCTCAGAGGTAAAACAACCCAACCTTTTTTAGAAATTAGTGATCTGGCAACCTTTGTGTAACACGAAGGTTGCCAGATCACTAATTTCTAAAAAATATCACTAATTTCTAAAAAAAACTTTGCCAGATATTTTTTTCTGAATTCTGTAATGAACCATAGTGTTCGGATATTTTTCTGAGCGATTGTACTTTGGGCATTAAGTGGTTAAACTTTGAAAGTAATAACCAATGAGTCTAATTAAGTTATTAGTCTGGAAATAATAGAATCAATCAGTCTAATTAATTAATTAATTGGCGTGGAACTGATATAATCAGTTAGTCTAATTAATTGGTTTAGAAATTATCGTATGGTACCATCCGACCTATTTTGGCATTTTCATACTGCAAAAAGACTGAGAAAATGTTTCATAATTCTGGATCAAATTAGTGTCAGTCAGTTTAAAAAGTGACATCTTACATATCATCATCATCATCCTCAAGCAGCCATGGGCTACTGAGGTCCAACCAGACCATGCAATTTAGTTCTCCAAGCATATCTGTCCTGAGCTACATCTACTGCATCTGGCCACTGCACACCAATTCTAACAAGGTCCTGTTTGACATTGTCTGCCCACCGCATCCTAGGTCTCCCCTTCTTTCTGAGGCCTTTAGGCACACTGTTCATAACCCTATTCGCCAATCTATAATTATTCATATGGGCAACATGGCCAAACCAACGGAGTCTCTCTCTGCACAATATGCTGCTTAAAGGAGGTTGCAGACTCATTTGCCTAACCTCATCATTAGTTACAAAGTTAAATCACCTAATGCCCAAGATACTGCGTAAGCATCTGGAATCAAAAGCATCTACTTTGTATATATATAAGAGTACTAATTATTCCGACCTACATTAAGGAAAAGCCACTAAGAATAAATCATGACTTCCTTTGAGAGGATTATCAATTCCAAAGATAACTCTGTGGTTGTTTTACGTCTGAACGATATTGTTTTCTAAGCAATGGACTAATTGGCTAGGTCACAAGGACCCCGAGGGCTAAGAGATTGTTGGCGGAAGGGGACACACTAGACCACTGTTTGGAGACAGATGGGTTGGGTTGGGTTGTTTTTCTGAACGGCACTTTTTTGCACACCATGGGCTAAATGGCCAGGTCACATGGACCCCGAAGGCTCAGAGAAGGTTGGAGGAGGGGACCCACTGGAACAGCTGTTGGGAGACAGATGGTAGCCTCCCGTCAAGGCCATCCAGCGTGTTCTTTAACGTGCACAGGGTATGTCTCTCCCGCACACGGGGCCACGGCTTAACGTCCCATCCGACGGACGACGGCCTTTCCAAGCCCATCGGTGTCCCCTACTGACCGTGGGCAGGGCGGGGAATTTTACGGAGATAAATCTCAACGCTGACCCAGCTGGGACTCGAACCTGGGAACTACAGATTACGAGCCTGGCGCGCTACCGACTGAGCCACCCCCGCCCCATGACAGATGGGATTAGATTGTTTAACCTCTGAGCGGCACTTTTTTGCACACAATGGGCTAAATGGCCAGGTCACAAGGACCCCGCCAGAGAAAGAGGTCACAAGGACCCCGCCTCAGAGAAGGTTGGGGGAGGGGACCCACTGGAACAGCTGTTGGGAGGCAGATGGTAGCCTCCCGTCAAGGCCATTCAGTATGTTCTTTAACGTGCACAGGGTATGGCTCTCCAGCACACGGGGCCACGGCTTAACGTCCCATCCGACGGACGGCGCCCTTTCCAAGCCCATCGGTGTCCCCTACTGACCGTGGGCAGGACGTGGAATTTTGCCGAGATAAATCTCAACGCTGACCCAGCTGGGACTCGAACCTGGAAACTACAGATTAGAAGCCTGGCGCGCTACCGACTGAGCCACCCCCACCCCCGACAGATGGGAGCTTCCCATCAAGACTATCCAGTGTGTTCTTTAACGTGTACAGGGTATAGCTCTTCTGCACACCGGGCCAAGGCTATACATTCAATATGACAGATGGTGGCTTTTCCAAGTCCATCGGTGTCTCCTACTGACAGTGGGCAGGACGGGGAGTTTTGCTGAGATAAATCTCAATGCTGGACCAGCTGGGACTCGAACCTGGGAACTGCAGATTAACATCCCGGCGCAGTAGAGACTGAGCCATCTCCGCCCCATTCAATAAGTTCAGATTGCATAGTTATTCTGTATATATTGATGACAAGACTATGTAGGGGTGGGGATGGCTCAGTCGGTAGAATGCCAGGCTCGTAATATGCAGTTCCCAGCGCTGAGTCCACCTGGGACAGCATTGAGCTTTATCCTTCCAATTGCACCCTGCCCGGATTTTTATTCCACCTTGCCCTCGGTCAGAAGGGAAAGTGGGCTTGGAAA
Source organism: Ryuthela nishihirai (assembly GCA_038380435.1). Lineage (NCBI taxonomy): Eukaryota > Metazoa > Arthropoda > Arachnida > Araneae > Heptathelidae > Ryuthela > Ryuthela nishihirai. The sequence continues at coordinate 136,202 of JAWZYU010000126.1, forward strand.
GGCTGCCATCCGTCAGATGGGGCATTAACCCATGTTCCCTTGTGCAGGAGAGCCATACCCTCTGCACATTAAAGAACACGACGGATAGCCTTGATGTGAGGCTATCATTTGTCACCCAACAGCTGTTTCAGTGGGTCCCCTCCCCCAACCTTCTCTGAACTTCGGTGTCCTTGTGACCTGGACATTGGGGCGGCGGTTGCTCAGTCGGTAGGACACCAGGGTCGTAATCTGCAGTTTCCAGGTTCGAGTCCCAGCTGGGTCAGCGTTGAGATTTATCTCCGCAAAACTCCATGCCCTGCCTACGGTCAGTAGGGGACACTGATAGGCTTGGAAAATGTGCCGTCCGTCAAATGTGATGTTAAGCCATGGACCCTTGTGCGGGAGAGAGCCATACCCGTGCACGTTAAAGAACACACAGGATGGCCTTGACGGAAGGCTACCATCTGTCTCCTAACAGCTGTTCCAGTGGGTCTCATCCCCCAACCTTTTCTGAGCCTTCGGGGTCCTTGTGACCTGTCCATTTAGCCCATTGTGTGAAAAAAAAGTGCCGCTCAGAGGTAAAACAACCCAACCGAAACAAACTTGGTCATTTAGCATTAGGTGCAGAAAAGTGCCGCTTAGAAGTAAAACAACAGAACCTAAGGTTCTGACTCTTCTGCAGTCTGCCAGCAGGGTTGCCCCTCCACAATTGAGATAGATTTATAAACTTAATCCACAGCAACCACATCCCAAAATGCCATCTTACAAAAAATCTCCCTCCACTATGATGAATACAGTTTGCGAAATCCCTTTCCACCACGTGACTGATGATCATTTCCTCCAAAATTTGCGGCTCTGAGAACACCACCAGACAGGCCTGATTTATTCCACAACTTTTCCATTATGTATGTATTATGCTGATAAGCTGCTAAAACGAAATTTATTTTTAAAAATGTTTATAAGTGATAAAATTCCATTATGTCTGATTAGATCTCATTAAAAGATTGTTAATGTGGAACTTGATAATAATGGGACAAGGAAACTGAAACGCTATAATCTGAGTCATTCCAGCCCCATTTCGTATGTGTAACTCCACAGAAAGCTAAATTTAACTAAGGGTTGGGTTGTTTTACCTCTGAGCGGCACTTTTTTGCACACCATGGGCTAAATGGCCAGGTCACATGGCCCCCGAAGGCTCAGAGAAGGTTGAGGGAGGGGACCCACTGGAATAGCTGTTGGGAGACAGATGGTAGCCTCCCGTCAAGGCCATCCAGCGTGTTCTTTAACGTGCACAGGGTATAGCTCTCACGCACACGGGGCCACGGCTTAACGTCCCATCCGACGGACGGATAATAATGACGGACAAGGGAACTGCATATTACCCTATAATCTGAGCAATTCCAGCCCCATTTCGTATGTGTAACTCCACAGAAAGCTAAATTTAACTAAGGGTTGGGTTGTTTTACCTCTGAGCGGCACTTTTTTGCACCCCATGGGCTAAATGGCCAGGTCACATGGACCCCGAAGGCTCAGAGAAGGTTGGGGGAGGGGACCCACTGGAATAGCTGTTGGGAGACAGATGGTAGCCTCCCGTCAAGGCCATCCAGCGTGTTTTTTAACGGGCACAGGGTATGGCTCTCCCGCACACGGAGCCACGGCTTAACGTCCCATCCGACGGACGGCGGCCTTTCCAAGCCCATCGGTCTCCCCTACTGACCGTGGGCAGGGCGGGAATTTTGCGGAGATAAATCTCAACGCTGACCCAGCTGGGACTCGAACCTGGGAACTACAGATTATGAGCCTGACGCGCTACCGACTGAGCCACCCCCGCCCCAATTTAACTAAGGCAACAGCACAAATGAGCAATAGGCATCGCTAATGCATGAAGGGCAATTCGCAGTAGTTGGAAGGAGTAATAATTTTCCCACTGTAAGTGCTTCCAGTGTAGATATCCACCATTTGCGGACATGGAAAATTCCAATGGAATGGGTTCAGAGTTTAATACGAGGAAGGACATTCTTTATATTCCGATTTTGTAGTATTATCTTAGAAATATATACTAAAAATCATTCGGTGGCTTCGACAAATCTTTATTTTCAGACTGTCATTACGACCTCCATTTGACCTTAAACGGGATATAGGATCTCATATTTTTTAATATCTATGAGGTCTACTGCTGGAAATAGACATGTTCGTCATTTTTTAACTCTCTAGCGACGTTATACCGAAATTTGACCTTTGACCTTAAAGGATCTATTGCATCCAAATCTTCACGTTTCCAATATCTACGACCAGAAATTTCCCCATTAGCCAATTTTTAGCTCTCTATCGTGGGTAAAACCAAACTGACCTTTGACATAGAAGGACTCCATACCCGAAATTTCGTAGCGTGTTACACGAAGGTTGCCAGATCACTGATTTCTAAAAAAATCGTTGCCAGATATTTTTCCTGAATTCTGTAATCACGTGACACGAAAGTTGCCAAATCACTGATTTCTAAAAAAATCGTTGCCAGATATTTTTCCTGAATTCTGTAATCACGTGACACGAAAGTTGCCAGATCACTGATTTCTAAAAAAATCGTTGCCAGATATTTTTCCTGAATTCTGTAATCACGTGAAACGAAGGATGCCAGATCACTAATTTCTAAAAAAAAATCGTTGCCAGATAGTTTTTCTGAATTCTGTAATCAACCATAGTGTTCGGATACTTTTTTGAGCGACTGTAGGTGGTCATATTATTTTTATACTCGATCGTGTGGGCTCACTCACGGAAATATTGAGCGTGTGCAGTTACCGTTCACAGCAAACTGGAGCGTGTGCAGTAATGCACCCGCTCCAGTTTGCTGTGAACGGTAACTGGAGCGTGTACAGTTGCTGCACACCCTCCAGATATTTTTCCTGAATTCTGTAATCACGTGACAGGAAGGTTGCCAGATCACTAATTTCTAAAAAAAAATCGTTGCCAGATATTTTTTCTGAATTCTGTCATCAACCATAGTGTTCGGATACTTTTTTGAGCGACTGTACAATATAAGACAACAAAAGTTGAAACAGAGGATTTTTGGGCATTCAAAAACTGAAATCAGCTACGTAAGCATTATGTTAAAATGCTACAACTTTTACACTTTGAATCAGTTTCTACTTTGTTCGTATGCATAACTTAAGTTTAATCTGTAAAATTCGAAAATATATTATTTGTATTATATATAAAAACACAGAAATATTTATATTTGTTCTTTCTAAACAGGATGGGAAGAGGTTATATGTTGGAGCTGTAGGAAGCTGGTACTGGCAAGGCAAGTTGAACTGTTTTTTACGATTCTAATTCCTGTGTTTTCTGGGGCGGGGGTGGCTTAGACGGTAGCGCGCCAGACTCGTAATCTGTAGTTACCAGGTTCGAGTCCCAGCTGGGTCAGCGTTGAGATTTATCTCCGCAAAATTCCCCGCCCTGCCCACGGTCAGTAGGGGACACCGATGGGCTTGGAAAGGCCGCCGTCCGTCGGATGGGATGTTAAGCCGTGGCCCCGTGTGCGAGAGAGCCATACCCTGTGCACGTTAAAGAACACGCTGGATGGCCTTGACGGGAGGCTACCATCTGTCTCCCAACAGCTGTTACAGTGGGTCCCCTCCCCCAACCTTCTCTGAGCCTTCGGAGTCCATGTGACCTGGCCATTTAGCCCATGGTGTGCAAAAAAGTGCCGCTCAGAGGTAAAACAACCCAACGTTAAAGAACACGCTGGATGGCCTTGACGGGAGGCTACCATCTGTCTCCCAACAGCTGTTACAGTGGATCCCCTCCCAAAACCTTCTCTGAGCCTTCGGGGTCCATGCGACCTGGCCATTTAGCCCATGGTGTGCAAAAAAGTGCCGCTCAGAGGTAAAACAACCCAACGTTAAAGAACACCCTGGATGGCCTTGACGGGAGGCTACCATCTGTCTCCCAACAGCTGTTCCAGTGGGTCTCCTCCCCCAACTTTCTCTGAGTCTTGGGGGTCCATGTGACCTGGCCATTTAGCCCATGGTGTGCAAAAAAGTGCCGCTCAGAGGTAAAACAACCCAACGTTAAAGAACACGCTGGATGGCCTTGACGAGAGACTACCATCTGTCTCCCAACAGATGTTTCAGTGGGTCCCCTCCCCCAACCTCCTCTGAGTCTTGGGGATCCTTGTGACCTGCCCATTTAGCACATGGTGTGCAAAAAAAGTGCCTTTTTTGCACACTATGGGCTAAATGGTCAGGTCACAAGGACCTCGAAGACTCAGAGAAGGTTGGGGGAGGGGACCCACTGGAACAGCTGTTGGGAGACAGACGGTAGCCACCCGTTACCGAAGGCTCAGTGAAGGTTGAGGGAGGGGACCCACTGGAACAGCTGTCGGGAGACAGAGGGTAGCCTCCCGTCACCGAAGGCTCAGAGAAGGTTGGGGGAGGGGACCCACTGGAACAGCTGTTGGAACACGCTGGACGCCCTGCATCCGGTCAAGGCCATCCAGCATGTTCTTTAACGTGCACATGGTATGGCTCTCCCGCACACAAGGCCACGGCTTAACGTCCCATCCAATGGACGACGGCCTTTCCAAGCCAATCGGTGTCCCCTACTGACCATGAGCAGGGTGTGGAGTTTGGAACAGCTGTTGGAACACGCTGGACGCCGTGCCTTTGTTCTTTAACGTGCACAGAGTATGGCTCTCCCGCACACGGAGCCACGGCTGAACGTCCCATCCGACGGACGGCGGCTTTTCCAAGCCCATCGGTGTCCCCTACTGACCATGAGCAAGGTGGGGAGTTTTGCGGAGATAAATCTCAACGCTGACCCAGCTGGGACTCGAACCTGGGAACTACAGATTACGAGCCTGGAGCGCTACCAACTGAGCCACCCCTATCCCATTCGTTAAAACAACAAAATGTGTCTAATAAAGTTTCTGTTGATTGTTGAGAATGATGAAGTAGGTAAGGAATTGTATTGTGATGACTTAACTGATGTGAATGTTTGGTTTCAAGGGTCAGGTGATAAAATGTTAAAAATTGATGTATTTAAATATTAGATCACTGAAAAACTACTGGGATAATTTACTAGTTCATATTGAACTTCTTGAATTCCAGTTGGATTTGATTATTTTGGTTGAAACTATGGTAACTGAACAGGAATCAGCTACATTTAATATTGCTTAAATCGTATAACAAGCTTATTTTAACGGCAAAAGAAAATAAACAACGTGGGATCATTATTTTTTATCTAAACAAAATTAATTTAGTACAACTGGATCAAACTATTAGGGAATCAACAGAAGCTATAATTACTAAATTATTAATTAATAATATTGAAATTAATATCATCGCAGTATATAGATCTCCTAGTAAAAATATTAACTGGTTCCTGAAAGAAATTTCTGAATATTTATTAAAAAGGGCAGGGATTAAAAATTTAATTATTGTTGGTGATCTTAATATTGATGTGGCAAATACTAATAAATATGGTTGTGATATGTATTTAAATACTTTGATTGAATTTGGTTTAGAACAAATCGTTAAGGGTTTTACTAGAGAGGACGAAACATTAACTAAAATTACAAGGACGTTAATTGATCACGTTTTGGTTAAAACAAGTATTTTTGATGTTAAAAGTAAAACATATAGAAATAAATTTGCAGATCATTATAGTATCTTAATTAAGATTTCCAAAAATAATATTAGCTCTAATGATGTTACATTTTTTAAAGAGGATTGAAACTTGGTTTTAAAAAATTTTATAATGATACTTTTATTATTCAAAAATTGCAAATGACACACTGGAATGATATAGTTGATGAAGACATGAATACAGAATTATTATATATGAAAATATTAAGTAAAATTGATGAAATTCGGGAAAATTCTTGTTGTAGTAAACAAATTAATAATTGTAAAATTAAGAGAATAAGGAATGGATTACAGATGACATTATTTTAGCAATTAAAAATAGAGATAAATTATGGAAAAGATATAAAGATAATGTAAATAATAAACAAAATTATGACTTATATAAAATGGAAAGAAATAGGGTAAACATCATTATAAGGAACCAAAACGCATATTTTATTCAAATAAATTTGCAATTGATAAAGGTATAGAATATGGGAATTAATTAATGATATTATTGATGATAAAAAAAAGGATGTCAATCGACGAAAATGTTGAAAGACACTTGATTAGAGATAACACCCCAAAAGAAACTCTAAATATTTTTGTTAAGTTTTTTGTAACAATTATTAGTGAGATGCAAGCAGAATATGCGACGATGAATATTAGGTTAGATAAGGTTTACGAATTATGTTACAAAAATAAGAATTCTATGCATTTTCGACTAGCTAGTAACTTCGATGTTGCCAATATTATAGATCACTTAAAATATAACACATCTCCTGGATTTGACAATATTAAACCAAAATACATAAAGGAAAGTAAATGCAATTTTGTTCATGTAATAACAATTCTTATAAATAAAATTTTTGAAAATTCGCAAATCCCAATAACTATGAAAATTGGAATTATTCGTCCGGTATATAAAAGTGGATCAAACAAGAATTTTAATAATTATAGACCAATCATTCTATTAACAATTTTTGATAACATAATGGAAAAATACGTTGGAGATCGCTTGCAAAATTTTTTGAATAAAATTAATTTTCTGTCAAGTCAGCAATTTGGGTTCCGTAAAGGTATGGGAACGCAAAGTCTTTTGGAAGATCTTATTAATAATATTAATATTAATTTAAATATAGGGAAGAAATGCGTTGCAGTATTTATGGACTTAAATAAAGCATTTGATTCAGTTGACATTGATATCTTGCTACAGAAATTATATTTACTTGGTATAAGAAGGAATATTTTTGAAGGGTTTAAAAGCTACCTATCACATAGAGAAATAGTTATGAAAATAAATGATAATTTTAGCGATAAATTTCAGATCAATTTTGGAGTTCCACAAGGATCTATTCTCGGCCCTATGCTATTTCAAATATACATAAATGATTTGGCTAATATTAATTTCGATAGTAAATTATATATGTATGCTGATGATACAGTGCTAATCAACTTCCACTCTGATTTAGAATACGCTATTTGCAATCTACAAAGTGATTTTAATAAAGCAGTTAAATGGTTTTCTCTTAACAAACTGAGTGTAAACGAGAAAAAAACTAAATTTATGTGTATTGGTTCACAACAACCTACACTTAATAGAAGAATTACTAAGCATCGAATAAGTTGTACTAGGCTGGATGGTTTATCACCTGGTACATGCAATTGTCCTAAAATAAAAGAAGTAAATGAAATAATTTACCTAGGCTTGAAAATGAATTCGAAAATGAAATGGAATAAACATATTGATTGGATGTGTTCAAGACTACGATTTGTAGCATTTAAAATTAGGAAACTTAACATGTTTGTTGATACACAGATAACTATCTTTTTGAATCTATAATTAGGTATGGGATAACAGTTTATGGAACAGCCTATAAGACAGAATGAAATAAAATTAAAAGAATATAATTTAGTCTGCTAAAAGGATTGTGTAAAACAGAAGTTAAATATTCCCTTACAACGAAAGATGATATATTCAGTTTGTTCAAAATTTTACCTATTGAAAGTTTATATGTGTTTGTTTCTGTTATCAATAACTTCTTTGATGATACCTATAAGCAAAATATTTGCCACAATAAGTTTACTAGAAAAAAGGCTATGGGTTTTTTGAAACAACCAAAATTTTATAATAATTACGGACGAAATTCCAAAGAATATCAAATTCCCTACCTATTTAACTTGCTTCCTAGAGAAATAGTTAACTTAAAAAAAATTGTGATGTTAAAGATAAATTATTTCAGTGATTGATGAAAAAGTGATGTTTTGATTTGGAAACTTTCATCATTTTGTCGGTTTTCTTTCTCATTTATTCCTTTCTTTCTCTCCTTCATTTTTTGTACTACAGAGGCAATCTAGATCATATCTGTAAAAACATATATGTACATTCCCGCTGATAAGCTTCGGTTTAGTGGGATTTTTTGTGTAATATAATTATAGATAATACTTATTGAAAATAAATTTGAATTTGAATGTTGCAGTGTTATATTTCTTATTAAGGGAATAATTTTAGTATTTACTGTTTTTCGTTTCAGGGCAAGTGTTTTCGAAAGATTTAACTTCAAATGAAACTCACATCAGCACGTCTGAAGCACCAGAACAAGACGATGATAGTTTCCTTGGTAAATATTGAAAAATTAATCCACCCAAGCATTAATGAAGCCTTTCAGTAATCTTGATATATTGATAGCTTTATTAGGCTTGATAACTGTTGAGTTCAATCTTTCTTTATATCTAAATAACAACCGCAATATATATATAATGATTCGGGATTTGGAAAAAACATCGTTAAAAGAGTGGTTCATAGTTTCGGATGATTTTCTCATGATCCTTATAAAATTTCTGAAACTAAAGATATTGAGAGCATAGACAAATGTGTGGAGAGAATTTCTATAATAAATCTTCAAGCTAAGAATCAGATATGCTAAAGACCTCCTCATTTTTTTTAAAGACACCATTAGTTGAATTTCAAGTACTGTTGTATTAAGTGCAGGGATGAAAGTAGATTTTATTTCTTACCGGTACGCTTCAAAGCATAGCTATGTGTGGAAAATCACGCATAGCGGTCACTCCACTGAAGTCATCTTACAGGGGTTGGTTGGGTTGTTTTACCTCTGAGCGGCACATTTTTGCACACCATGGTCTAAATGGCCAGGTCACAAGGACCCCCAAGGCTCTTCTCTGAGCCTTGGGGGTCCTTGTGACCTGGCCATTTTTTTCCTTGGGGGAGGGGACCCACTGGAACAGCTGTTGGGAGACAGATGGTAGCCTCCCGTCAAGGTTGTTTTACCTCTGAGCGGCACTTTTTTGCACACCGTGGGCTAAATGGCCAGATCACATGGACCCCGAAGGCTCAGAGAAGGTTGGGGGAGGGGACCCACTGGAACAGCTGTTGGGAGACAGATGGTAGTCTCCCGTCAAGGCCATCCAGCGTGTTCTTTAACGTGCACAGAGTATAGCTCTCCCGCACACGGGGCCACGGCTTAACGTCCCATCCGACGGACGGCGGCCTTTCCCAGCCTATCGGTGTCCCCTACTGACCGTGGGCAGGGCGGAGAATTTTGCGGAGATAAATCTCAACGCTGACCCAGCTGGGACTCGAACCAGGGAACTGCAGATTATGTTCCTGGCGCTTTACCGACTGAGCCACCCCCGCCCCTTTTACGAGGGTAATAAGTAATATGTAAGCTGTCAGATCTCTGTGACAAGCAGCTGCTTGAGGGGGTATTTATTTATTCATTATTTATTTTTATGGTGACGAAAGTACACTGGCGCAGTGTTTTTTATTTCTCTCTATGTTTCCTGTTAATAGCGAATGATTTAGCCGTTTTTAATATGAAATAAAATTAATATAAAAAAATACCTCCTCAAGCAGCTGCTTGCCACAGAGGTCTGACAGGAGCCTATCAGTTTATATGCCATAGTAGAAGATCTGAGAGGATGGCAGGACCTCAGCAGAAAAACGACACACACACATCCATGCCTAATCCGGCGCTCAAACCCAGGTCCCTTAGATCAGTAGCCAAGCATGCTAACCACTCGGCCATACCTGAAACAAATTCCGCTTAAATTTCGGATTTCGGCTTTATTGAAAAAATAAAATTAGATGTGACTTCTTTTTTTAATGTTTTCAATTTTTTTTTAATTTTTTGTTTTAATACTTTTTAAATTTACAAATTTTAATTCTTATAATTAAAATCACATTTTTCTAGAAGGAAAAATAGAATTTTAATTTATATTTTAATCATTCGACTTGCGTAATCTAAACCCAGATGCGAAATTTAGCATTTTTTTTAGAATGATATATCGGAGATTCCGAGTAACTTTTAAATTGAAGAAATTTTTCTGCGTTTTTGTATTAATCCCCTGGCCGTGACACTGCAGTAACTTGGTCTGGGTTCGAATCCTGCCTACATAGTGGCATGGCTGTTTACACGCTATTGTCTTTATATGAGAAAGCCTGTGTAAACTAGAAGTAGCTCCTAGGAGTCTCATCCAAAAATTACGCAGTCACGAAAATCCTAATTGTGCATATTTTTGCATTTATAGTGATATTAAACATATAGTATATGTGATATTAAACATAAGGTATAAAATGTAGATATAATATTGTTTTGAGTAGAGTGGTATATGAACCCACGATCACCTGATAACATGGGGGCGGGGGTGGCTTAGTTGGTAGCGCGCCAGGCTCGTAATCTGTAGTTCCCAGGTTCGAGTCCCAGCTGCGTCAGCGTTGAGATTTATCTCCGCAAAATTCCCCGCCCTGCCCACGGTCAGTAGGGGACACCGATGGGCTTGGAAATGCCGCCGTCCGTCGGATGGGACGTTAAGCCGTGGCGCCGTGTGTGGGAGAGCCATACCCTGTGCACGTTAAAGAACACGCTGGATGGCCTTGACGGGAGACTACCATCTGTCTCCCAACAGCTGTTCCAGTGGGTCCCCTTCCCCAACCTTCTCTGTGCCTTCCGGGTCCATGTGACCTGGCCATTTAGCCCACGGTGTGCAAAAAAGTGCCGCTCAGAGGTAAAACAACCCAACTCTGATAACATGTCAGGTGTTCGGATCGGATCGTTAAGCTAGAGGCCATGGATACAGATTTTATAATTGATATTATGAACTTTCCTACCTGTAGTACATAACTCCGTGTCTCTGAAGGCAGGCTCTTAGCACCTGACAAGATTTTCCCAATTTTTCCAACTCCCCAAAATTTTGCCAAATCTCCTTAATTTCACAAAAACAATTGCCTCGATTTTGCCAACTCGCTATAATTTTACAGAAAACAATCCCAATTTTTACATCTCACCTGAATTTTAGCAACTCTTCAAGATTATGCCAAGCTGTCCTGATTTTTTCAACTCTCCAAGATTTTGTCAACTTCCCTTAATTTCACAAAACCTATCTCAATTTTCATAAGTCACCTGTATTTTACCAAGTGGTTTGGGGCGGGGGTGGCTCAGTCGGTAGCGCACCAGGCTCGTAATCTGTAACTCCCAGGTTCGAGTCCCGGCTGGGTCAGCGTTGAGATTTATTTCCGCAAAATTCCCCGCCCTGCCCACAGTCAGTAGGGGACACCGATGGGCTTGGAAAGGCCGCCGTACGTCGGATGGGACGTTAAGCCGTGGCCCCGTGTGTGGGAGAGCCATACCCTGTGCACGTTAAAGAACACGTTGGATGGCCTTGATGGGAGGTTACCATCTGTCTCCCAACAGCTGTTCCAGTGGGTGCCCTTTCCCAACCTTCTCTGAGCCTTCGGGGTCCATGTGACCTGGCCATTTAGCCCATGGTATGCAAAGAAGTGCCGCTCAGAGGTAAAACAACCCAACCCAACCAAGTGGTTTCGAATTCTGCCAACTGCTCTAGACTTTGCCAAGTTGCCTCGATTTTGACGAGTTGTTTAGATTTCACTAACTCGTCTTAATCTTACAAAAAAACTCGATTTTTTTCAGAATTCATCTAGATTTTACAAAGTCGCTTCGAATTTTGTCAACTCCAAACAAACTTCGGGGGTGGAGCCTCCCCCATCACCCCATGGTTATGCCCCTGGTCATGACACTGCTGTAGCTGGGGTCTGGGTTCGAATTCTGCCTAGGTAGTGGCATGGCTATTTGCGCTGTACTGTCTTTATATGAGAAAGCCCCTATAAACTAGGAGTAGCTTCTTAGGAGTCTTGGGTTGGGTTGTTTTACCTCTGAGCGGCACTTTTTTGCACACCATGGGCTAAATGGCCAGGTCACATGGACCCCGAAGGCTCAGAGAAGGTTGGGGGAGGGGACCCACTGGAACAGCTGTTGGGAGACAGATGATAGCCTCCCGTCAAGGCCATCCAGCGTGTTCTTTAACGTGCACAGGGTATGGCTTCCCGCACACGGAGCCACGGCTTAACGTCCCATCCGACGGACGGCGGCCTTTCCAAGCTCATCGGTGTCCCCTACTGACCGTGGGCAGGGCGGGGAATTTTGCGGAGATAAATCTCAACGCTGACCCAAGTGGGACTCGAACCCGGGAACTACAGATTACGAGTCTGGCGAGCTACCGACTGAGCCACTCCCGCCCCTGTTAGGAGTCTCATAAAAAGATTACGTAGTCACGAAAATCGTAATTGTACATATTTTTGTATTTATAATGATATTAAACATAAAGTAACAATTCATACTTTTAAAATAAGGGTATTTCTCTATGTACACAGTCGTATCAGAATATTATGACCACCTACCATACATATAGTATGGTAGGTGGTCATGTTATTCTGATACGATTGTGTATATTGCAGCAAGGGGCATTAAACGCCTAAAGTGGTACCATCGGATCACTCGACATGTATATTAAAAATGTAGTAACAAAAACATTAATGTTTTGTTCTACATCCATGGCCGAGTGGTTAGCACGCTTCGCTACTGATCTAAAGGACCTGAGTTCGAGTCCCGGGTAAGGCATGGATGTATGTGTCGTTTTTCTGCTGAGGTCCTGCCATCCTCTCAGACCTTCTACTGTGGCATATAAACTGACAGGCTCCTGTCAGACCTCTGTGGCAAGCAGCTGCTTCAGGGGATATTTATTTTTTTTTATTTCTACATGCGTTGTTGTTGTTTGGGTTGTTTTACCTCTGAGCGGCACTTTTTTGCACACCATGGGCTAAATGGCCAGGTCACATGAACCCCAAAGGCTCAGAGAAGGTTGGGGGAGGGGACCCACTGGAACAGCTGTTGGAAGACAGATGGTAGCCTCCCGTCAAGGCCATCCAGCGTGTTCTTTAACGTGCACAGGGTATGGCTCTCCCGCACACGGGGCCACGGCTTAACGTCCCATCCGACGGACGGCGGCCTTTCCAAGCTCATCGGTGTCCCCTACTGACCGTGAGCAGGGCGGGGAATTTTGCGGAGATAAATCTCAACGCTGACCCAGCTGGGACTCGAACCTGGGAACTGCAGATTACGAGCCTGGCGCGCTACCGACTGAGCCACCCCCGCCCCCATTCTACATGCGTATACTTAACTAAAATTGAAGATTAGAATAAGCTAGTATAATAATAATAATATCAATTTAATAATTTTACCTAGGGTTGGGTTGGGTTGTTTTACCTCTGAGCGGCACTTTTTTGCACACCATGGGCTAAATGGCCAGGTCACATGGACCCCGAAGGCTCAGAGAAGGATGGAGGAGGGGACCCACTGGAACAGCTGTTGGGAGACAGATGGTAGCCTCCCGTCAAGGCCATCCAGCGTGTTCTTTAACGTTGGTTGTTTTACCTCTGAGCGGCACTTTTTTGCACACCATGGGCTAAATGGCCAGGTCACATGGACCCTGAAGGCTCAGAGAAGGTTGGGGGAGGAGACCCACTGGAACAGCTGTTGGGAGACAGATGGTAGCCTCCCGTCAAGGACATCCAGCGTGTTCTTTAACGTTGGGTTGTTTTACCTCTGAGCGGCACTTTTTTGCACACCATGGGCTAAATGGCCAGGTCACATGGACCCCGAAGGCTCAGAGAAGGTTTGGGGAGGGGATCCACTGTAACAGCTGTTGGGAAACAGATGGTAGCCTCCCGTCAAGGCCATCCAGCGTGTTCTTTAACGTGCACAGGGTTTAACGTGCACAGGGTTTTAACGTGCACACCGTGGCCCCGTGTGCAGGGTTGGCTCTCTCGCACACGGGGATACGGCTTAACGTCCCATCCGACGGACGGCGACCTTTCCAAGCCCATCGGTGTCCCCTACTGACCGTGGGCAGGCGGGAAATTTTTGCGGAGATAAATCTCAACGCTGACCGAGCTGGGACTCGAACCTGGGAACTGCAGATTACGAGCCTGGCGCGCTACCGACTGAGCCTCCCCCGCCCCTTTTTACCTAGGGTCAAACATCTCTGGGTTCATATTGATTACATTGTGGCATCTACGAAAAAAATTTCGAAGTTTTGGTATTAGATATATTTTTTGAAATAAAAATATCGATAACGACAAATTGTAGAGTTTACTAATTAAAACTCAAACGATTTCGTTGTTTTTTGGTATGTTTATCACTGCCTTGATATTAATAGAGGGGCCAACGGTAAATAATTTATCTCTCTCCAATGGAAATAATTTTCTCTCAAGTAGCTGCTTGTCATAGAGGTTCACAGAGAGGTTGTCATTATACTATAACATGGAGAAGATGTGTAAGGAAGGCGAGACCTCCGCAGAAAGGGGGGCGGGGGTGGCTCAGTCGGTAGCGCGCCAAGCTCGTAATCTGTAGTTCCCAGGTTCGAGTCCCAGTTGGGTCAGCGTTGAGATTTATCTCCGCAAAATTCCTCGCCCTGCCCACGGTCAGTAGGGGACACCGATGGGCTTGGAAAGACCGCCGTCCGTCGGATGGGACGTTAAGCCGTGGACCTGTGTGCGGGAGAGCCATACCCTGTGCTCATTAAAGAACACGCTGGATGGCCTTGACGGGAGGCTACCATCTGTCTCACAACAGCTGTTCCAGTGGGTCCCCTCCCCCAACCTTCTCTGAACCTTCGGGATCCATGTGACCTGGCCATTTAGCCCATGGTGTGCAAAAAAGTGCCGCTCAGAGGTAAAACAACCCAACAACGCAGAAGGACAACACAAGAAAGAAAACATTCACGACATATGTGGGCTCGGGTCCTCTGATCAGTAACCAAGCACACTGTCAGGTTTTGATGCGATACATAGATATAATTTTGTCATTTCATCTATATATTTGTATTTGACCTTGCATTGTAATCCTTTATGTGAAACAATTTTCTTTCTCCCACCACTGACTAAAGCTGTTTATGGCTAATGTGTGTTGCTGTAATCAGCAAGACAAGTTTATGTTACCTGATGGTCAATAACAGGATCTCCTTTCCAACACTCCCTGCCTTGCCCACGGTCAGTAGGGGACACCGATGGGCTTGGAAAGGCCGCCGTCCGTCGGATGGGATGTTAAGCCGTGGCCCCGTGTGCGGGAGAGACATACTCTGTGTGCATTAAAGAACACGCTGGATGGCCTTGACGGGAGGCTACCATCTGTCTCCCAACAGCTGTTCCAGTGGATCCCCTCCCCCAAACTTCTCTGAGCCTTCGGGGTCCTTGTGACCTGGCTATTTAGCCCACGGTGTGCAAAAAAGTGCCACTCAGAGGTAAATCAACCCAACGTTAAAGAACACGCTGGATGGCCTTGACGGGAGGCTACCATCTGTTTCCCAACAGCTGTTCCAGTGGGTCCCCTCCCCCAAACCTCTCTGAGCCTTCGGGGTCCTTGTGACCTGGCCATTTAGCCCATGGTGTGCAAAAAAGTACCACTCAGAGGTAAAACAACCCAACGTTAAAGAACACGCTGGATGGCCTTGACGGGTGGCTACTATCTGTCTCCCAACAGCTGTTCCAGTGGATCCCCTCCCCCAACCTTCTCTGAGCCTTCGGGTTCCATGTGACCTGGCCATTTAGCCCATGGTGTGCAAAAAAGTGCCATTCAGAGGTAAAACAACCCAACCCAACGTCCCATCCGAATGGACTGTGGCCATTCCAAATCCATCAACGTCCCTTTCTGACCAACAGTTGTTGCAAGAATAAATCTAGAAAAACAGTATAACAACGCTCTAATCATTCAATTATAATCTGCCTAAACTGAGAATATTTATCATTACATATATAACCTTTAAAATGTTTTGAACAATATAATGTCAAATAAAATAAAAAGCTAAGCTGTAAAAAGGTCAAGTAAAATATAACTTTAAAAAAATGAAATAACATATTTTTGTTATTGTTTTTTTCCCTTTCTATACATTGGGTTTTATTGAATACAAGGAACCACTTGTGTTTCTTTCTTCTGAGTAAGGTTAACGACGATTATTACTAATCAATATCAAAAAATTTGCCGCTCTTTTAAAACCCGAATTTCATCTACACTTTTCTTTCATCATCATCATAATCATCATCATCAAGCAGCCATGGGCTACGGAGGTCCAACCAGACCGTGCAATTTAGTACTCCAAGCAAGTCTGTCCTGAGCTACATCTGATGCATCTGGCCACTGCACACCAATTCTAACAAGGTCATGTTTGACAATGTCTGTCCAGTGCATCCTAGGGCTCCCTCTCTTTCTGAGGCCTTTAGGCACACTGTTCATAACCCTATTCGCCAATCTATAATTATTCATACGGGCAACATGGCCAAACCAACGGAGTCTCTCTCTGCACAATATGCTGCTTAAAGGAGGTTGCAAACTCCTTTGCCTAACCTCATCATTAGTTACAAAGTTGAACCACCTAATGCCCAAGATACTGCGTAAGCATCTGGAATCAAAAGCATCTAGTTTCCTGTTATCTTGTTTACAAAGTGTCCAAGTTTCACTACCATAACTGATCCTAGAAAAAAATCAAACTATTATACAGTGTAATATTAGTCTTTAGGTGCATACGCCTATTTCTCCACAATCTCCATAGATTCTTAAAAGTCCCGGCAGCAACCCCTATTCGTCTGTTAATCTCATGCCGCACATCACCATATTATCGGTTACATAGCTCCCAAGATAATTAAACTGTTACACCTGCTCAAGACTGCAACCATTCAGATTAACTGAATCACAGCCTGCCTGACCAATTTTCATCACTTTAGTTTTCTCTCTGTTTATAATCAAACCTACTCTACTACCATCGGATGGGACGTTAAGCCGTGGCCCCGTGTGCGGGAGAGCCATATCCTGTGCACGTTAAAGAACACGCTGGATGGCCTTGACGGGAAGCTACTATCTGTCTCCCAACAGCTGTTCCAGTGGGTCCCCTCCCCCCAACCTTCTCTGAGCCTTCGGGGTCCATGTGACCTGGCCATTTAGCACATGGTGTGCAAAAAAGTGCCGCTCAGAGGTAAAACAACCCAACAACAACTCTACTATCAGTCTCATCAACAGCTCGAATGAAAGAGTTCATCTCATCAACATCATTTGCCAAAAGGGCTAAATCATCAGCATAATCTAAATCAGAAATTTCGTATCTCCAGTCCATTTAAGGCAAAATCTTTCCCTTGAAGGAATTTCGCATAACATAATCAATAACCAAGCTAAAGAGAAAAGGAGACAAAATGCACCCTTGTCGAACACCAGAAGTAATGCTAAACCAATTGCTACAAGCCTTACCAACTCTCACACACGACCTCAGTGTTATTATAGAGAGCTTTCACTATGTTAACTAATTGTCTGGTATACCATATGATTTCACAATCAACCACAAATTATGACGATCAACAGAGTCGAAAGCCTTTTTGAAATCAACAAAGCTAGCAACCAAAGGTTTTTTGAACTCTAAACATTTCTCAAGAATCTGCCTAAGTGAAAATATCTGATCCACACATCCCCTACCACTTCTGAATCCACATTGCTCCATCACGCAATTGCCTGTCAACCAGATTCTAAATTCTATTAAGCGCAATCATGCAAGAACTTTCCTTGGAACAGAGAGTAGGCTGATACCCCTATAGTTATCACAAGAATTTCGATCACCTTTTTGAAAATAGGGATAACAATTGCTCTGGTAAAATCCTTAGGAACCATGCCTTTATCATAAAAGATATTCAAAATTTCCGTCATCCAAGTGGTAACAGAAACATTCCCAGTTCTAAGCATTTCCATAGTAATTTCTTCTACACCTGCGGATTTATGAAGTTTAGGTTTAGAAACAGCCAAAATAACTTCAGATTGTGTTATAGGGCCAACATTAAAGCCACCAATGCATCTGTCATCATTAAAAACAATGGGAGTAGAACAAATGTTTAGAACATCACTGAAATGCTCAGCTCACCTAGCCATGACAGAATCCTCACCTTCTATAACCTTACGTTGTTTATCCTTCAATTCCTGTATATCTGTTCGTTTTCTACCACACAAAACATTAACTCTCTGGTACAGTTCTCTGCTGTTGTGCTGCCTAACTGCTTCCTCGGCTTTGTCAGCCAAGCCATCAAGTCAAAGATTCTTATCAGCAGCTAACTGATCCTTTAGACGTTTATTAAGCTCTCTGTAATCCTTTCTATTAGGACTAGTAAGGTATTGATTAAGGACATTCCTGCAGTTCTTTCTTTCTGAAATAAGCTCAAGTGCCTTATCACTCAAATAATTCTCTCTCCTCTGCTCCTTTTTCCCTAAAAAGTACTGATAGTTTGCAAAAAAAGCCAGTTTAAAATGGTCCCATTCTTCCTCAACTTCAGTAATAAGCAGACCATTATTGTCATAATGACTAAGTAACCTATCATGATAAGCTTTAGCTATAACTGGGCTCTGACAAGATTGAAGTCGCTTCCAATCATCCTGAGTAAAAGTAACAGAAACACACAAAGTTTGCCTTTTGGAACAGTAGATCATTACTAGCCACTTAATGCCAAAAAACTCTTGATTGCTTATCAAATATGAATAAAAATGGGCATGTCATAGATTTTTAATTGTACTGAATAAGAGTATTATGCCTTTTTCTTAGTCTGTACTTTAAACTAAACTTAATGGGAAAAAAAGCTTATTTTTTTTTACAAATTGAAAGTATTTCCTCCGTTGTCCTCCATTTTTAGCCTTTTTGTCCTCCTTTTAGAATACTGGCATCTGGTAACCCTACCCATAATGCCTTATTTTCTGTTCTACATGGCAGAGATTTGGTTTCATTTTAAGAAACAATTTACAAAATTGAATAAAAGTTTTTTTATGAGATAACAAAAATATGACTTATAAAGGTTGAAGAGATTCACTAAAATTCTAATTTTCTGTGAGAAATATCTTCTTGGAAATGCATACAAGTTCAATGTCATGATTCTAATCTCCCAGTTTTTTTTTTTGATTAATTTAGTGGTTTTTTTATCGTTTCATTACTGATCGATTTTTGGTATCTAAAGGACTGGATCTAGGAAGGGGTGGTGGTGGTGGTGGGGGGGGGGGGGGGGGGGTTCAGAAGGTGGTCACATTTCAGCCCCGGTACGGTAACGTATTGTTATGTCAGTAATTTCCAATATGCATGAAATCATTTCCAATTAAATGAAGAGCAACAAAAAGTTTTCCTAAATGACTTACTCACATCCTTTTAATTTGATTTATACTTTATATTTTATTCCTTTTAATAATACTGGTTTATTAAAATTCTTATTTGTGAATCTTTGTTAAAGAAGGATTAAATAAATGTAATTATTAATGTGGAAAACAGTCATAAAAAAAAGACGTTAGGTGACTGTGAATTATTTAATTCCAGGGTATTCATCCGCAGTTGGAGAATTCACGGGTGATACAAAAATGGATGTTGTAGTTGGAATGCCGAGAGGAAATAACTTAACAGGAAAGGTATGAAAAAAAAAATGCTTGCTATTTAAATGCTTGCTTGTCATACAGACACAAAATTTTTATTCCAATTTCACATATTTGAATTTGATAAGATTTGTGTATGAAGTTTTCGCTTTACATCTCATATGTTCAGATTAATGATAGATTATAACTTTTGGGTGTTCAATAATAAAATATCAATTTTATAAGTATAAAATCCGAAATTGTCTTAATTTAAGCATTTTTCGGAATAATATTTAATATTTTAGGATTGAAACAATTACTAGTTATTTTTAAGTACTTGCATGTTTTAAATTTAATCCTCAACTGATTAACAGCTTTTGAGTGATGTTTAGTTACTCTGCGTTCTAAAAACGCACAAAATTTCTGCCATTAAATTGTGCAGAATAAATTTTGGATTCGCCGGTTCGAAAAACGTCTAGGACATCAGTCAACCCTCGAGGACGTGCACAAGTTTCCGATATGGTGAGCGGAGCGGAGGGGGGGGGGAGTCTGACAATAAATGTGAGTAGGTTTACAAACTACTAAAATAGTCCATCACCAAATTCTATACGGAACAAGATTTTAGCTTAAAATGATATTCTATATGGAATAAGATTTTAGCATACAAATGATATTCTATATGGAATAAGATTTTAGCATAAAATGATATTCTATGTGGAATAAGATTTTAGCATAAAATGATATTCTATATGGAATGAGATTTTAGCATAAAATGATATTCTATGTGGAATAAGATTTTAGCATAAAATAATATTCTATATGGAATAAGATTTTAGCATAAAATAATATTCTGTACGGAATAGATGTTAACTTAAAATGATGTTCTATACGGAATAAGATTATAGCCTGAAATGATATTCTATACGGAATAGATTTTAACTTAAAATGATATTCTATATGGAATAAGATTTTAGCATAAAAATGTTATTCTATATGGAATAAGATTTTAGCATAAAATGATATTCTATATGGAATAAGATTTTAGCATAAAATGATATTCTATATGGAATGAGATTTTAGCATAAAATGATATTCTATGTGGAATAAGATTTTAGCATAAAATGATATTCTATATGGAATAAGATTTTAGCATAAAATAATATTCTGTACGGAATAGATTTTAACTTAAAATGATGTTCTATACGGAATAAGATTATAGCCTGAAATGATATTCTATACGGAATAGATTTTAACTTAAAATGATATTCTATATGGAATAAGATTTTAGCTTAAAATGCGGTTCTATATGGAATAAGATTATAGCTTTAAATCGTGTTCTATATAAAATAAGATTTTAGCTTAAAATGATATTCGATGTGGAATAAGATTTTATAGCTTCTTAAATCTATTTTTAGTGTGTGGAATAGAATAAGGGGCTAAAATTATACAAAGATAACTGTATTGGGTTTCAAAGTAGGTGGACAAGTATAAGATTTCATATAAGGCGACCGCATTTTCGGGGTGGGGAGAGAGGTTTCCGGACAATCTGGGTACGTCTGTGTTTCAACTCTCAACCTGCTCTTACCAACACAGAAATCTTTAAATACAAATGATATTGCTCTATTAGCTTGGAGTAAACTATTTACTTATTTTGTGATAAAACGGAAAAGGAAACATACAATGTTGACTTTATCACCAAACAGTGTCTCGCGTAACTCTGAGCTAGGATCTAAACCAAAAGCAACCGAGAATTAGTGGCGGCTATGGCGAAACTCAAATCGTCACTATTGTTGCCATTACGGGTTGGGTTGTGTTGGGTTGTTTTACTTCTGAGCGGCACTTTTTTTGCACACAATGGGCTAAATGGCCAGGTCACATGGACCCCGAAGGCTCAGAGAAGGTTGGGGGAGGGGATCCACTGGAACAGCTGTTGGGAGACAGATGGTAGCCCCCCGTCAAGGCCATCCAGCGTGTTCTTTAACGTGCACAGGGTATGTCTCTCCCACACACGGGGCCACGGCTTAACGTCCCATCCGACGGATGGCGGCCTTTCCAAGCCCATCGGTGTCCCCTACTGACCGTGGGCAGGGCGGGGAATTTTGCGGAGATAAATCTCAACGCTGACCCAGCTGGGACTCGAACCTGGGAACTATAGATTACGAGCCTGGCGCGCTAACGACTGAGCCACCCCCGCCCCCATGCCATTACGGAGTTGCAAACTTAAAACATCTATAGGTCCACGATGGTTGGAAATAGGACCATTACTGTTACATTAACTTTTGCTTTGTAAATCGAAATTGCCTCCCGAAGTATGGCAGTCCGGTCGTGAAACACCTTGAGTATGGTAAAATTTTGACAACTGATAATCAAGGACTTAGGCAGAAGATATATTCGTGAGGGGGATATGAGGGCATCAGAAAATTTCTAATTCCAAAAAAAAGATGACGATAGGGTAAAATAATATATATTGATACAATTACCTACTATTGGCGGGGCGGGGATGGCTCAGTCGGTAGCGCGACAGACTCGTAATCTTGTAGTTCCCAGGTTCAAGTCCCAGCTGGGACAGCGTTGAGATTTATCTCCGCAAAATTCCCCGCCCTGCCCACGGTCAGTAGGGGACACCGATGGGCTATCACCACCGAAGAACGCCGTCCGTCGGATGGGACGTAAAGCCGTGGCTCCGTGTGCGGGAGAGCCATACCCTTTGCTCGTTAAAGAGCACACTGAGATGGCCTTGACTGGATGCTACCTTCTGTCTTCCAACAGCTGTTTCAATGGGTTGCCTCCCCCAACTTTCTCTGAGCCTTTGGGGTACATGTGACCTGGCCATTTAACCCATGGTGTGCAAAAAAGTGCCGCTCAGAGGTAAAACAACCCAACGTTAAAGAACACCCTAGGTGGCCTTGACGGGAAGCTACCATCTGCATCCCAACAGCTGTTACAGTGGGTCCCCTCCCACAACCATCTCTGAGCCTTCGGGGTCTTTGTGACCTGGCCATTTAGCCCATGGTGTGCAAAAAAATGCCGCTCAGAGGTAAAACAACCCAACGTTAAAGAACACGCTGGATGGCCTTGACGGGGGAATACCATCTGTTTTCCAACAGCTGTTTCAATGGGTTGCCTCCCCCAATTTTCTCTGAGACTTCGGGGTCCTTGTGACCTGGCCATTTAGCCCATGGTGTGCAAAAAAGTGCCTCGCAGAGCAAAAACAACCCAACACAAATCTACTGTTGGTAAAGTATACAATTACGCATAATACAACAATGAATTGTTTAAAAATCAAAGAAACAAATATTTTTGTTCATTAAAGCTTGAGTTTGTATTTCATTTTCCATTTATCGCCACCATACCCTCAATTCCAGGCTGTGATCCTGCTGCCAAAGTTTCTAAATTAGTAAAAATGTACAGTGAATTTGAAATTATTACAATGTGACACCTCGAATGTGACACCAGATCCAGACATTATTACAATATGACCAGATGCAGATGTGTCTCCCAACAGCTGTTCCAGTGGGTCCCCTCCCCCAACCTTCTCTGAGCCTTCGGGGTCCATGTGACCTGGCCATTTAGCCCATGGTGTGCAGAAAAGTGCCGCTCAGAGGTAAAACAATCCAACGTTAAAGAACACGCTGTATGACCTTGACGGGAGGCTACCATCTGTCTCCCAACAGCTGTTCCAGTGGGTCCCTTCAACCAACCTTCTCTGAGCCTTCGGGGTCCATGTGACCTCGCCATTTAGCCCATGGTGTGCAAAAAAAATGCCGCTCAGAGGTAAAGCAACCCAACCCAACCAGATGCAGATGTGACATTCGAGAGATCTCTCTCATTTCTGAATTCTACAGCCGAAAATATCCCTTTTCAACAATTTTTAGCAATCCACCATCAGTATAACGAGATTTAACCTCTGACCCCGAAGGACCTACCACATCCAAAATATGTCATAAGTTCTAAGATTTACGACTCAAAATATCCCTAGGCACCATTTTTAGCGTTCTACGACCAGTTAGATCTATATTTGACCTGTAAACTCGCATGGAACCATCACATTCAAAATTTCTCAACATTATGAGATCTACATTTCCAAATATCCCAAGGAACCAATTTTTTTGGCTTTCTAGCAGTGGTACAGTCGCTCAAAAAAGTATCCGAACGCTATGGTTGATTACAGAATTCAGAAAGAATATCTGGCAGCGATTTTTTTAGAAATTAGTGATCTGGAAAACTTCGTGTCACGTGACACGAAAGTTGCCAGATCACTAATTTCTAAACAAAATCGTTGCCAGGTGTTTTTTCTGAATCTGTAAACCAACCATAGTGTTCGGGTAGTTTTTTGAGCGACTGTATATATGTTCAGCACCAGGATCCTGCGAAGTTGAGCACGACTCAGTAGCGCAGAAAGTAAGAAATAATGGCCATAGAGGACCAGACCAACAGGCCACACTGATCTGGCAGCCCCAAAATTTTATGTCCGCCATTAAAAATAGATTAAGAAAAGAACAACTATAAAATCCCATTCCATGTAGAATGTCACTTTAACCTTTCCTGTTGGGTTGTTGGGTTGGGTTGTTTTACCTCTGAGCGGCACTTTTTTGCACACCATGGGCTAAATGGCCAGGTCACATGGACCCCGAAGGCTCAGAGAAGGTTGGGGGAGGGGACCCACTGGAACGGCTGTTGGAAGACAGATGGTAACCTCCCGTCGAGGCCATCCAGTGTGTTCTTTAACGTGGGGTTGTTTTACCTCTGAGCGGCACTTTTTTGCACACCATGGGCTAAATGGCCAGGTCACATGGACCCCGAAGCTCAGAGAAGGTTGGGGGAGGGGACCCACTGGAATAGCTGTTGGGAGACAGATGGTAGCCTCCCGTCAAGGCCATCCAGCGTGTTCTTTAACGTGCACAGGGTTTGGCTCTCCCGCACACGGGGCCACGGCTTAACGTCCCATCCGACGGACGGCGGCCTTTCCAAGCCCATCGGTGTCCCCTACTGACCGTGGGCAGGGCGGGGAATTTTGCGGAGATAAATCTCAACGCTGACCCAGCTGGGACTCGAACCTGGGAACTACAGATTACGAGCCTGGCGCGCTACCGACTGAGCCACCCCCGCCCCTTTCCTGTTGGGTGGAACATTTTAAAAATTGAGAAACCTTACTCAATCTCCGAATTCTCGGAGACTCGCCGAAAGTGAATTCTCAGACTCCCCAAAACAAAATTCTAGGACCACCCCTCCCCCTAAAATAATTCCTTGGTACATGCCTGACCCTCTGGATTCGAAATTTTGAAACAGAATGAGAAACGTTATTTATGGATAAATCATTATGTATAAGATTTTTATCATTATATAGGGTGAATCTGAAAAAGTGGGCAAAACTTTACGGGGTGGTAGAACGCAGCTATACGAGCAATATTCGTCATAGAATGAATGGTCAGAACGCAAGCGGTGAGAAGTTAAAAGGTAGTTTTCCACTGTCACATTTAAAGAATGAACACAAGAAGGAGATACTTCAGAAAACATTTTATTAACAGGAATGTAATTGAGGTACATGCTCAAAGAAATTGCTCAAAAGAGCTGCCGCCAGCTGTAATGCAGGCTTCACACCTGCGGGATAGGGACCGGCGCACATTTGCGAAGACACCAGGCATTTCCCGAATATCGCCGGCAACAACGGCGATCCTGGCGACTAGATCCATATCGGTTTCAATGGGGCACTCGTAGATTAGGCTTTTCATATGGCCCCACAGGAAAAAGTCCAAACACGAGAGATCCGGCGATCTTGGTGGCCAAGCTATGGGACCACCTCGACCAATCCATTGCCCTGGGAACGTTGCATGTAAAGTGTTCCGCACATCTAAGCTGAAGTGTGCAGGCGCACCGTCGTGCTGGAACCACATTCTCGACCTGCTGGGGGTTGGAATCGGACGCAGCAGCTACGGCAACACCTCTCGTAGGCATGTGTTATACGATTTGCCGTCCAGACGGTGTGGCAGGAGGTATGGGCCAACCAAATGGTCATGGAGGATCCCTGCCCAAACATTTACGGAGAACCGCTGCTGGAACGAATGAGGACGTGTGGCATGCTGTTCAAAAAAGGTGACCGCAGTTCTTGTGATAACTATAGGGGTATTAGCCTACTCTCTGTTCCAGGTAAAGTTCTTTCCATGATTGTGCTTAACAGAATTAAGAATCTGGTTGACAGTCAATTGCGTGATGAGCAATGTGGATTCAGAAGTGGTAGGGGATGTGTGGATCAGATATTTTCACTTAGGCAGATTCTTGAGAAATATTTAGAGTTTCAGAAACCTTTGGTTGCTTGCTTTGTTGATTTCAAAAAGGCTTTCGACTCTGTTGATCATCATAATTTGTGGTTGATTGTGAGATCATATGGTATACCAGACAAGTTAGTTAACATAATGGAAGCTCTCTATAATAACACTGAGTCGTGTGTGAGAATTGGTAAGGCTTGTAGCAATTGGTTTAGCATTACTTCTGGTGTTCGACAAGGGTGCATTCTGCAGTCTTGAGCAGGTGTCACAGTTTAGTTATCTTGGGAGCTATGTAACAGATACTGGTGATGTACGGCATGAGATTAACAAATGGATAGGGATGGCTGCCGGGACTTTTAAGAATCTATGGAGAGTGTGGAGAAATAGGCGTATACACCTAAAGACTAAAATTAGATTGTATAATAGTTTGATTTTTTTCTAGGATCAGTTATGGTAGTGAAACTTGGACACTTTGTAAACAAGATAACAGGAAACTAGATGCTTTTGATTCCAGATGCTTACGCAGTTTCTTGGGCATTAGGTGGTTCAACATTGTAGTTAATGATGAGGTTAGGCAAAGGAGTTTGCAACCTATTTTAAGCAGCATATTGTGCAGAGAGAGACTCCGCTGGTTTGGCCATGTTGCCCGTATGAATAATTATAGATTGGCGAATAGGGTTATGAACAGTGTGTCTCAAGGCCTCAGAAAGAAGGGGAGACCTAGGATGCGGTGGGCAGACAATGTCAAACAGGACCTTGTTAGAATTGGTGTGCAGTGGCCAGATGCATCAGATGTAGCTCAGGACAGATTTGCTTAGAGTACTAAATTGCACGGTCTGGTTGGACCTCCGTAGCCCATGGCTGCTTGCCTCCATAGCCCATGGCATATGATGATGATGACGATTAAATTTTTATCGTTATGTATAACATTATATCAGTAGGTATAAGATTTTATAATTCTATTCCACTATCTGCCTTTGTGTAACTCTAGTGGAAGGAAAATTTTTATACATGCATCAATATGATGCTTTTTATTTTCTCAAAAACATCAAATATTTCGTAAAAGCATAAGTTCAGTGTTCTTTTATAAATCACAGGAATTTATTAACCGAACTGTTTTAAAAATTAACAATTTTTTATCCTCTTAGGTTGTCCTTTTTAATTCTACGCTGCAAAACCTTTACAACATAAGTGGAGAACAACTTGGTTCTTATTTTGGATATTCACTTTGCGTGTCAGATGTCAATGGAGATGGGTATGTATAAAACTTATACTGTAATGCAGTTTAGTACAGGCGGGAGTGGCTCAGTCGGTAGCGCGCCAGGCTCGTAATCTGTAGTTCCCAGGTTCGAGTCCCAGCCGGGTCAGCTTTGAGATTTATCTCCGAAAAATTCCCCGCCCTGCCCACGGTCAGTAGGGGACACCGATGGGCTTGGAAAGGCCGCCGTCCGTCGGATGGGACGTTAAGCCGTGGCCCCGTGTGCGGGAGAACCATACCTTGTGCACGTTAAAGAACACGCTGGATGGCCTTGACGGGAGGCTACCATCTGTCTCCCAACAGCTGTTCCAGTGGGTCCCCTCCCCCAACCTTCTCTGAGCCTTCGGGGTCCATGTGACCTGGCCATTTAGCCCATGGTGTGCAAAAAAAGTGCCGCTCAGTGGTAAAACAACCCAACGTAAAAGAACACGCTGGATGGCCTTGACGGGAGGCTACCATCTGTCTCCCAACAGCTGTTCCAGTGGGTCCCCTCCCCCAACCTTCTCTGAGCCTTCGGGGTCCATGTGACCTGGCCATTTAGCCCATGGTGTGCAAAAAAAGTGCCGCTCAGTGGTAAAACAACCCAACGTTAAAGAACACGCTGGATTGCCTTGACGGGAGGCTACAATCTGTCTCCCAACAGCTGTTCCAGTGGGTCTCCTCCCCCAACCTTCTCTGAGCCTTCGGGGTCCATGTGACCTGGTCATTTAGCCCATGGTGTGCAAAAAAGTGCCGCTGAGAGGTAAAACAACCCAACCCAGTTTAGTACTAAAATACGACGGTGATCAGAAAAAGATAGATGACGTCTTATATGCCCATTGGTGCAAAAATCGATGCTAGCGCTCCTATCGAGAATCCGCCCAACCACTACCGTTACAAGAGTCTTCGTTACACATTTAATGACATCGCTCTCTTAGCTTTCGTGTACTCACTCCCTAAAACGTAACTGTTTTTATCCTAAATAAATTGCTTCTTCTCCAGATGCGGAAAAAAAATCTTTGTTTTGATCAAATAATTAAATATAAAAGAATTCATTTTGGGGTAAGATTTGTTTTTTTGGTGCTAGATAATTCTGAAAAATTGTGCATTTTATTCATCTATGTTGATGGTGTGACAGGAGGCTATCATCCGTCTCCCAACAGTTGCTCCAGTGAGTCATCGACCTTCTCTGAGCCTTCCGGGTCCCTTTAGACCTGGCCATTTAGCCCATTGTGTGCAAAAAAAGGCTGCTCAGAAATGAAACAACCCAACTACTGGATGATTCTGAAATTGAAAATAATATATCGTCAGTCGTCGTCAGTCGTCGTCGTCGTCATCATCATCATCATCATCATCATCATCATCATCATCATCATCAAGCACCATGGGCTACGGAGGTCCAACCAGACTGTGCAATTTAGTTCTCCAAGCTGAGCTACATCTGATGCATCTGGCCACTGCACACCAATTCTAACAAGGTCCTGTTTGACATTGTCTGCCCACCGCATCCTAGGTCTCCCCTTCTTTCTGAGGCCTTTAGGCACACTGTTCATAACCCTATTCGCCAATCTATAATTATTCATACGGGCAACATGGCCAAACCAACGTAGTCTCTCTCCCCACAATATGTTGCTCAGAGGAGGTTGCCGACTCCTTTACCTAACCTCATCATTAGTTGCAAAGTTGAACCACCTAATGCCCAAGATACTGCGTAAGCATCTGGAATCAAAAGCATGTAGTTTCCTTTTATCTTGTTTACAAAGTGTCCAAGTTTCACTACCATAAATAACCCTAGAAAGAACCAAACTATTATACAGTCTAATTTTAGTCTTTAGGTGTATATCGTTAGCACCTATTTGAAAATTTAGTCAAAGTTACTCTGCTTGACTCCTACAGTGTACCACCCAGGTTTCAGATTTCTGGTATGAATTAATCAATTACAACAGTCGTTAATAAATTTAGTCATTTTCCAAATTTCACGCAGTCAAAATGTAGAAATTGAAAAATATTGGGAGATTTGGTAACAGTAAAATCTAATCTTCCGTTAACATCTAATCAATCGAAAAATGTCTTTTCATTTATCTTTAAAACTGAAAGCAATATTTGGTTTTTGAAAATAGATAAAAGGTTACTCATCATCATTGGTTGTCTTCTTCCATTTACATAATTCGTACATGAGGAATAATTAAATGTCTCCTCTTAGAACCTGGTTTCGAAATTCAGGGTCCTTATGACCTGGTTTCTAATGTGTTATATGCGCTTGGCTACTGATCTAAGGGACTTGGGTTCGAGCCCGTGTAAAGTCGTTTTTCTGCTGAGATCCTGCCATCCTCTCAGATCTTCTACTTTGGCATATAAACTGACAGGCTCCTGTCAGACCTCTGTGGCAAGCAGCTGCTTGAGGGAGTATTTATTTTTTATTTTCTATAATTAACTAGAAGAACACATATCGCCTCTGGTGCCTAAGGGATTGTTGGGTTGTTTTACCTCTGAGCGGCACTTTTTTGCACACCATGGGTTAAATGGCCAGGCCACATGGACCCCGAAGGCTCAGAGAAGGTTGGGGGAGGGGACCCACTGGAACAGCTGTTGGGAGACAGATGGTAGCCTCTCGTCAAGGCCATCCAGCGTGTTCTTTAACGTTGGGTTTTTACCTCTGAGCGGTACTTTTTTGCACACCATGGGCTAAATGGCCAGGCCACATGGACCCCGAAGGCTCAGAGAAGGTTGGGGGAGGGGACCGACTGCAACAGCTGTTGGGAGACAGATGGTAGCCTCCATTCAAGGCCATCCAGCGTGTTCTTCAACGTGCACAGGGTATGGCTCTCCCGCACAGGGGGCCACGGCTTAACGTCCAATCAGAAGGACGGCGGCCTTTCCAAGCCCATCGGTGTCCCCTACTGACCGTGGGCAGGTCTCAACGCTGACCCAACTGGGACTCGAACCTGGGAACTACAGATTACGAGCCTGGCACCCTACCGACTGAGCCACCCCGCCCCGGTGCCTAAGGGAATCTCGTTTTCAAAGAGAATGAAGTTTTTCGTTTACCTAATTTTCTTCACTCCTT
This sequence comes from Ryuthela nishihirai, assembly GCA_038380435.1. Lineage (NCBI taxonomy): Eukaryota > Metazoa > Arthropoda > Arachnida > Araneae > Heptathelidae > Ryuthela > Ryuthela nishihirai. The sequence continues at coordinate 166,099 of JAWZYU010000126.1, forward strand.
AAAAGTTTTAATTCGAGCTCACGGATCATGAGGAAATTGCAAAGAGTATTTTATTAGTAAATATACAATATAAAAGGTATTTGTCTTTTATTTCTTAAATTTAAATGGTTGCCTTTCTCACAACCGTCTGAGAAAAGGGGGCAGAATTGTTGCTCTCAGTATCTCTTGATACTCTACCACCAAAATTTCAAATTTCTACTATAAACAGATCACTTGCAACATTCGTTAACAGGTTTGCCTTTACCATATTTAGTGATCTGAAATGAAAAAAATTAAAACTATCTAAGGCAGTGGTTCTCAACCTTTTATGCTTCACGTACCCCCTAGAAATGTTTATGTAACTGGCGTACCCCTTGTATAGATAGATAAAACTATAGTTATAGTATAATAATGGGAATAAAATAAAACATATATATCAGTGGTTCTCAACCTTTTATGCTTCACGTATCCCCTGGAAATGTGTATGTAATTGGCGCACCCCTTGTATAGATAGATAAAACTATAGTTATAGTATAACAATGGGAATAAAATAAAACATATATATCAGTGGTTCTCAACCTTTTATGCTTCACGTACCCCCTGGAAACGTGTATGTAACTGGCGTACCCCTTGTATAGATAGATAAAACTATAGTTATAGTATAATAATGGGAATAAAATAAAACATATATATCAGTGGTTCTCAACCTTTTATGCTTCACGTATCCCCTGGAAATGTGTATGTAATTGGCGTACCCCTTGTATAGATAGATAAAACTATAGTTATAGTATAATAATGGGAATAAAATAAAACATATATATCAGTGGTTCTCAACCTTTTATGCTTCACGTACCCCCTAGAAATGTGTATGTAACTGGCGTACCCCTTGTATAGATAGATAAAACTATAGTTATAGTATAACAATGGCAATAAAATAAAACATATATATCAGTGATTCTCAACCTTCTATGCTTCACGTACCCCCTGGAAATGTGTATGTAACTGGCGTACCCCTTGTATAGATAGATAAAACTATAGTTATAGTATAACAATGAGACCGCTCAGAGGTAAAACAACCCAACGTTAAAGAACACGATGGATGACCTTGACGGGAGGCTTCCATCTGTCTCCCAACAGCTGTTCCAGTAGGTCTTCTCCCCCAACCTTCTCTGAGCCTTCGGGGTCCTTGTGACCTGGCCATTTAGCCCATGGTGTGCAAAAAATGCCGCTCAGAGGTAAAACAACACAACGTTAAAGAACACGCTGGATGGCCTTGACGGGAGGCTACCATCTGTCTCGCAACAGTCGTTACAGTGGGTCTCCTCTCCAACCTCTGAGCCTTCGGGGTCCTTGTGACCTGGCCATTTAGCCCATTGTGTGCAGAGAAATGCCGCTCAGAGGTAAAACAGCCAAGCAACCAACTAATCAAATACTGTATATCACGTGCTTCCTTTCATCTTCATTTGTTCCATGCATTTTTGCTACATGATTTGAACAAATTCATTATTTGCTTTGCTTGCTGATGAATAATATGCTAATGTCAATCTTTTCCAGACTGGACGATATCATTGTAGGTGCGCCTTTATATACTGATCTAAAATCAAAGGAAAATAAATATGAAGAAGGGCGTGTTTACGTCATATACCAAAACACCAAGGTAAGATCAATATTCAAAATGTGTTTACATTTCTTAAACAAAGTGTATGCAAGAAATTTGTTTTCTTTAAGAAAAAATGCTATTATCTTTTTTTTTTCGTATTGAGATGGGGAAAGATACGATAAATAAAATATATATATTAGGAGAGAGTTGGGTTCTTTCACCTCTGAGCGGCACTTTTTTGCACACCATGGGCTAAATGGCCAGGTCACATGAACCCCGAAGTCTCAGAGAAGGTTGGGGGAGGGGATCCACTGGAACAGCTGTTGGGAGACAGATGGTAGCCTCCCGTCAAGGCTATCCAGCGTGTTCTTTTACGTGCACAGGGTATGGCTCTCCCGCACACGGGGCCATGGCTTAACGTTCCATCCGACGGACGGCGGCCTTTCCAAACCCATCGGTGTCCCCTACTGACCGTGGGCAGGGAATTTTGCGGAGATAAATCTCAACGCTGACCCAGCTGGGACTCGAACCTGGGAACTACAGATTACCAGCCTGGCGCGCTACCGACTGAGCCACTCCCGTCCCTTAGGAGAGAGTAAAATGAAATGTTAATATTTCTGCGTGGAAATTTTAATTTATCGTTTTTCAAAGAATACTTGTTATTTTCAAACAGATTTTTTTTTATGACATATCATTTATGAGTTAAAGTTTTTGGAGGGGCACTTTGATTACTACGTGAAGCTCCCGGATGTAGGAAAAACAAATTCAGGAGACGCCCTGAATTGAACCGAATAGGAGTGAAAAAACATTTCGTTAAATTTTACGAAATTTTTAAGAAAAAATTTCGGAACAAGAAACAGACTCTAAAAGATGTTCTTATCCTTTTTACTTCAGTACGGTATTTTTCCCCTCCACTGTAATAATGCACTAGTGTATGGCTCTCCCGCATAGCGGAAGGCACGGCTGTAACTGGTCCCGATCCGACGGACGGCTGGCCTTTTCCAAGCATATCGGTGTCGCCTACTGACCGTGGGCAGGGCGGGAATTCCCCGCCCTGCCCACGGTCAGTAGGCGACACCGATATGCTTGGAAAGGCCGCCGTCCGTCGGATGGGACGTTAAGCCGTGCTTCCGTATGCGGGAGAGCCATACACTGTGCACGTTAAAGAACACGCTGGATGGCCTTGACGGGAGGCTACCATCTGTCTCCCATCAGCTGTTCCAGTGGGTCTCCTCCCCCAACCTTCTCTGAGCCTTTGGGGTCTATGTGACGTTAGTGCGCCAGGCTCGTAATCTGTTGCTCCCAGGTTCGAATCACAGCTGGGTCAGCGTTGAGATTTATCTCCGCAAAATTCCCCGCCCTGCCCACGGTCAGTAAGGGACACCGATGGGCTTGGAAAGGCCGCCGTCCGTCGGATTGGACGTTAAGCCGGCTCCGTGTGCTGGAGAGCCATACCCTGTGCACCTTAAAGAACACTCTGGATGGCCTTGACGGGAGGCTATCATCTCTTTCCCATCAGCTGTTCCTGTGGGTCCCCTCCCCCAACCTTCTCTGAGCCTTCGGGATCCATGTGACCTGGCCATTTAGCCCATGGTGTGCAAAAAAAAGTAGCGCTCAGAGATAAAATGTACCGCTCCCCCCAAAAAATGAGTTCGAGAATGTAGACATTTTACTCATTTGTTCATAACATTAAAGTCTGTTTCTACCTTTGTTCAAATGAAAAAAGTTTCATCTATTTCTAAAAAATTCCGTTCTCATTCTGATTGGATTATTGATCATGTGTAAAAGCTTTCATAAAAATGTTTAAAATGCAACTTTTTAATCTTTCTACATATCTGTAAAAATCTCATTTGCAATTTGAAAAATTATTAGTATTAAGATATTGTTGCGGATCACAAAAATGGATAGCCACTGAGCGTGAGTATTAAAAGCTATATTTCAAAACCAAATTCAATACAAGGTAAATTGTTACAAAGGAAATATGGATGAAGTATCTTATTAACAAAATCAACTATTAACATGCACAAGTCATCAATCTTCCTGCGTAGAGCACACAATATCAGCTCTGTGTATTTTACTAAATACTACCTTCTACTTGATTTACCAGGTCACCCGAAGATCTTCACTCGTAAACCAATTCTCGTCCTGTGCTAATAACTTTTCACACACTAGCCGAACAAAAAGACAGTCCGTGTAGATATTCGAAGTTAGCCATAAAAGTTCCCACTTTTATACTTCCGCGTATACACAACACATCAAGTTACTTCTTGATACTTAACGATAAAAGATCCCACTTTTATCCTTCCGCGTATACACAACACATCAAGTTACTTCTTGATACTTACGCGCACTGTCTCAGAACAGCTCACCGTCCATTTTCGAACTCTCCGACCGTTACAATCCAAAAACGACCGTTAACGCTCCACTCTCCTTCTCCAAATTCTCCCAAAGTTCTTATTCGTTGGCTGAAACTTTTTGCTTTCGGTTGCCAGATTCCTTCTGTCGTAACACTGCCCCCTTCCTAGGTCTTGTTCGTCCCGAACAATTCTGGATTCCAAAGTTTCTTCAGTTCTTCGATGAAACGGGGCTAAACGATCCACGTGAACCACCTTGCACTTTGTAGCTGGACGTCGACGAATGCGATATACCACATCATTAATCCTGTTAACTATTGTATATGGACCTTCCCAAGGTTTCTGAAGTTTTGGAGATAGTCCTTTCTTTCTATGTGGACTGTATAGCCAGACAAGATCTCCTTGATTGAAAATAGTTCCATTTATTTTACTGTCATATCTTGTTTTGGTTCTGTCACTTGTTATGTCGATGTTATGTCTAACGGAGTGATGGATTTCTTCTAGTCGTTGTTGCAATTCTTGTACGTATTGTGGAGTGGACACAGGCATTGCTTCGGGCCGACCATATAAAAGGTCACAGGGAAGACGTAACTCTCTTCCAAAAAGCATCATGGAAGGTGTCTGTCCAGTTGTTTCATGCACTGCCGTTCTATATGCCAGCAAAAGGAGTGGTACATGGCGATCCCAGTCACGTTGGTGGTCGTTCACAAATAATGCTAAATGCTGAGCAATTGTTCTATTGAACCTTTCAACCATACCATCCGACTGAGGGTGTAAGGGAGTTGTTCTGGTTTTCTGAATGCCTAATAGTTGACAGATGCCTTTAAACACATTGGATTCAAAATTCCGTCCTTGATCAGAGTGGAGTTGTAAAGGTACTCCATACCTACTAATGAAGTTATTAACTATCATCTCAGCCACTGTTGTTGCTTCCTGGTCTTGGATGGGATATACCTCAGGCCACTTTGTGAAATAATCCATTACCACTAATAAATATCGATTTCCATCATCAGTTCTAGGAAACGGACCCATTACATCAATGGCTATTCTTTCAAAAGGGGCACCAACGTTATACGTCTGCAGCTTACCCCGACTCCTAGTCTTAGGGCCTTTCTTTGCTGCACAGGCTTCACATTGCCTACACCATCTCTCAACGTCTGCCCTACTTTTCAGCCAATGAAATCGTTCCCTGGCTTTGGCTAATGTCTTATTAACACCGAAGTGTCCTCCAGTGGCACTATCATGTACATCTTTCATCACAAGTTCCACTCGGGATCGAGGAAGGATTATCTGCCAACGGATCAGCCGTCCAGTGGGATTCTCCCATCTTCTGTATAATACTCCGTCTTCCATTTTTAAGGAGTCCCACTGTGCCCAGTAACTTTTAGTAGTTGGACTATACCTCGAGATTTGCTCCCAATTAGGTCTTACATCAGATTTTTCAATCAATTCTAATATTGGTTTTATGTCTTCATCATCTAGTTGAGCCTTCCTGATTTCCATTGGATTCCAGATGTTAGGGGTGTCACTGTTTGTTTGTGTCGATACTATTTGTCTTATGGGCATTATCTCTTTAGTTCCAAATTTCAGTTCTGCACTATAGCAATGTTTACAGTTGTCAATACATGGGCGCCTGGAAAGAGCATCTGCATTCTTATGCATTTTACCACTTCGATGTTCGATGGAGAAATCGTATTCTTGTAACCGTTGTATCCACCTAGCGATTTGTCCTTCAGGGTTTTTGAAGTTTAATAACCATCTAAGTGCAGCATGATCAGTACGTATAAGGAATTTCTGGCCATAGAGATAATGATGAAAATGTTCTATTGCTTTTACTATTGCTAACAGTTCTTTGCGTGTTACACAGTAATTCCGCTCTGGTTTGGATAAAGTTTTACTAAAGTATGCAATAACTCTCTCTTGTCCGTCTTGTTCCTGTGAAAGCACAGCACCAACTCCTGTGTTACTTGCGTCAGTATCTATTACGAATTGTTTTCCAGTTTGTGGGTACGCTAGCACTGGTGCTGTGGAAAGAGTTTTCTTTAGCTGTTGAAAGGCTATATCGCATTCGGTGGTCCACATAAACCGCTGGCCCTCTTCTGTCAGACGATGTAATGGCCTTGCGATGTTGGAGAAACCTTTGACAAATCTTCTATAGTAGGTGCAAAGTCCAATAAAACTACGAAGTTGATGAACATCTTGTGGTGGAGGCCAGTCTCTTACAGCTTCTATCTTACTAGGATCAGTCTTAATCCCTGCTGTAGTGATCACATGACCAAGGTAATGAACTTCTTGCTGGAACAGTTTACACTTTGTCGGTCCCAATTTTAACTTGGCTGCCTTAAGTTTTTCAAATACTTGACGAAGATTTCTTAAATGTTCTTCAAAAGTTCTTCCAAGAACTATGATGTCGTCCAAGTAAACCAGGCAGACCTCCAAAGACAAACCTTTGAGCACTGACTCCATTAGTCGCTCAAATGTGGCAGGTGCATTACAAAGTCCAAATGGCATCACCTTAAACTGCCAAAGTCCATTCCCTGTACTGAAAGCTGTTTTCTCACGGTCTTCAGGACGTATACCAACTTGCCAATAGCCGCTCTTTAAATCTAATGTTGAGAACCATTCTGACCCAGATAAAGTGTCTAGTGTATCGTCAATCCTGGGTAAAGGAAAGGAATCTTTCTTTGTTACGTCATTTAATCTGCGATAATCTACACAAAATCGTGTAGATCCATCCTTTTTCTTGACAAGAACTACTGGTGATGTCCAGGGACTCTGTGATGGTTCTATAATGCCCTGAGCTTCCATGTCCTTTATGAGTTGTTCCGTCTCCTCTCTTTTTGCCAATGGAAGCCTTCTTGCCGGCAGATGGACTGGAGGAGAATCACCAGTGTTGATTTTATGTTCTGTCAGGTTAGTACGGCCATAATCATTTGATGTGGCAGAAAAAATGTCAGAAAATTCTTTTAATAGGTTCTCGGCCTTAACAGCTTGGTTTTCAGTTAATATTTGTCTTGTTTCTCTCCATAATTCAGTAAGATGAGACGGGATGTCTGTATGATTTTGATATGAATCGGTAACTTCTATTTTATTTATACTTGTTACACAGGTAACAGCTTCACATATTGCTAATTCCTCACCTTTTTTTAACATTCTACTGGATTTGTTACAGTTCATCACTCTGATAGGGATCTGTTCTTTATCTATTCTGACTAAAGTCCTTGCAACCAGGATATTATGAGCCAAAGCTCCTTTACCAGAGGCATCAGTAACTGCCAATCGGAAGGCCCCAGAAGTCTCCGCCCGATGTCCACGGACTATAACTTCACTTTGTGCTGGGATCTCTGTGTCTTCCGTCACTAATATTGGAGTTACGCTTGGTAAAGAATCAGTCGTCCGGCTAAGCAGAGGAATCTCTTCTGTCTCATAGATGAGTAGGTTATCACTGGGTCTAATGTTGAATCCATGTTTCTTAAGAAAATCAAGGCCTAATATGCATTCGTCGTAGATGTCAGCGATGTAAACAGGATGGCGAACCAGACAGCTACCAACTCGAATATTAAGTTCTATTTTTCCATGAACCTTTGCACGATCTCCAGTGGCCGTTTGTAGGCTTATTCTAGACTGTGTAGTATTCAAGTTTGGGTGAGGTATTATTTTCTTTATTATATCCGTTCTGAGTAAAGTTACATTTGCACCAGTGTCGACTATCATACGGCAAGGTATTCCATTTATGGCTCCATCAGCTACTAATCCATTATTATCACCATGCAATGTTGAAACGTGGGCGACTTCCCCTGGGGCCAACCAATCAACAACCAGCCTTTGCCTCGCAAGATTGATAAATTTTCTGTTTCTCTGATCCTGTTGTCTAGTTGATGTACTTGGACTCCTCATTCGTTTCCTAGTGCAGTTGGTACGAATGTGTCCGGTCTTGCCACAATTCCAACACTGGAGGTCTGTTGTAGGTTTTGAAGAAGAACCTTTTATATCTTTCAAAACGGATAGTATGGCTTTGGTTAGTTCTTTCATTTCATTATCCTTTTCTACAGTTTCTTCTGCACTTACAAATCTCACTGTACGTTTGTTCGCTCGGGAGGAAAGCCTAGAGCACTCGTATTTCATAGCATGTACCACAGCTAACTTTAAGGATTCACCTTCCAACATCCTCAGAGATTGCTGAGTGTCAGGGTCAGCAATAGCATCAATAAATTGTAATTGAGCTAAATTATCTTGAATTTCTGGTGGACAGTTACTATAAGCCAATCTAGCTAGACGCTCAATATCACTAGCAAGCTCTTGCAAAGTTTCACCACTTTTCTGCATGCGATGTTTAAATTGAGTTACGTAATATTGTTTTAAATAACTATCACCAAACCTTAGTTCTAATGCAGAAACTAGACTTTGATAATCAAGTCGTTTTTCTTCTGGAACAGACTGCAAAACTTCCGCAGCAGAATTTCTTAAGGAAGCTGCAAGAAAACTGGCCTTTTGGAATTCATTCCACTCATTGGCTGTAGCGATAACTTCGAATTGTGTTTTAAATACTGTCCAAGATGATTGACCATCATATGTAGAAGGTTTAGTTGTATTTTTAGCGATATGTGTAATAACATTACTTCCACTAGAATTATTATTATCACAAGCAGAAGGTAACATTTCATTTCTCAAAATCTGAAACTGGCGTTCACAATCAGTTTTTACAATTTCTATTTCATGTTTATAATCTAACTTAACACTATCAAGATCATATTTTACACTGTCAATTTCAACCTTTAAACAATCACATTGTTTATTAAGTTCGGTTTTAATGTCCTTACACTGATCAGTAATCTTATCAATTTGAGAAGCCACTTCAGCTCTCATCTCAGTATTTTGTGCGGCCATTTCGGCTTTCAAGTCACCTATTTTATCGCTTTGGGCAGCTATATCACTTTTAATCTCTTTCATATCAGTCATCTGCGTAGCCATATCGACTTTCAAGCTATTTATCAACTTTACTAATTCATCCATACTTCTAGTTAACGGCATTCAATAAATTATCCCACTTCTGACACCAAATGTTGCGGATCACAAAAATGGATAGCCACTGAGCGTGAGTATTAAAAGCTATATTTCAAAACCAAATTCAATACAAGGTAAATTGTTACAAAGGAAATATGGATGAAGTATCTTATTAACAAAATCAACTATTAACATGCACAAGTCATCAATCTTCCTGCGTAGAGCACACAATATCAGCTCTGTGTATTTTACTAAATACTACCTTCTACTTGATTTACCAGGTCACCCGAAGATCTTCACTCGTAAACCAATTCTCGTCCTGTGCTAATAACTTTTCACACACTAGCCGAACAAAAAGACAGTCCGTGTAGATATTCGAAGTTAGCCATAAAAGTTCCCACTTTTATACTTCCGCGTATACACAACACATCAAGTTACTTCTTGATACTTAACGATAAAAGATCCCACTTTTATCCTTCCGCGTATACACAACACATCAAGTTACTTCTTGATACTTACGCGCACTGTCTCAGAACAGCTCACCGTCCATTTTCGAACTCTCCGACCGTTACAATCCAAAAACGACCGTTAACGCTCCACTCTCCTTCTCCAAATTCTCCCAAAGTTCTTATTCGTTGGCTGAAACTTTTTGCTTTCGGTTGCCAGATTCCTTCTGTCGTAACAATATTAAGACCTGTATGTATTAGTATAGTATTAAGTATTAGTATTAAGACCTGTATGATCGTTTAGGAAATAATAAGCAAAAGGTCTTGTGCCGAAAAAGAAATGTAGATATCTAGAACAAATGAATTAAAAAATTAAATACCCCCCTCAAGCAGCTGCTTGACACAGAGGTCTGATAGAATGCCTGTCACTTTATACGCCACAGTTGAAAGTCTGTGAGGATGGCTGGACCTCAGCAGAAAACTAACATGCCTTACCCGGGAGGGGCGGGGGGTGGCTCAGTCGTTAGCGCGCCAGGCTCGTAATCTGTAGTTCCCAGGTTCGAGTCCCAGTTGGGTCAGTGTTGAGATTTATCTCCGCAAAATTCCCCGCCCTGCCCACGGTCAGTAGGGAACACCGATGGGCTTGGAAAGGCTGCCGTCCGTCGGATGGGACGTTAAGCCGTGGCCCCGTGTACAGGAGAGAGCCATACATTGTGCACGTTAAAGAACACGCTGGATGGCCTTGACGGGAGGCTACCATCTGTCTCCCAACAGCTGTTCCAGTGGGTAACTTCCTCCAACATTCTCTGAGCCTTCGGGGTCCATGTGACCTGGCCATTTAGCCCATGGTGTGCAAAAAAGTGCCGCTCAGAGGTAAAACAATCCAATCCAAGACTTTCCCGGGGGTTCGAACCCAGGTCCCTTTGATCAGTGGTCAAGTGCGCTAACCACTCGACAACAAATGATGAGAAACGTAATTTTTTGCAAATTCCACTCTAAGTTGATTCACAATTTGGGAATATTTAAAACAACCAAAAAGAATATAAATGTGATATGAAATCACAGGGCTGTTCCATGCATTCACAAAATGTATTCTATTTATAGGTAAATTAGCGTACGACATCATCTGAAAGAGACTGCCTTTTTATTTTTTTGATTTCTCATTGATTTGTAAGTCGTTTGTCGAAGTTGAACTCTGACACAGGCATGTACGGTCGCTCAAAAAAAATATCCGAACACTATGGTTGATTACAGAATTCAGAAAAAATATCTGGAAACGATTTTTTCAGAAATTAGTGATCTGGCAACCTTCGTGTCACGTGATTACAGAATTCAGGAAAAATATCTGGAGCGTGTGCAGTAACTGCACACGCTCCAGTTTGCTGTGAACGGTAACTGGAGCGTGTACAGTTACTGTACACGCTCCAGTTACTGTACACGCTCCAGTTACCGTTCACAGCAAACTGGAGCGTGTGCAGTTACTGCACACGCTCCAGATATTTTTCCTGAATTCTGTAATCACGTGACACGAAGGTTGCCAGATCACTAATTTCTAAAAAAATCGTTTCCAGATATTTTTTCTGAATTCTGTAATCAACCATAGTGTTCGGATATTTTTTTGAGCGACTGTACACACGGAACTTCAAGAAAAAATGTGATGAAAAATATTGGTTTTGCCGTGACTGGGATTCGAATCCACGTCTCCAGGAAACATACCAGTTATGCTAAACACAATTTTATTTTAGCCCTATATTTTATATTCGACACTTAAAACAGATTTAAAAAAAATTCAATAAAATCTCATTCCGTCATTTTAACCTTTTCAGTTCGATGGAATATTCTAGTAGTTGAAAAACACTAAAAGTTTTTTTAGCTGTCCCATGGCCGAGTGGTTAGCGCGCTTGGCTACTGATCTAAGGGACCTGGTTCGAGCCCCGGGTAAGGCATGGTTGTGTGTGTTGTTTTTCTGCTGAGGTCCTGCCAGCCTCACAGACCTTCTACTATGGCATATAAACTGACAGGCTCCTGTCAGACCTGCGCGGGGGTGGTTCAGTCGGTAGCGCGCCAGGCTCGTAATCTGTAGTTCCCAGGTTCGAGTCCCAGCTGGGTCAGCGCTGAGATTTATCTCCGCAAAATTCCCCGCCCTGCCCACGGTCAGTAGGGGACACCGATGGGCTTGGAAAGATGGTAGCCTCCCGTCAAGGCAATCCAGTGTGTTCTTTAACGTGCACAGGGTATGACTCTCCCGCATACGGGGCCACGGCTTAACGTCCCATCCGACGGACGACGGCTACCATCTGTCTCCCAACAGCTCTTCCAGTGGTTCCCCTCCCCCAACCTTCTCTGAGCCTTCGGGGTTCATGTGACCTGGCCATTTAGCCGATGGTGTGCAAAAAAGTGCCGCCCAGAGGTAAAACAATCCAATCCTGTCAGACCTCTGTGGCAAGCAGCTGCTTGAGGAGGTATTTATGAAAAACACTACTCAAGTCTCATTCTCAGAATGGCCCCTCACCCAAGCTAAATTCCTAGAGCTTCCCCGAAAATGAACCCTCCAAAACAAAAATTTTGACTCCGTAACTAAATTGTCTACCCCCTCCCCCAACAAGATAAATTATGTATAATTGTGTGGCAACATGTTTTGTTCAAATATACCAATAATATCATAGTTTAAAAAATCATCGCTGATCGTTTTGGATTACTTTTTTAAAACTTTGTTCACTTTTATGTATATTCTGCTTTCTTGAAACACGTATATTAGTTTTAGTAATATATATTTTTTACAGCACGAATTTGACAGTATGAGTCAATTAGATGGCGAATTTAGTAAAGGACGCTTTGGTTTAGCATTAGCCTCCCTCAAAGACATAAACAGAGATGAATTTCAAGGTAAAATTATCTCTTTATTTTAGTATTTAACCCTTTCACGACTAAGGGAAACATTTTTCCCATTTTAAAATTGGTGATTGTCGTATTTAATTATAACCTTATCTGCATTTTTTATACAGAATGTCAAAATAGAACGTATGCCGAACGCAATTACGTAAACGGGAACGTTTAGAAAACAGAAACAGAACTGTCAGGACGCATAATATATGTACTATGTGCAATGTCCATCTTTGCCTCACTACCAAAAGAAATTGCTTCGCAGAATATCATAATTAGCACATCATTTTGTATAGTAATTTCATTTCATAATTTTGTATTATTTTAGTTAACATTTTGTTCTAATAAACCAATAAATAAAAGACATTGCATAATAAGCCTAACTATAATTTGTGTTACCTTTATAGTCCATTGGGAAAAATATTTCTCATAAAATTCCAAAAAAACTACACATTGTTATGTATTTTTCTTATGTTTTTCATTTATTTTACGTCTAAACAAACTAAAATAAACAGTTACATACTAATATTTACTCTTAGAAACCTTGTGGTCCTGAAAGGGTTAACATCATTGTAGTAAAACGTAATTTCTCAGCATTTTAGAATGTTACATGTCATTGAATTACAAATGATGTTACATTTATTGATTCAAAGTTATGGTGAATTTTCAACATCATTTTTCTGTGTAATAGTTTGCGTTGGTTGTTAAATATGCATAATTAACATGAATACAGGATGAAATTTCGGAACCCCATATATACAACCATCTGGAATATTTTAGTAACAAAAATAGAGTCAAAGAGAAACAAAACCTTGTTTCTATGATGTACAGTGGTTCAAAAAAGTATCCAAACATTATTTCAGTGATTTGACAGAATTCAGAAAAAAAATCTGGCAACGATTTCTTTTTTAGAAATTAGTGATCTGGCAACCTTCGTGTCACGTGATTACAGAATTCAGGAAAAATATCTGGAGCATGTACAGCAACTGTACACGCTCCAGTTACCGTTCACAGCAAACTGGAGCGTGTGCAGTTACTGCACACGCTCCAGTTTTCTCTATTATTTTTATACTAGATCGTGTGGGCTCACTCACGGAAACACGCTCAATAAATGCACACGCTCAATATTTCCGTGAGTGAGCCCACACGATCTAGTATAAAAATAATATGACCACCTACAGTCGCTCAAAAAAAGTATCCGAACACTATGGTTGATTACAGAATTCGGAAAAAATATCTGGCAATGATTTTCTTTTAGAAATTAGTGATCTGGCAACCTTCGTGTCACGTGACACGTATTTCTCACGCTATAGTACAGTCGCTCAAAAAAGTATTCGAACACTATGGTTGATTACAGAATTCGGAAAAAATATCTGGCAATGATTTTCTTTTAGAAATTAGTGATCTGGCAACCTTCGTGTCACGTGACACGTATTTCTCACGCTATAGTACAGTCGCTCAAAAAAGTATTCGAACACTATGGTTGATTACAGAATTCGGAAAAAATATCTGGCAACGATTTTTTTAGAAATTAGTGATCTGGCAACATTCGTGTCACGTGACACGAAGGTTGCCAGATCACTAATTTCTAAAAAAATCGTTGCCAGATATTTTTTTCTGAATTCTGTAATCAATCATAGTGTTCGGATACTTTTTTGAGCGACTGTACTATAGCGTGAGAAATACGTCACCAACCATTTCGAACGAATTTAACTTAAAAACAAAAGAATAAGAAAGTTGTATTAAGAGGAATTAGAGCGTGAAGGAAAACGTAGTTTGTCTTTATCTGTGAACTAAAAAGTATTAAAAAATGATTTTGTTTGGTGTGTTAAATAAGTTATTAGTGATGATTCTGTTAATGGACTGGTAAGAAAAAGAAGGATCCTTAGTACACTCAAAGATGTGGCTGAAGAGGTTATATGTTAGTCGAAAAAGAACAGCTGATCTCAACTTTTCTATAGGAATTGTTCATATTTTGATGCATAGTTATATTTAGTTTGTTTAGGAATTGGTAAGATTATTCTTTAGAGATTGTTGATTTGTTCACAAATATGATTGTGCCACTTATACACTGTTGTAGAAAGCCTTATTTTATGTTTTGAGTAGAGATAGTAAGAGTTGGGTTGGGTTGTTTTACCTCTGAGCGGCACTTTTTTGCACACCATGGGCTAAATGGCCAGGTCACATGGAACCTCAAGGCTCAATGATGGTTGTGGGAGGGGACCCACTGGAACAGCTGTTGGGAGACAGATGGTAGCCTCCCGTCAAGGCCATCCAGCGTGTTCTTTAATGTTGGGTTGTTTTACCTCTGAGCGGCACTTCTTTGCACACCATGGGCTAAATGGCCAGGTCACATGGAACCCGAAGGCTCAGAGAAGGTTGGGGGAGGGGACCCACTACAACAGCTGTTGGGAGACAGATGGTAGCCTCCCGTCAAGGCCGTCCAACGTGTTCTTTAACGTGCACAGGGTATGGCTTTCCCACACACGGGGCCACGGCTTAAGGTCCCATCCGACGGATGGCGGCCTTTCCAAGCCCATCGGTGTCCCCTACTGACCGTGGGCACGGCGGGGAGTTTTGCGGAGATAAGTCTCAACGCTGACCCAGCTGGGACTCGAACCTGGGAACTATAGATTACGAGCCTGGCGCGCTACCGACTGAGCCACCCCCGCCCCAGAGATAGTAAGAATTTATAGAGAAACAACTCTTTGTAGGAATAAGTTATACAGTGCTAATTTCTTCTGAAGGTTTGTTTTTGTACTGATGAAGATTTTTATTGGCTGAATTTAGTTGATATAAATGTTTTCATTTATACTTTTGTAATAAAATACAGCCGTCCCGTGGCCGAGTGGTTAGCACGCTTGGCTGTTGATCTAAGGGACCGGGTTCGAGCCCCGGGTTAGGGCATGGATGTGTGTGTCGTTTTTCTGCTGAGGTCCTGCCATCCTCTCAGACCTTCTATTATGGCATATAAACTGACAGCATCCTGTCAGACCTCTGTGGCAAGCAGCTACTTGAGGGGGTATTTATTTTTATTTTTTATTAATAAAATACATTATTTTAGAATAATTGTTGTTAAATATTATTTTTAAACTCACGTTCAGTTTACATCCTTTTAATTCATAACACGATCAATAATAATCATCTATCTATATATATTAGATACCGGACATTTGGCCCTGTTCCAAATGGTCATTTTCAATAACGTTTACAACGAGATGCCAGTTTATCAGGTACACCATCCCTCATCACGTGAATGGTTAATTCCAACATACAAACTAAATATAACTATGCATCAACTATGCACATCACATGACTGCGTTGTTCGGTGTAAATCAGGCAGACCAGCTATTCGAGCTTCAGTTAGAGTTGGGCAAAGCATCACAATGGGCAAAACTAGTGATTTTGAATGTGGGCTTTTCACGCACAGTCATTTCAAGGGTTTATTGAGAATGGGTGCAAAAAACTGCCAATGATCGGCGATCCTATGGGTGGGTTCGGTTGGGTTCTTTTACCTCTGAGCGGCACTTTTTTGCACACCATGGGCTAAATGGCCAGGTCACATGGACCCCGAAGGCTCAGAGAAGGTTGGGGGAGGGGACCCACTGGAACAGCTGTTGGGAGACAGATGGTAGCCTCCCGTCAAGGCCATCCAGCGTGTTGTTTAACGTTGGGTTGTTTTACCTCTGAGCGGCACTTTTTTGCACACCATGGGCTAAATGGCCAGGTCACATGGACCCCGAAGGCTCAGAGAAGGTTGGGGGAGGGGACCCACTGGAACAGCTGTTGGGAGACAGATGGTAGCCTCCCGTCAAGGCCATCCAGCGTGTTCTTTAACGTTGGGTTGTTTTACCTCTGAGCGGCACTTTTTTGCACACCATGGGCTAAATGGCCAGGTCACATGGGCCCCGAAGCCTCAGAGAAGGTTGGGGGAAGGGACCCACTGGAACAGCTGTTGGGAGACACATGGTAGCCTCCCGTCAAGGCCATCCAGCGTGTTCTTTAACGTTGGGTTGTTTTACCTCTGAACGGCACTTTTTTGCACACCATGGGCTAAATGGCCAGGTCACATGGACCCCGAAGGCTCAGAGAAGGTTGGGGGAGGGGACCCACTGGAACAGCTGTTGGCAGACAGATGGTAGCCTCCCGTCAAGGCCATCCAGCGTGTTCTTTAACGTTGGGTTGTTTTACCTCTGAGCGGCACATTTTTGCACACCATGGGCTAAATGGCCAGGTCACATGGACCCCGAAGGCTCAGAGAAGGTTGGGGGAGGGGACCCACTGGAACAGCTGTTGGGAGACAGATGGTAGCCTCCCGTCAAGGCCATCCAGCGTGTTCTTTAAAGTTGGGTGGTTTTATCTCTGAGCGGCACTTTTTTGCACACCATGGGCTAAATGGCCAGGTCACATGGAACCCGAAGGCTCAGAGAAGGTTGGGGGAGGGGACCCACTGGAAAAGCTGTTGGGAGACAGATGGTAGCCTGCCGTGAAGGCCATCCAGCGTGTTCTTTAAAGTTGGATTGTTTTATCTCTGAGAGACACTTTTTTGCACACAATGGGCTAAATGGGCAGGTCACAAGGACCCCGAAAGTTCAGAGAAGGTTGGGGGAGGGGATCCACTAGAACAGCTGTTGGGAGACAGATGGTAGCCTCCCGTCAAAGCCATCCAGTGTGTTCTTTAACGTCCACAGGGTATGGCTCCCCCCGCACACATCCCCTCTGAGCGACACTTTTTTGCACACAATGGGCTAAATGGGCAGGTCACATGGAACCCGAAGGCTCAGAGAAGGTTGGGGGAGGGGATCCACTAGAACAGCTGTTGGGAGACAGATGGCAGCCTCCCGTCAAAGCCATCCAGTGTGTTCTTTAACGTCCACAGGGTATGGCTCCCTGCACACTGAGCCACGGCTTAACGTCCCATCCGACGGACGGCGGCATCAGTTGGGACTCGAACCTGGGATCACGAGCAGATCACAGAGCTTGTCACAGATGTCTTTGTCGCAGATCACGAGCTTGTTTGGCTACCGACTGAGCCACCCCCGCCCCGAGGAGAGAAGAAATCAGAGAGGGTTAATTCTTAATATCCAATGACATTCACCATGCCAGAAGCTTTCATTTGACGTATAACATGTTGCTTTTGCAACTTGCGTTCTGAAGATGTAGCTCAATAAGTGTTTTCATACTTTCCCTTTTTTGGGGGGAAGAAAGCATGGGAGATCATTTATTTTTTTATATAACTTAAGCCATTCGACGCGTCACAAGCTTTCATTTGACACATAAATCATTAAGTATCTCCATCGCGTTCGAAAACTATGATGGAACAACTATTTTGACAAATTGAAATCGACAAATCGACAAAACCGTCAAATGTTGAAGCAAAACAGCAACAGGAAGATTGGTAAGGAAAAAGAACATTACTTTTGGACCACCCTGTATTTTGACTTACAATTTGTTAATTAAAGCTCTCTATGTGGCAAGCTAGTTTTGCCTTTGTGTCATAGCACGTAATAAAGCTAAGAATATAAGTTGAAATAATGCAAACATTTCTCACTTTCAGACATTGCTATTGGAGCACCTTACGCTGGAAAAGACGAGAGAGGCATTGTCTACATATATAACGGAAGTCCAACTGGTATAATGGATAAGCCATCGCAGGTATTAATTGGAAATTCTGTTCTTATTTATCTGCTTTTTACTATTTGTACTTTTTGTACATTTATAAGGATCACCCTCAGGTTTCTGAAAAGACTGTGTCAGTCATTATTATCAGTCATTATTTCACAGAGTATGAAAAGGAGACAAGATATCACACCACTTTGAAACTACTAAATACACTGTGAAAAGGAGACAAGAGATCACAACATTTTGAAACTGCTATACACACTGCGAAGTGGAGACAAGACATCACAGCAATTCGAAACTGCTATAGACACTGCGAAATGGAGACAAGAGATTACAACATTTTGAAACTGCTATACACACTGCGAAATGGAGACAAGATATCACAGCATTTCGAAACTGCTATACACACTGCGAAATGGAGACAAGACATCACAGCAATTCGAAACTGCTATAGACACTGCAAAATGGAGACAAGAGATCACAACATTTTGAAACTGCTATACACACTGCGAAATGGAGACAAGACATCACAGCATTTTGAACCTGCTATACACACTGCGAAATGGAGACAAGGGATCACAACATTTTGAAACTGCTATGCACACTGCGAAATGGAGAAAAGAGATAACAGCATTTCGAAACTGCTATGCACACTGCGAAATGGAGAAAAGAGATAACAGCATTTCGAAACTGCTATAAACACTGCGAAATGCAGACAAGAGATCACAACATTTTGAAACTACTATACAAACTGCGAAATGGAGAAAGAGATCACAACATTTTGAAACTGCCATACACACTGCGAAATGGAGAGAAGAGATCACAACATTTTGAAACTACTAAACACTGCGAAATGGAGACAAGGGATCACAACATTTCGAAACTGCTATACACACTGCGAAATGGAGACAAGGGATCACAACATTTCGAAACTACTATATACACTGCGAAATGGAGACAAGGGATCAAAACATTTCGAAACTGCTATACACACTGCGAAATGGAGACAAGGGATCAAAACATTTCGAAACTGCTATACACACTGCGAAATGGAGACAAGTGTTCACAACATTTTGAAACTGCTACACACACTGCGAAATGGAGACAATAGATCACAGCATTTCGAAACTGCTATACACACTGCCAAATGGAGAGAAGAGATCACAGCATTTCGAAACTGCTATACACAACACGAAATGGAGACAAGAAATCACAACGTTTTGAAACTACTATACAAACTGCGAAATGGAGACAAAGAGATCACAGCATTTTGAAAGTGCTATACACACTGCGAAATTGAGACAAGAGATCACATCATTTCGAAACTGCTATACACAATGCGAAATGGAGACAAGAGATCACAGCATTTCAAAACTGCTGTACACACTGCGAAATGGAGACAAGAGATCACAATATTTTGAAACTACTATACACACTGCGAAATGGAGACAAGAGATCACAACATTTTGAAACTGCTATGCACACTGCGAAATGGAGAAAAGAGATAACAGCATTTCGAAACTGCTATAAACACTGCGAAATGCAGACAAGAGATCACAACATTTTGAAACTACTATACAAACTGCGAAATGGAGAAAGAGATCACAACATTTTGAAACTGCCATACACACTGCGAAATGGAGAGAAGAGATCACAACATTTTGAAACTACTAAACACTGCGAAATGGAGACAAGGGATCACAACATTTCGAAACTGCTATACACACTGCGAAATGGAGTCAAGGGATCACAACATTTCGAAACTACTATATACACTGCGAAATGGAGACAAGGGATCAAAACATTTCGAAACTGCTATACACACTGTGAAATGGAGACAAGGGATCAAAACATTTCGAAACTGCTATACACACTGCGAAATGGAGACAAGTGTTCACAACATTTTGAAACTGCTACACACACTGCGAAATGGAGACAATAGATCACAGCATTTCGAAACTGCTATACACACTGCCAAATGGAGAGAAGAGATCACAGCATTTCGAAACTGCTATACACAACACGAAATGGAGACAAGAAATCACAACGTTTTGAAACTACTATACAAACTGCGAAATGGAGACAAAGAGATCACAGCATTTTGAAAGTGCTATACACACTGCGAAATTGAGACAAGAGATCACATCATTTCGAAACTGCTATACATACTGCAAAATGGAGACAAGGGATCACAACATTTCGAAACTGCTATACACACTGCGAAATGCAGACAAGGGATCACAACATTTTGAAACTACTAAACACAGTGCAAAATGGAGACAAAGAGATCACAGCATTTTGAAACTGCTGAATGAACACTGAGAAATGAAGACAAGATATCACAGCATTTCGAAACTGCTATACACACTGCGAAATGGAGACAAGGGATCACAACATTTTGAAACTGCTATACACACTGCGAAATGGAGACAAGAGATCACAGCATTTCAAAACTGCTATACACACTGTGAAATGGAGACTAGAGATCACAACATTTTGAAACTACTATACACACTGCGAAATGGAGACAAGAGATTACAACGTTTTGAAACTGCTATACACACTGCGAAATGGAGAGAAGAGATCACAACATTTTGAAACTACTAAACACACTGCGAAATAGAGACAAGGGATCAGAAGATTTCGAAACTGCTATACACACTGCGAAATGGAGACAAGGGATCACAACATTTCGAAACTACTATATACACTGCGAAATGGAGACAAGGGATCAAAACATTTGAAAACTGCTATACACACTGCGAAATGGAGACAAGGGATCAAAACATTTCGAAACTGCTATACACACTGCGAAATGGAGACAAGTGTTCACAACATTTTGAAACTGCTACACACACTGCGAAATGGAGACAATAGATCACAGCATTTCGAAACTGCTATACACACTGCCAAATGGAGAGAAGAGATGACAGCATTTCGAAACTGCTATACACAACACGAAATGGAGTCAAGGTATCCCAACATTTCGAAACTGCTATACACACTGAAATGGAGAAAGAGATCACAGCATTTCGAAACTGCTATACACACTGCAAAATGGAGACAAGGGATCACAACATTTTGAAACTACTATACAAACTGCAAAATGGAGACAAAGAGATCAGAGCATTTTGAAAGTGCTATATACACTGCGAAATGGACAAGAGATCACAGCATTTCAAAACTGCTATACACAATGCAAAATGGAGACAAGGGATCACAACATTTCGAAACTGCTATACACACTGCGAAATGGAGACAAGGGATCACAATATTTTGAAACTACTAAACACAGTACAAAATGGAGAGAAAGAGATCACAGCATTTTGAAACTGCTGAATGAACACTGCAAAATGGAGACAAGAGGTCACAGCATTTCGAAACTGCTATATACACTGCAAAATGGAGACAAGGAATCACAACATTTCGAAACTGCTATATACACTGCGAAATGGGAACAAGGGATCACACCATTTCGAAACTGCTATACACACTGCGAAATGGAGACAAGTGATCAAAACATTTTGAAACTGCTATACACACTGCGAAATGGAGACAAGAGATCGCAATGTTTTGAAACTGCTATACACATTGCAAAATGCAGAGAAGAGATCGCAGCATTTCGAAACTGCTTTACACACTGCATAATGGTGACAAGAGATCACTGCATTTCGAAACTGCTATTCACACTGTGAAATGGAGACAAGAGATCACAGCATTTCGAAACTGCTACATACACTGCAAAATGCAGACAAAGAGATCACAGCATTTTGAAACTGCTATACACACTGCGAAATGGAGATAAGAGATCACAGCATTTCAAAACTGCTATACACATTGCAAAATGGAGACAAGGGATCACACCACTTTGAAACTTCTAAATACACTGTGAAAAGGAGACAAGAGATCACATCATTTTGGAACTATTAAACACACTGCGAAAAGGAGACAAAGAGATCACAGCATTTTGAAACTGCTATACACACTGTGAAATGGAGACAAGGGAGCACAACATTTCGAAACTACTATATACACTGCACAGTGGAGACAAGGGATCACAACATTTCGAAACTGCTATACACACTGCGAAATGGAGACAAGGGATCACAACATTTCGAAACTACTATATACACTGCACAATGGAGACAAGGGATCACAACATTTTGAAAGTGCTATACACACTGAAATGGAGACAAGGGATCACACCACTTTGAAACTACTAAATACACTGTGAAAAGGAGTCAAGAGATCACAACATTTTGAGACTACTAAACACACTGCGAAAAGGAGACAATGAGATCACAGCATTTCGAAACTGCTATACACACTGTGAAATGGAGACAAGGGATCACAACATTTCGAAACTACTATAAACACTGCGAAATGGAGACAAGTGATCACAACATTTCGAAACTACTCTATACACTGCGAAATGGAGACAAGGGATCACACTACTTTGAAACTACTAAATACACTCTGAAAAGGAGACAAGAGATTACATCATTTTGAAACTACTAAATACACTGTGAAAAGAAGACAAGAGATCACAACATTTCGAAACTACTAAACACTCTGCGAAAAGGAGACAATGAGATCACAGCATTTCGAAACTGCTATATACACTCTGAAATGGAGACAAGGGATCATAATATTTCGAAACTACTATATACACTGCGAAATGGAGACAAGTGATCACAACATTTCGAAACTACTCTATACACTGCGAAATGGTGACAAGGGATCACACCACTTTGAAACTACTAAATACACTGAAAAGGAGACAAGAGGTCACAACATTTTGAAACCATTAAACACACTGCGAAAAAGAGACAAAGAGATCACAGTATTTCGAAACTGCTATACACACTGCGAAATGGAGACAAGGGATCACAACATTTCGAAACTACTCTATACACTGCGAAATGGTGACAAGGGATCACACCACTTTGAAACTACTAAATACACTGTGAAAAGGAGACAAGAGGTCACAACATTTTGAAACTTAAACACACTGCGAAAAAGAGACAAAGAGATCACAGTATTTCGAAACTGCTATACACACTGCGAAATGGAGACAAGGGATCACAACATTTTGAAACTACTATACACACTGTGAAATGGAGACAAGGGATCACAACATTTCGAAACTACTATATACACTGCGAAATGGAGACAAGGGATCACAACATTTCGAAACTAACTACACACTGCGAAATGGAGACAAGGGATCACACCACTTTGAAACTACTAAATACACTGTGAAAAGGAGACAAGAGATCACAACATTTTGAAACTATTAAACACACTGCGAAAAAGAGACAAAGAGATCACAGTATTTCGAAACTGCTATACACACTGCGAAATGGAGACAAGTGATCACAACATTTTGAAACTGCTATACACACTGTGAAATGGAGACAAGGGATCAGAACATTTTGAAACTACTATACACTGTGAAATGGAGACAAGGGATCACAACATTTCGAAACTACTATATACACTGCGAAATGGAGACAGGGATCACACCACTTTGAAACTACTAAATACACTGTGAAATGGAGAAAAGAGATCACCACATTTTGAAACTACTAAACACACTGCAAGATAGAGACAAGAGATCACACCATTTTGAAACTACTAAATACACTGTAAAATGCGCTTCACTATGATATAAAAATGATGAAGGAACTTTTTCAAAATGTGGTGAAATTAATTGTTTTTGTTCATTAGATCTGTTGTCGTTTCAGATCAGAAATAAATCAATTTCTGGAACTTTTTTACATTTCTTTTATATTTAATAGAAACGTAAATGATTGTTGACCTAATACTTTTTAAACGTTGTGGATATCTCTTGCTTTTTTAAAACGTTGTTTAAAAGTTTTGTTTTAAAAAAATGTTGTTTTAAAGTTCCTCCAAAAAAATTCTTTATAATTTATTTAAATTTATTCGTAACTTTAAAAAGGGAAGTCTGTGGTGAAACTTTGCAAGTAAATGGTACGCTAGTATTGAGTATTAGTAAGAAATAATTGCTTATGAACAAACTCTAATTTATTAACTGAATTAATGTATATTTTATGAAACATTTCTTTACTAACAGGTAATAACCCCAGATGACTTTGGCGACAGTACATTGACTACTTTAGGATTTTCTTTATCTGGAGGATTAGACATGGATTCAAATGATTATCCAGGTAATTTATTTATATTCTTTTAATATATAAAAAGGGCCGGTAGCGCGCTGGCTCGTAATCGGCAGTTCCCAGGTTCGAATCCCAGCTGGTTAGCGTTGATGGGGTTTCTCAGTTGGTAGCGTGACAGGCTCGTAGTCTGCAATTCCCAGGTTCGAGTCCCAGCTGAGTTAGCGTTGAGGGGGGTGGCTCAGTTGGTAG
This sequence comes from Ryuthela nishihirai, assembly GCA_038380435.1. Classification (NCBI taxonomy): domain Eukaryota; kingdom Metazoa; phylum Arthropoda; class Arachnida; order Araneae; family Heptathelidae; genus Ryuthela; species Ryuthela nishihirai. The sequence continues at coordinate 190,376 of JAWZYU010000126.1, forward strand.
CGTGACAGGCTCGTAATCTGCAGTTCCCAGGTTCGAGTCCCAGCTAGTTAAACATTGAGGGGGAACAACCATACACATCAGTCTGTAGCATGCCAAGCTCATAATCTGCAGTTCCCAGGTTCGAGTCCCAGCTGGGTTAGCGTTGAGGGGGTGGCTCAGTTGGTAGCGTGACAGGCTCATAATCTGCAATTCCCAGGTTTGAGTCCCAGCTGAGTTAGCGTTGAGGGGGGGTGGCTCAGTTGGTAGCGTGACAGGCTCGTAATCTGCAATTCCCAGGTTCGAGTCCCAGCTGAGTTAGCGTTGAGGGGGGATGGTTCAGTTGGTAGCGTGACAGGCTCGTAATCTGCAGTTCCCAGGTTCGAGTCCCAGCTAGTTAAACATTGAGGGGGAACAATCATACACATCAGTCTGTAGCGTGCCAAGCTCGTAATCTGCAGTTCCCAGGTTCGAGTCCCAGCTGGGTTAGCGTTGAGGGGGTGGCTCAGTTGGTAGCGTGACAGGCTCATAATCTGCAATTCCCAGGTTTGAGTCCCAGCTGAGTTAGCGTTGAGGGGGGGTGGCTCAGTTGGTAGCGTGACAGGCTCATAGTCTGCAATTCCCAGGTTCGAGTCCCAGCTGAGTTAGCGTTGAGGGGGGTGGCTCAGTTGGTAGCGTGACAGGCTCGTAATCTGCAGTTCCCAGGTTCGAGTCCCAGCTGTTAAACATTGAGGGGGAACAACCATACACATCAGTCTGTAGCATGCCAAGCTCGTAATCTGCAGTTCCCAGGTTCGAGTCCCAGCTGGGTTAGCGTTGAGGGGGTGGCTCAGTTGGTAGCGTGACAGGCTCATAATCTGCAATTCCCAGGTTTGAGTCCCAGCTGAGTTAGCGTTGAGGGGGGGTGGCTCAGTTGGTAGCGTGACAGGCTCGTAATCTGCAATTCCCAGGTTCGAGTCCCAGCTGAGTTAGCGTTGAGGGGGGATGGTTCAGTTGGTAGCGTGACAGGCTCGTAATCTGCAGTTCCCAGGTTCGAGTCCCAGCTAGTTAAATATTGAGGGGGAACAATCATACACATCAGTCTGTAGCGTGCCAAGCTCGTAATCTGCAGTTCCCAGGTTTGAGTCCCAGCTGAGTTAGCGTTGAGGGGGGGTGGCTCAGTTGGTAGCGTGACAGGCTCGTAATCTGCAGTTCCCAGGTTCGAGTCCCAGCTAGTTAAATATTGAGGGGGAACAATCATACACATCAGTCTGTAGCGTGCCAAGCTCGTAATCTGCAGTTCCCAGGTTTGAGTCCCAGCTGGGTTAGCGTTGAGGGGCGTGGCTCAGTTGGTAGCATGACAGGCTCGTAATCTACAGTTCACAGGTTCAAGTCCCAGCTGGGTTAGCGTTGAGGGGGGATGGTTCAGTTGGTAGCGTGACAGGCTCGTAATCTGCAGTTCCCAGGTTCGAGTCCCAGCTAGTTAAATATTGAGGGGGAACAATCATACACATCAGTCTGTAGCGTGCCAAGCTCGTAATCTGCAGTTCCCAGGTTTGAGTCCAGCTGGGTTAGCGTTGAGGGGCGTGGCTCAGTTGGTAGCATGACAGGCTCGTAATCTACAGTTCACAGGTTCAAGTCCCAGCTGGGTTAGCGTTGAGGGGGGTGGCTCAGTTGGTAGCATGACAGGCTCGTAATCTGCAGTTCCCAGGTTCGAGTCCCAGCTGTTTTATTGTTGAGGGGGATGGCTCAGTTGGTAGTGTGACAGGCTCGTAATCTGCTATTCCCAGGTTCGCGTCCAAGCTGGTTAAACATTGAGTGGGAACAACCATACACATCAGTCTGTAGCGTACCAAGCTCGTAATCTGCAGTTCCCAGGTTCGAGTCCCAGCTGGGTTAGCATTGAGGGGGGTGGCTCAGTTGGTAGCGTGACAGGCTTGTAATCTGCAATTCCCAGGTTCGAGTCCCAGCTGGGTTAGCGTTGAGGGGAATGGCTCAGTTGGTAGCGTGACATCTTCGTAATATGCAGTTCCCAGGTTCGAGTCCCAGCTAGTTAAACATTGAGGGGGAACAACCATACACATCAGTCTGTAGCGTGCCAAGCTCGTAATCTGCAGTTCCCAGGTTCGAGTCCCAGCTGGGTTAGAGTTAAGGGGGTGGCTCAGTTGGTAGCATGACAGTCTCATAATCTGCAGTTCGCAGGTTCGAGTCCAAGCTAGTTTTAGATTGAGGGGGAACAACCATACACATCAGTCTGTAGCGTGCCAAGCTCGTAATCTGCAGTTCCCAGGTTCGAGTCCCAGCTGGGTTAGCGTTGAGGGGGGTGGCTCAGTTGGTAGCGTGACAGGCTCGTAATCTGCAATTCCCAGGTTCGAGTCCCAGATGGGTTAGCATTGAGGGGAATGGCTCAGTTGGTAGCATGAGAGGCTCGTAATATGTAGTTCCCAGGTTCGAGTCCCAGCTAGTTAAACGTTGAGAGGGAACAACCATACACATCAGTCTGTAGCGTGCCAAGCTCGTAATCTGCAGTTCCCAGGTTCGAGTCCCAGCTGGGTTAGAGTTGAGGGGGTGGCTCAGTTGGTAGCGTGACAGGCTCGTAATCTGCAATTCCCAGGTTTGAGTCCCAGCTGTGTTAGCGTTGAGGGGGGTGGCTCAGTTGGTAGCATGACGCTCGTAATCTGCAGTTCCCAGGTTCAAGTCCCAGCTGGGTTAGCGTTGAGGGGGTGGCTCAGTTGGTAGCATGACAGGCTCGTAATCTGCAGTTCCTAGGTTCGAGTCCCAACTAGTTAAACATTGAGGGGGAACAAACATACACATCAGTCTGTAGCATGCCAAGCTCGTAATCTGCAGTTCCCAGGTTCGAGTCCCAGCTAGTTAAACATTGAGGGGGAACAACCATACACATCAGTCTGTAGTGTGCCAAGCTCGTAATCTGCAGTTCCCAGGTTCGAGTCCCAGCTGGTTAAACATTGAGGGGGGAACAACCATACACATCAGTCTGTAGTGCGCCAAGCTCGTAATCTGCAGTTCCCAGGTTCGAGTCCCAGCTGGGTTAGTGTTGAGGGGGGTGGCTCAGTTGGTAGCGTGACAGGCTCGTAATCTACAGTTCACAGGTTCGAGTCCCAGCTGGGTTAGCATTGAGGGGGTGGCTCAGTTGGTAGCATGACAGGCTCGTAATCTGCTATTCCCAGGTTTGAGTCCCAGCTGGGTTAGTGTTGAGGGGGGTTGCTCAGTTGGTAGCGTGACAGGCTCGTAATCATCAATTCCCAGGTTCGAGTCCCAGCTGGGTTAGCATTGAGGGGGTGGCTCAGTTGGTAGCATGACAGGCTCATAATCTGCAGTTCCCAGGTTTGAGTCCCAGCTGGCTAAACATTGAGGGGGAACTACCATACACATCAATCTGTTGCACACCAAGTTCGTAATCTGCAGTTCCCAGGTTCGAGTCCCAGCTGGGTTAGCATTGAGAGGGGTGGTTCAGTTGGTAGCATGACAGGCTTGTAATCTGCAGTTCCCAGGTTCGAGTCCCAGCTGGGTTAGCGTTAAGGGGGGTGGCTCAGTTGGTAGCATGACAGGCTTATAATGTACAGTTCCCAGGTTCGGGTCCCAGCTGGGTTAGCATTGAGATTTACCTCTGCAAAATTCCCTGTCCTCCCCATGGTCAGTAGGGGTGACTGATGGTCTTGGAAAGGCCGCCGTCCTTCGGATGGGATATTAAGTCTTCGACCCGTGTGCGGGAGAGCCACACCCTGAGCACATTAACGAACACGCTGGATGGCCTTGATGGGAGGGTACCATTTGTCTTCCAACAGCTGTTGCAGTGGGTCCCTTCCACTAATCTTCTCTGAGCCTTCGGGCTCAGAGAAGCCCTCTGAGCCTTCGGGGTCATTGTGACCCTGAACAGATGTGTATTTAGTAGAGAAACTCTCTGAACCTTCGGGGTCATTATGACCTGGCCATTTAGCCCATTGTGTGCAAAAAGGTGCCGCTCAGAGATAAAACAACTAACCAACAACAACAACAATTATGTGTACTTTAGTTGCATTTTATTTTTCTCTATGATAGTGTGCGTTTTAACTTTACATGTTGTATGATAAACGGTATTTAATTCTGTATTGCAGATATCTTAATTGGAGCATACGATTCTGATAAAGCCTTTTTTATGAGGTATTTCATCTTTTGCTTTTTATATAAAAAGTTGCATTTAAATCCTGATGTGATGTTATTTTATAATCTTTATATAATTGTTTTTGTGTTAGTGTTACAGTTGATCATGTAAAAAATATCCTCTGTTTGATGAATGTTTAAACAGTTTAATTGTTTACATTATAAATTATTAATTTTGCCATGTCTCTGCTCTTATGAAAATCAGCAATGTACAATTTTGTACTGATATATAATTTTTGCGAATAATATATAATGTGTAATAGTTTATTAATAATAAGCTCACCTGACAAAAAATTAGTCATCTCCCACCTAAGAGGATTACCTCTGTTTGACAGTAACAGAGGGCGCACCAGTGATAAACCTGTCCTACAAATAGCTGTGCCATGTGCTACAGGGTTCATACAGTGACAAGAAGTGGTTGTGTGCCACGTGTGTGTTAGTCATTCTGTGAAACATGGGTCGCGCCAAAGATGTGAATGAGTGGCAAAAAGTTGCTATTTCGTTTGGTCGAGCCAAAGGGATAGTGTACAAAAAGGTGCTGCCTTGGACATACTGGGTTGGGTTGAGTTGTTTTACCTCTAAGCGGCATTCTTTTGCACATCATGGGCTAAATGGCCAGGTCACATGGACCCCGAAGGCTCAGAGAAGGTTGGGGGAGGGTACCCACTGGAACAGCTGTTGGGCGACAGATGGTAGCCTCCCATCAAGGCCATCCAGCATGTTCTTTAAAGTGCACAGGATATGTCTCTCCCGCACACGGGGCCACAGCTTAACGTCCCATCCGACAGACGGCAGCCTTTCCAAGCCCATCGGTGTCCCCTACTGACCTTGGGCAGGGCGGGGAATATTGCAGAGATACTTGGACGTACTGTCCAAGGGGTCTTCCAGTAGTGGCGTACATCCCAGTCCACCACTAATTGTCTCCAGAACTGCGGCAGAAATACTATGCTCACCAATAGGGACCTTCGCAGTGTGTCATGCACTGTTAGGGCAAACCGCTTTGCAATGAGGCAGGAATTGCTCCAGTCAGTCGATGCAGGCCTACAACAAGCTGTTGGCGAATGAACACTTCGAAGAGAACTGCATGCCATGGATATCTGGAGCAGAGTACTCCGGAAGAGACTCATGCTAACAGCTCTGCATAAGGCTGCACGGCTACAGTGGGCGTGGCACCACAAAGATGACTGTTGACTCTTGGAAGCATGTGATCTGTTCGGATGAGTCAAGTTTTTGCTTGTACTCGAATGATGCAAGGCAACAGGTACATCGTAAGCCACATGAAGCCTTCCATACACACTGTGTGAAAGTTTCTGTTCAAGCTGGAGGAGGCTCTGTGATGTTCTCGGGATGTTTCACATACAAGGAAATGGGTCCTTTGGTTGCGGTGACGTCACACTTGAACCAGAAGGGTTATATGGAGCTACTGGATGACCACATGTTGTCTTTTGTGCAGCATCTCCACAGTGAACACCAGAAGGATATCGAAGTCTTCCAAGGTGACAATTGTCGTGTGCACAGGGCTCAAAGTGTGTTGGATTGGCGCGACGAGCATTCTGAAGCCTTCCAACATCTCGACTGGCCCAACAAATCCCCGGATTTGAATCCCATAGAAAACTTGTGGGACTATTTGGGGCAACGAGTGAAGCACCGTCCCAATCATCCGGCCAATCTGGCCGAACTGTGGCATTTGCTGCTGGAAGAGTGGCCGCTGGAAGAATGGCTGCTGGAAGAGTGGATGCTGGAAGAGTGGCTGCTGGAAGAGTGGCCGCTGGAAGAGTGGATGCTGGAAGAGTAGCTGCTGGAAGAGTGGCCGCTGGAAGAGTGGCTGCTGGAAGAGTGGCCGCTGGAAGAGTGGCTGCTGGAAGAGTGGCCGCTGGAAGAGTGGCCGCTGGAAGAGTGGATGCTGGAAGAGTGGATGCCTGAAGAGTGGCCGCTGGAAGAGTGGCTGCTGGAAGAGTGGCCATTGGTGGCATCCATGTCAGATAGGATTTCGGCTGATCTTCGTCGCATAGAGGCATTACATGCTATTAGGTGACATTCAGCCAGTGGTGACTAATTTTTTTGTCCTGTGAGCTTATGCTACACATTTTATATGAGAAATATATAATTTTTATGAAGAGTATATAATGTAATTTACGTACGTAATGTATAGTATATTTTATGTAAATAATTTATACAATGCAATATATATTTTTACATATAATATATGTAAACGATTGTGAACGATTGACTGATGGCTGAGTCGGGATCAAGATTTAGGAATAATTCGGATCGTAGACCTCGTGAAAAAAAATCCGAAATTTGACCTCCAATATGTCCTTCAGGGTCAAATAGAATGCTATTAATCTATAATAGAAGCATGGCATTTACTTTAAGAAGACCCCACCGCTAAAGCTCGAAAGCCGTTAATGTGCACATTACCTAGCTAATCTGCAGATTAACTGATTTGTTCCGTTAACGTGTGGAATGAAGAGTTTTCCGCATTTTACCTAGGCAATGTGCACATTAACAGCTTCCGTATCGTTAAAGTTCAAAAGTTTGCTTCTCTCATACTGGTGAATCTCTTGAATATGAATCTTCGTGTCACGTGATTCACTCGTCCGCATTATAAAAAACGTCCCGGATGAGCGGAGGCCAAGTGAGAACGAATCGGTAAAGTGATTCATTCTTGATAACGAATCACTAAAATGATTCGCTCTCACTTGGCCTGCTCATTTTGGGGGCGTTTTTTATAATTCGGACGACTGATTCATGTTGACAGAGGGATGACCCTGGTTTCAACTCTAATCTCGGACACTAGATAAATAACATTATGTTAATTTAAGCGTACAGAAACGTTCCTGTTCTTCCAGCAAAGATCTTATTTTCACTTTAACGAGTGCCTAGTAGGTAATGTGCAGATTATCCAGGTAATTTGCAGATTACCTAGGTAATTTGAGAAATGAAACAATTTTCCGCACGTTAACGTATCACCCTAGTTAATCTGCACAATACCTAGATAATCTGTAGAATAACTGATTTCTGCACTTTAGCGGTAACATATATATTAATATCTATTTCCTTTTATGTTTTCCTCTTCATAAACAGATGTTGTTTGGAAGGTAAAACTGAGAACTTCGTATACCTTTTTGCATATTCCACTTCAGTGCACTTATTAAGTTTTCTTTCAACTGCAAACAAAGCAGCCAAGGAGTTTGCCTTGGAGTAGCATTCGGAAGTCAAAATTCAATTCAGAAGTCAGCAATTAAAGCCAGCGGATATCGAGACATGATAGCCATATCTGCAAAAGAGCCATAAAAGAACTGCAAAGGAAGGGTTGGGTTGTTTTACCTCTGAGCGGCACTTTTTTGCACACCATGGGCTAAATGGCCAGGTCACATGGACCCCAAAGGCGCAGAGAAGGTTGGGCAGGGGACCCACTGGAACAGCTGTTGGGAGACAGATGGTAGCCTCCCGTCAAGGCCATCCAGTGTGTTCTTTAACGTGCACAGGATATGGCTCTCCCGCACACGGGGCCACGGCTTAACGTCCCATCCGACACACGACAGCCTTTCCAATCCCATCGGTGTCCCCTACTGACCATGGGGGGCGGGAATTTTGCGGAGGAATTTTGCGGAGATAAATCTCAACGCTGACCCAGCTGGGACTCGAACCTGGGAACTACAGATTACGAACCTGGCGCGCTACCGATTGAGCCACCCCCGCCCCGCTAATAAGGAAGGAAAATCGGTTTCATCTTGAAACAAAATGTGGAATTTCACTAAAATCTTGCAAGAATCTGAAAAGCATTCAAAGAACATTGAACAGGTCAGGTCTTTTAGTTTTTACCCCACCTAAAAAGTGTTTTTCCATTCAAACTACAACAACTCTGAATATGGAGAAAAGCTTGTTAAACTACAAAAGATTTACCAGATCATATCTAAGAAATCTTACCTTGGTCTCCATCAGAGGCAGAACTAAAAGAAAGGCAGGAGACCAAATTGCAGCCTGATAGGAGGCAAAAAGATCCAGCTATGGGACAGATAATCTGCCACTGTTAGGAAAGATTTCATGCGAAATTATGTATGAGTAGTTACGCCTGTCTTCCACACACAGTCGGTCAATGGTAATATATATAATACATAGGTATTTTTTATACTGTATTTAATTACCAACAAGAAGTTTGTTTAAACACGGCTTACTTAAAATTTTGTGTTAACGGTAAGGGATGTATATGTTACCGCTAAAGCTCGAAAGCCGTTAATGTGCACATTACCTAGCTAATCTGCAGATTAACTGATTTGCTCCGTTAACGTGCGGAATCAAGATTTTTCCGCATTTTACCTAGGTAATGTGCACATTAACGGCTTCCGTATCGTTAAAGTTCAAAAGTTTGTTTCTCTCATAGTGGTGAATCTCTTGAATATGAATCTTCGTGTCACGTGATTCACTCGTCCGCAGTATAAAAAACGCCTCGGATGAGCAGAGGCCAAGTGAGAACGAATCGGTAAAGTGATTCATTCTTGATAACGAATCACTAAAATGATTCGTTCTCACTTAGCCTGCTCATTTTGGGGCGTTTTTTATAATTCGGACGACTGATTCATGTTGACAGAGGGATGACCCTGGTTTCAAATCTACTCTCGGACACTAGATAAATAACATTATGTTAATTTAAGTGTACAGAAACGTTCCTGTTGTTCCAGCAAAGATCTTATTTTCACTTTAACGAGTGCCTAGTAGATAATGTGCAGATTATCCAGGTAATTTGTAGATTACCTAGGTAATTTGAGAAACAAAACAATTTTCCACACGTTAACGGATCACCCTAGTTAATCTGCACAATACCTAGATAATCTGTGGATTAAATGATTTCTGCACTTTAGCGGTAACATCTATGCTGTATATATATATATAGTTATTTAATAATAATATGAACCACTGTCTTTTACCTAGGTCACGCCCTGTTGTAAATATCGTTTCCACTTTGAAGCTGGACAAAGCGATTATAAATCTAGAAGATAAAATGTGTCGTTTGAAAAGTGGATCAAAAGTGGCATGGTGAGTAATCAACTACTGAGTTCCTTATTGCTAGTTTAGTGAACATGTATATTTGGATGCAAACATTTTATAACTTCAGATTTTCTTTAAACAATCGTAATTTTAACACAATGCATATATTTAGTCAATTTTAGTCATTCTCTGAGGCATTGTCATCATTTCTTCTGAGCGATATATATAGGATTTTGGTTGGGTTGTTTTACCTCTGAGCGGCACTTTTTTGCACACCATGGGCTAAAAGGCCAGGTCACATGGACCCCGAAGGCTCGGAGAAGGTTGGCGGAGGGGACCACTGGAACAGCTGTTGAGTGACAGATGGTAGTCTCCCGTCAAGGTCATCCAGCGTGTTCTTTAACGTGCACAGGCTATGGCTCTCCCATACACGGGGCCACGGCTTAACGTCCCATCCGACGGACGGCGGCCTTTCCAAGCCCATCGGTGTCCCCTACTGACCGTGGGCAGGGCGGGGAATTTTGCGGAGATAAATCTCAATGCTGACCCAGCTGGGACTCGAACCTGGGAACTATATCGAGCCTGGTGCGCTACCGACTGAGGCACCCCCGCCCCAATATATATAGGATGTTTCCAGAACTTCTAGTCAAACTTTGGGAACGTGTTCTATTGAATGTAGTAAAGAAAAAAAAAGTTCTTATGACCCACCTGGGCCAGATAATACTTTCTTTAATAGTATGTATACTTTCATATGCACACTCGCTCAAAAAAATATCCGAACACTATGGTTGATTACAGTATTCAGAAAAAATATCTGGCAACGATTTTTGTAGAAATTAGTGACCTGGAAACCTTCGTGTCACGTGATTAAAGAATTCAGGAAAAATATCTGGAGCGTGTACAGCAACTGTACACGCTCCAGTTACCTTTCACAGCAAACTGGAGTGTGTGCAGTAACTGCACACGCTCCAGTTTGCTGTGTACGGTAACTGCACACGCTCAATATTTCCGTGAGTGAGCCCACACGATCTAGTATCAAAATAATATGACCACCTACACTCGCTAAAAAAAATCCGAACACTATGGTTGATTACAGTATTCAGAAAAAATATCTGGCAACGATTTCTTTTAGAAATTAGTGATCTGGCAACCTTCGTGTCACGTGACACGAAGGTTGCCAGATCACTAATTTCTAAAAATAAATCGTTGTCAGATATTTTTTCTGAATGCTGTAATCAACCATAGTGTTCGGATATTTTTCTCAGCGACTGTACACACTTTAATACGTAACACATTGTTTCACCCAGTGTTGGAACAAAAACATTGCACAAAAAGTATGAATTAATTCCGCCCCCTAAAATACACTTACCCAGTCAATGATTGTGAATTTTATGGACTGGTGAAATTTTACAATGCTACGCATATTTAACAATAAATAACGGAACCGCGAAGCATATGATAAAATTTTCCCGAGTAATAAATTAGAAATTGGAAAAAGAAAAATCGCAAATATCAATTTGTTAAAAAATCAAAGATGAAAATAAATATTAAAAAAAAAAGTACATTTTAAATTTCTGTATAAAAATAAATTTTTCTTCCATCAATTAAACATAGAATCTTAAGCATCATTGACATCAAACTTATTAAAAAAATTAGCAATATATTCTTTGATTTGAAGAAAAATTTGACATGAAGAAAATGTAATTTCCAAATATATACGTGTACTCCTTAAAACATCACGCCGGGGGTTGAGACCTCATATGCCTCATCCTACGTATTAAACAAGGTATTATAGAAAATGATTTCTATGGATTGGGTTGGGTTGTTTTACCTGTGAGCGACACTTTTTTGCACTTTTTTTGCTGGGCTAAATGGCCAGGTCACATGGACCGCGAAAGCTCAGAGAAGGTTGGGGGAGGAGACCCACTGCAACAGCTGTTGGGAGACAGATGGTAGCCTCCAATCAAGGCCGTCCAGTGTGTTCTTTAATGTTGAGTTGTTTTACTTCTGAGCGGCAATTTTTTGCACACCATGGGCTAAATGGCCAGGTCACATGGACCCCGAAGGCTCAGAGAAGGTTGGGGTAGGGGACCCACTGGAACAGCTGTTGGGAGACAGATGGTAGCCTTCAGTCAAGGCCATCCAGTGTGTTCTTTAATGTTGAGTTGTTTTATCTCTGAGTGGCACTTTTTTGCACACTATGGGCTAAATGGCCAGGTCACATGGACCCCGAAAGCTCAGAGAAGGTTGGGGGAGGGGACCACTGGAACAGCTGTTGGGAGACAGATTGTAGCCTCCCGTCAAAGCCATCCAGTGTGTTCTTTAATGTCGAGTTGTTTTACCTCTGAGCGGCACTTTTTTTGCACACAATAGACAAATGGCCAGGTCACAAGAACCCCAAAGGCTCAGAGAAGGTTGGAGGAGGGGACCCACTGGAACAGCTGTTGGGAGACAGATGGTAGCCTCCCGTCAAGGCCATCCAGCGTGTTCTTTAACGTTGGGTTGTTTTACCTCTGAGCGGCACTTTTTTGCACACCATGGGCTAAATGGCCAGGTCACAAGGACCCCGAAATCTCAGAGAAATTTGACAGAGGGGACCCATTGGAACAGCTGGTAGGAGACAGATGGTAGCCTCCAGTCAAGGCCATCCAGCGTGTTCTTTAACGTTAGGTTGTTTTACCTCTGAGCGGCAGTTTTTTGCACACTATGAGCTAAATGGCCAGGTCACAAGGACCCCAAAGTCTCAGAGAAATTTGAGAGAGGGGGGACCCATTAGAACAGCTGGTAGGAGACAGATGGTAGCCTCCCGTCAAGGCCATCCAGCGTGTTCTTTAACGTTGGGTTGTTTTACCTCTGAGCAGCACTTTTTTTGCACACAATGGGCTAAATGGCCAGGTCACAAGGACCCCAAAGGCTCAGAGAAGGTTGCGGGAGATGACCCACTGGAACAGCTGTTAGGGGACAGATGGTAGCCTCCAGTCAAGGCCATCCAGCGTGTTCTTTAACGCTGGATTGTTTTACCTCTGAGCGGCACTTTTTTTGCACACAATGGGCTAAATGGCCAGGTCACAAGGACCCCAAAGGCTCAGAGAAGGTTGGGGGAGATGACCCATTGGAACAGCTATTAGAAAACAGATAGCACTCTCCCATACACGGGGCCACGGCTTAACGTCCCATCCGACGGACAGCGGCCTTTCCAAGCCCATCAGGAATGTCAAGGAGAGTTTGAGGAAGTAAATGCAATTAATGCACGAGTTAAGATTGGAAGTAATGAATGGTCCTGGGAGGGTTGGGTTGTTTTACCTGTGAGAGGCACTTTTTTGGACGTCATGGGATAAATGGCCAGGTCACATGGACCCCGAAGGCTCAGAGAATGTTGGAGGAGGGGACCCACTGGAACAGCTGTTGGGAGATAGATGGTAGCCTCCCATCAAGGCCATCCAGCGTGTTCTTTAACATTGGGTTGTTTTACCTCTGAATGGCACTTTTTTGCACACCATGGGCTAAATGGCCAGGTCACAAGGACCCCGAAGTCTCAGAGAAATTTGAGAGAGGGGACCCACTGGAACAGCTGTTAGGAAACAGATGGGAGCCTCCTGTCAAGGCCATCCAGTGTGTTCTTTAACGTTGGATTGTTTTGCCTCTTATTGGCACTTTTTTTGCACACAATGGGCGAAATGGCCAGGTCACAAGGACCCCAAAGGCTCAGAGAAGGTTGGGGGAGATGGCCCACTGGAACAGCTATTAGAAAACAGATAGCACTCTCCCATACACGGGGCCACGGCTTAACGTCCCATCCGACGGACATCGGCCTTTCCAAGCCCATCAGGAATGTCAAGGAGAATTTGAGAAAGTAAATGCAATTAATGCACGAGTTAAGATTGGAAGTAATGGACGGTCCTGGGAGGGTTGGGTTGTTTTACCTGTGAGCTGCACATTTTTGCACGTAATGGGATAAATAGCCAGGTCACAAGGACCCCGAAGGCTCAGAGAAGATTGCGGTAGGGGACCCACTGTATCAGCTGTTGGGAGATATATGGTAACCTACCGTCAAGGCCATCCAGTGTGTACTTTAACGTGCACAGGGTGTATCTCTCCCGCACACGGGGCCACGGCTTAACGTCACATCCGATGGACGGCGGCCTTTCCAAGCCCATCGGTGTCCCCTACTGACCATGAGCAGGGCAGGGAATTTTGCGGACATAAATCTCAACGCTGACCCAGCTGGGACTCGAACCTGGGAACTACAGATTACGAGGAAACTAAGATTACCGACTGAGCCACCCCCACCCAGGTCCTGGGAGGTGGATCGCGATTGACGATGCGTCTTCGTACAGTACCAAAACACGTCTATTGGATTTAGGTCAGGTAATCGGGAAAGCCAGTCGATACAGCTTGTGTTTTCACTCTCAAGGTATTGGTCCACCAAGCCAGCTCTTGTGAGGTGAGCATTATCATCCACTAACGGGAAATGAGGACCCACTGCTGTAAGAAATGAACGACATAATATTTCGAGGATCCCATTGCAATCAGCTGTTACCATAACTCTGGAAAGACGTGCTTGTCAACACCAACAGACCAACTTTAAAATTTCAGGGGAAATTATAATTTTAGCTGAGCCACGCCAACCAAAACACACTTCCCTTTCTCATCTTTGACACCCGTTCCAACTTGCATTAACACACATCCCACCAAACCCTTAAAAATTATAGGGCGGGGGTGGCTCAGTCGGTAGTGCACCAGGCTCGAAATCTGTAGTTCCCAGGTTCGAGTCCCAGCTGGGTCAGCGTTGAGATTTATCTCCGAAAAATTCCCCGCCCTTCACACTGTCAGTAGAGGACACCTATGGGCTTGGAAAGACCGCCGTCCGTCGGATGGGACATTAAGCTTTGACCCCATGTGCGGGAGAACCATACGTTGTGCATGTTAAACAACACGCTGGATGGCCTTCACGGGAGGCTACCCTCTGTCTCCCAACAGCTGTTCCAGCGGGTCCCCTCCCCCAAATTTCTCTCAGCCTTCGGGGTTCTTGTGACCTACCCATTTAGCCCATGGTGTGCAAAAAAGTGCCGCTCAGAGGTAAAATATCCCAACGTTAAAGAACACACCGGATGGCGTTGACTGGTGACTACCATCTATCTCCCAACAGCTGTTCCAATGGGTCCCCTCCCTCAACCTTCTCTGAGCCTTCCAGGTCCTTGTGACCTGGCCATTTAGTTCATGGAGTGCAAAAAGTGCCACTCAGAGGTAAAACAATCCAACGTTAAAGAACACACTGGATGGCCTTGACGGGAGGCTACAATCTGTCTCCTAACAGCTGTTCCAGTGGGTCCCCTCCCCCAACCTTCTCTGAGCTTTCGGGCTCCATGTGACCTGGCCATTTATCCCGTGGAGTGTAAAAAATTGCCGATCAGAGGTAAAACATTCCAACGTTAAAGAACACACTGGATGGCCTTGACGGGAGGTTATCATTTGTGTCCTAACAGCTGATCCAGTGGGTCCTCACCCTCAACCTTCTCTGAGCCTTCGGGGTATATGTGACCTAGCCATTTAGCCCATGGATTGCAAAAAATTCCTCTCAGAGGTAAAACAATCCAACGTTAAAGTACACACTGGATGACCTTGACGGGAGGCTACCATCTGTCTCCCAACAGCTGTTCCAGTGGGTCCCCTCCATCAACCTTATCTGAGACTTCGTGGTCCATATGACCTAGCCATTTAGCCCATGGATTGCAAAAAAGTGCCGCTCAGAGATAAAACAATTCAATGTTAAAGAACACACTGGATGGTGCTGACGGGAGGCTACCATCTGTCTCCTAACAGGTGTTCCAGTGGGTCCCCCTCCGTCAACCTTCTCTGAGTTTTCGGGGTCCATGTGACCTGGCCATTTAGCCCATGGAGTGTGTAAAAAAGTGCCACTCAGAGGTAAAATAATCCAACGTTAAAGAACACGCTGGATGGCCTTGACGGGAGGCTACCATCTGTCTCCCAACAGCTGTTCCAGTGGGTCCCCTCCCTCAACCTTCTCTGAGACTTCGGGGTCTTTGTGACCTGGCCATTTAACCCATGGTGTGCAAAAAAGTGCCGCTCAGAGGTAAAACAATCCAACCCAACTCTCTTTCATAGATTTTAGAGAATATAATTTGTGGATCTCAAAATGCGTTGGCTTACCTTTTTTTTTGTTTTGGTTCTTGACGTAATGAAGATTCCAAAATCCTTGACTTGATCAGCCTAAATCCTAATTTTAACTTGAATTATCATGAAATATTTTTTTTATCATTTTTATAATTGTCATCAAATTGTTGAACTTAAACTGAAGGTAGAATTCGAAATTAACTATATAAATAAGTTTCAAATCTTTTTTTCTTAGCATTGAAGCAGAGTTTTGCCTCGTGTATAATGGAATTGGTGTAAACTCTGAACTAGGTAAGTTTAAATACTTTCTGGTAGCAGTTAAATATTTAATCTCTGAGTGCTTTCGTTGAAAATTTTAAACCGAAATTTAAAAAGAAAAATTGTAAACGAAATAAAGAATTCCTGACTTGAGACCTTCACTAATAGATTAATTTCATAGTTTTGTTATGCATCCATGTTGCGATGTGTACATAAAGAACCTAATAGAATATCAAAATTTTATGTCTTTAAATAATCAAGGGGCGGGGGTGGCTCAGTCGGTAGTGCACCATCTGACGGACGGTGGCCTTTCCAAGCCCATCGGTGTCCCCTACTGACCGTTGGCAGGGCGGGGAGTTTTGCGGAGATAAATCTCAACGCTGACCCAGCTGGGACTCGAACCTGGGAAACACAGATTACGAGCCTGGCGCGCTACCTACTGAGCCTCCCCCGCTCTCTTAGGGAAGGAACACACTGGAACAGCTGTTAGGAGACAGATCGTAGCCTCCCGTCAAGGCCATCCAGTGTGTTCTTTAACATTGGTTTGTTTTACTTCTGAGTGGCACTTTTTTGCACACCATGGGCTAAATGGTCAGGTCACAAGGCTCCCAAAGACTTAGGGAAGGATCACACTGGAACTGCTGTTAGGAGATAGATCGTAGCCTCCCTTCAAGGCCATCCAGTGTGTTCTTTAACGTTGGGTTGTTTAACCTCTGAGCGGCACTTTTTGCACACCATGGGCTAAATGGTCAGGTCATAAGGATACCGAAGACTTAGGGAAGGAACACACTGGAACAGCTGTTAGGAGACAGATCGTAGCCTCCCGTCAAGACCATCTAGTGTGTTCTTTAACGTTGGGTTGTTTTATCTCTGAGTGGCACTTTTTTGCGCACCATGAGCTAAATGGTCAGGTCACAAGGATCCCGAAGACTCATGGAAGGTTGGGAACCCACTGGAACAGCTGTTGGGAGACAGATGATAACATCCTGTCAAGGCTATCCAGCTTTTTTTTTTTTAAGGTGCAGAGTTGCAGAGTTTTAAGGTGCAGAGTTGGCTCTCCCGCACACGGTACCACTGTCTAACGTTTCATCCGACGGACGGCAGCCTTTCCAAGGCCATCGGTGTCCTCTACTGACCGTGGGAAATTTTGCTGAGATAAATCTCAACGATGACCTAGTTGGGACTCGAACCTGGGAACTACAGATTACGAGCCTGGCGCGCTACCGACTGAGCCACTCCTGCCCATATGACTGAAGATAAATGCAAGATGTCAATTAAACTGTCTAAATTTCGATTCTGAACTATATCCGTTCAGTACTTAAAGAGTTATAGAAGTTTAGATATTAAATAACAGAAATGTCAACCATAAGAATTCACCTAAGAAGTTAAAACTTTAAAAAACTGAGTATCACTTCAAAAATTTAATAAAATAAGTATATGTTTCAGAATTTTGTGCAAGTAGTTCTTTCAGTAGTTGTAAGTTTTACACAACTTTCTTAGGGCTGACTTTACTTCTGTTAAGTATTCGAACTTCCATAGCTCTTTGGGGTGGGGGTGGCTCAGTCGGTAGCGCGCCGGGCTCGTAATCAGTAGTTCCCAGGTTTGAGTCATAGCTGGGTCAGCGTTGAGGTTTATCTCCGCAAAAATTCCCCGCCCTGCCCACGGTCAGTAGGGGACACCGATGGGTTTGGAAATGCCGCCGTCCGTCAGATGGGACGTTAAGCCGTGGCCCCGTGTGTGGGAGAGCCATACCCTGTGCACGTTAAAGAACACAGTAGATGGCCTTGACGGGGGGCTACCATCTGTCTCCCAACAGCTGTTCCAGTGGGTCCCCTCCCCCAACATTCTCTGAGCCTTCGGGGTCCATGTGGCCTGGCCATTTAGTCCATGGTGTGCAAAAAACTACCGCTCAGAGGTAAAAACCCAACGTTAAAGAACACGCTGGATGGCCTTGACGAGAGGCTACCATCTGTCACCCAACAGCTGTTCCAGTGGTCATTTAGCCTATGGTGTGCAAAAAAGTGCCGCCAACACTGCCTGCCAACAAAATTCCACTCCCTGCCCACAGTCAGTCGGTACCACCCTACTCCCGGTCAGTCATAAGGACGGCGGCCTTTCTAAGTCCGCCGTCCGTGTATGGGACGTTTAGCCGTGGTCCCGTGTGTGGGAGAGCCATATCCTGTGGACATTAAAGAACACTCTGGATGGCCTTGACGGGAGGCTACCATCTGTCTCCCAACAGCTGTTCCAGTGGGTCCCCTCCCTCAACCTTCTCTGAGCCTTCGGGGTCTTTGTGACCTGGCCATAGCCCATTGTGTGCAAAAAAGTGCCGCTCAGAGTTAAACAACCCAACCCAACTCCTTTGGTAGGCTTAAGCAGTTCTGTTTCATTGGCGTTAAACACTTTTGTTCCATGTTGCTCTTCCAATTTTTCAGAAACCCTAGACACTTCTATTTCATAGGCCTTTGACATTTCTGTTTGGAGACTTTTCGGGGGGATGCATTTTTATCGGTATATCTATTTCGATAGGTAGATGGGTAATCAAATTATCTTCAAAAATGTTTCTCGAATAGTAAAATGCTGAATATGGTCAAACGTTATTGTAGCCCTAGGCGTATACTGCGTCTATTGGATTATCCGGGGCGGGGGTGGATCAGTCGGTAGGTGCCAGGCTCGTAATCTGTAGTTCCCAGGTTCGAGTCCCAGCTGGGTCAGCATTGAGATTTATCTCAGCAAAATTTCCCCGCTCTGCCCATGGTCAGTAGGGGACACCGATGGGCTTGGAAAGGCCACCGTCCATCGGATGGGACGTTACGCCGTGGTCCCGTGTGCGGGAGAACCATACCCTGTGCACGTTAAAGAACACGCTGCATGGCCTTGACGGGAGACTACCATCTGTCTCCCAACAGCTGTTCCAGTGGGTCCCCTCCCCCAACCTTCTCTGAGCCTTCGGGGTCCATGTGACCTGGCCATTTAGCCCATGGTGTGCAAAAAAATGCCGCTCAGAGGTAAAACAACCCAACAACAAAGTGGATTATCCAGCTCTGAGAGGTAGGGTAGAACGGTAAAAATTTTTTTTCCTGATAGTGGAAAAAAATTTGCTAATCCATCTCCTCAACAACAAGAATTAAAAAATTTCTTTTTGTAAAGTAGGTTTCCACCCACCTCTGCCGCTATTAGTTGTTTTCACAGCTTTTGTTATGTATGCTTATGCTTACGTAAGCCAAATTCTAGAAAAAAAAAAATAAGATGGGAGGGAAGGGGGAAAATGGAGTGTGAAAAAAAGTAAAAGGAAAAAAAGCACCAGATTGGATTTCAATTTCAGTGCAAGATTTTCCTCCTATTTTAGTTGAGTTGGGTTGTTTTACATCTGAGCGGCACTTCTTTGCACACCATGGGCTAAATGGCCAGGTCACAAGGATCCCGAAGGCTCAGAGAAGGTTGGGGGAGGGGACCCACTGGAACAGCTGTTGGGAGACAGATGGTAGCCTCCCGTTAAGGCCATCCAGCGTGTTCTTTAACATTGGATTGTTTTACCTCTGAGCGGCATTTTTTTGCACTCCATGGGCTAAATCGCCAGGTCAGAAGGATCCAGAAGGTTCAGAGAAGGTTGGGGAAGGGATCCACTGGAATAGCTGTTGGGAGACAGATGGTAACCTCCCATCAAGGTCATAAAGTGTGTTCTTTAAAGTTGGATTGTTTTACCTCTGAGCGGCACTTCTTTGCACACCATGGGCTAAATGGCCAGGCCACATGGACCCCGAAGGCTCAGAGATGGTTGTGGGAGGGGCCCACTGGAACAGCTGTTGGGAGACAGATGGTAGCTTCCCGTCAAGGCCATCCAGCATGTTCTTTAACGAACACAGGGTATGGCTCTCCCACACATGGGCCCACGGCTTAACGTCCCATCCGACGGACGGCGGTCTTTGCCAAACCCATTGGGTCCCCTACTGACCGTGGGCAGGGCGGGGAATTTTGAGGAGATAAATCTCAAAGCTGACGCAGCTGGGACTCGAAACCTGAGAACTACAGATTACGAGCCTGGCGCGCTACCGACTGAGCCAACCCCGACCCTCCTATTTTAGAGGTCTTTAAAAATTTCTTAAGAAATGCATTGAATATGCAGAAATTTAATAACTTTTTCGTCTCCATTACCTTTACTAGCATTCATAATTAACAAAAAAAAAAAATAAAAAGGAAAATTATATAAAAAATATTTAAAAAATGATAAAAATAAATAAATGTATTATATAAAAAAAGCATAAAAAATAAACAAAATAAATGAAACAAAAAACTAAAAGAATAATAACTAAAAAAAAAGCATTAAAAAAAACTAAAAAGAAAAATTAATTCTCCAAACAACTCTGAATGCTTCCCTGAAAGCATATACAAACATAAACACTCATAAAATCCTAAAATATCAATTTTCAATGGGCGACTATCTCTTACTGCTTTGCACGATATCAAATATAATTTTGATAACCAAAATATTAATATATACACGAACCCTAAATTTAAAATAAAAAACATAATACCCACATACATCCAAAATTATCATTCTGAGAAAGCCTGTAGGAGGACCTCTCAATACCACGTAATGTTAAACAACAACAAAACAACAACAACTCAAAGAGTTGGGGCGGGGGTGGCTCAGTCGGCAGCGCACCAGGCTCGTAATCTGTAGTTCCCAGGTTCGAGTCCCAGCTGGGTCAGCGTTGAGATTTATCTCCGCAAAATTCCCCGCCCTGCCCACGGTCAGTAGGGGACATCATTATCCGATGGGCTTGGATTATTCCGATGGGCTTGGATTATTCTGATGGGCTTGGAAAGGCTGTCGTCTGTCGGATGGACGCTAAGCCGTGGCCCCGTGTGCGGGAGAGCCATACCCTGTGCATTTTAAAGAACACGCTGAATGGCCTTGATGGGAGGCTACCATCTGTCTCCCAACAGCTGTTCCAGTGGGTCCCCTCCCCCAACCTTCTCTGAGCCTTCGGGGTCCATGTGACCTGGCCATTTAGCCCATGGTGTGCAAAAAAGTGCCGCTCAGAAGTAAAACAACCCAACTCTCAAAGAGTTGGCCATGACCTTTTTGACCCTTCCTTCCTAGATCTGGCCCTGATTTGGAGTGATAAGCTTTAAACATAGAATGTGTGTAACACATTAATTATAGCATGTGTGGCTGTGTTAAAAATGTTGAAAATGTTTTAAACATAAGTTCATTACTTTTGAAACTAAGATTATATCTTTTTAATTTAGATGTAACATATAATTTGACACTTGACGCTGACCAAAAACATTCCAGAGCGTTCTTCTTGCTTAACGAAAAGCGACAACTGAGCTTTCATTTAAGGGTTCGAAAGAACATTCAGTATTGCAACAGTACCAGCATTTATATCCAAGTAAGTACAATTAGAATAATTATCGCAGTAATTTATATTTAAAAAAAAACGTTTTTTATGGAAAGAATGTTAACATTGTGAGAAAAATAAATTATCAAGTGATATTTTCTGCAGATTTTTTAACATGGATAATTTAGGTTAGTGAAATTGAACCATGACAGGATTAGAAATCGTTGTCATTAGCAGGGCCGAATTTTAATCTTTGCCATTCTTGGACAGAGTTCGATTATCCCACATCCCATTATCACCGGAACTTTTAAACTTAGTTTAACCCTTACTAACGGATGGACACTATTTTTCGGCGGGGATTTGGGAGCCAATAAAATTATTAGCTTATTATTAATAAAACTTTACATTTTTATATCATCACTGTTGCTTAGACAGCTAATAATCATTAAAACTGTTTACACCTTGTTTTTCCTCATGAAAAAGTTTCTTTAGATCC
This sequence comes from Ryuthela nishihirai, assembly GCA_038380435.1. Taxonomy (NCBI): domain Eukaryota; kingdom Metazoa; phylum Arthropoda; class Arachnida; order Araneae; family Heptathelidae; genus Ryuthela; species Ryuthela nishihirai. Next base: position 211,724 of record JAWZYU010000126.1, read on the forward strand.
GTTGATTTTGTGGGTTGGGTTGCTTTACCTCTGAGCGGCATATTTTTGCCCACCATGGGCTAAATGGCCAGGTCACATGGACCCCAAAGGTTCAGAGAAGGTTGGGGGAGGGGACACACTAGAACAGCTGTTGGGAGACAGATGGTAGCCTCGCTTCCAAGGCCATCCAGCATGTTCTTTAACGTGCACAGGGTATGGCTCTCCAACACACGGGGCCACGGGTGGTAATGATGCTTCCTCTTCCAGTAGCTTGAACCTCTCTTCTATCCAAAGAGATGAAGTGCATGGGCCTGATACTTCACCCTTTAAAAGCTTGAAGCTGTCTTCTATTCACAGAGTGCAAGTGCTTGGTAATGATGCTTCCTCTTCCAAAAGCTTGAAGCTCTCTTCTATCCAAAGAGATGAAGTGCTTGGGCCTGATACTTCATCCTTTAAATGATTGAAGCTGTCTTTTATTCAAAGAGAGCAAGTGCTTGGTAATGATGCTTCCTCTTCAAAATGCTTGAAGCTCTCTTCTATCCAAAAAGATGAAGTGCTTGGGCCTGATACTTCATCCTTTAAATGATTGAAGCTGTCTTTTATTCAAAGAGAGCAAGTGCTTGCTAATGATGCTTTCTCTTCCAAAAGTTTGAACCTCTCTTCTATCCAAAGAGATGAAGTGCTTGGGCCTGATACTTCATCCTTTAAATGATTGAAGCTGTCTTTTATTCAAAGAGAGCAAGTGCTTGGTAATGATGCTTCCTCTTCCAAAAGCTTGAAGCTCTCTTCTATCCAAAAAGATGAAGTGCTTGGGCCTGATACTTCATCCTTTAAATGATTGAAGCTGTCTTTTATTCAAAGAGAGCAGGTGCTTCGTAATGATGCTTCCTCTTCCAAAAGCTTGAAGCTCTCTTCTATCCAAAGAGATGAAGTGCTTGGGTCTGGTGATTCATCCTTTAAATGATTGAAGCTGTCTTTTATTCAAAGAGAGCAAGTGCTTGGTAATGATGCTTCCTCTTCCAAAAGCTTGAAGCACTCTTCTATCCAAAGAGATGAAGTGCTTGGGCCTGATACTTCATCCTTTAAATGATTGAAGCTGTCTTTTATTCAAAGAGAGCAAGTGCTTGGTAATGATGCTTCCTCTTCCTAAACTTGAAGCTCTCTTCTATCCAAAGAGATGAAGTGCTTGGGCCTGATACTTCATCCTTTAAATGATTGAAGCTGTCTTTTATTCAAAGAGAGCAAGTGCTTGGTAATGATGCTTCCTCTTCCAAAAGCTTGAAGCTCTCTTCTATCCAAAGAGATGAAGTGCTTGGGTCTGGTGCTTCATCCTTTAAATGATTGAAGCTGTCTTTTACTCAAAGAGAGCAAGTGCATGGTAATGATGCTTCCTCTTCCAAAAGCTTGAAGCTCTCTTCTATCCAAAGAGATGAAGTGCTTGGGCCTGATACTTCATCCTTTAAATGATTGAAACTGTCTTTTGTTCAAAGAGAGCAAGTGCTTGGTAATGATGCTTCCTCTTCCAAAAGCTTGAAGCTCTCTTCTATCCAAAAAGATGAAGTGCTTGGGCCTGATACTTCATCCTTTAAAAGCTTGAAGGTGTCTTTTATTCAAAGAGAGCAAGTGCGTGGTAATAATGCTTCCTCTTCCAAAAGCTTGAAGCTCTCTTCTATCCAAAGAGATGAAGTGCTTGGGCCTGATGCTTCATCCTTTAAGAGCTTGAAGGTGTCTTTATTAGCAAGCACTCTTCCAAAAGCTTGAAGCTCTCTTCTATCCAAAGAAATGAAGTGCTTGGGCCTGATACTTCATCCTTTAAATGATTGAAGCTGTCTTTTATTCAAAGAGAGCAAATGCTTGGTAATAATGCTTCCTCTTCCAAAAGCTTGAAGCTCTCTTCTATCCAAAGAGAAGAAGTGCTTGGGCCGGGTTCAAAGAGAGCAAATACTTGGTAATAATGCTTCCTCTTCCAAAAGCTTGAAGCTCTCTTCTATCCAAAGAGATGAAGTGCTTGGGCCTGATGCTTCATCCTTTAAGAGCTTGAAGGTGTCTTTATTAGCAAGCACTCTTCCAAAAGCTTGAAGCTCTCTTCTATCCAAAGAAATGAAGTGCTTGGGCCTGATACTTCATCCTTTAAATGATTGAAGCTGTCTTTTATTCAAAGAGAGCAAATGCTTGGTAATAATGCTTCCTCTTCCAAAAGCTTGAAGCTCTCTTCTATCCAAAGAGAAGAAGTGCTTGGGCCGGGTTCAAAGAGAGCAAATACTTGGTAATAATGCTTCCTCTTCCAAAAGCTTGAAGCTCTCTTCTATCCAAAGAGATGAAGTGCTTGGGTCTGGTGATTCATCCTTTAAATGATTGAAGCTGTCTTTTATTCAAAGAGAGCAAGTGCTTGGTAATGATGCTTCCTCTTCCAAAAGCTTGAAGCACTCTTCTATCCAAAGAGATGAAGTGCTTGGGCCTGATACTTCATCCTTTAAATGATTGAAGCTGTCTTTTATTCAAAGAGAGCAAGTGCTTGGTAATGATGCTTCCTCTTCCTAAACTTGAAGCTCTCTTCTATCCAAAGAGATGAAGTGCTTGGGCCTGATACTTCATCCTTTAAATGATTGAAGCTGTCTTTTATTCAAAGAGAGCAAGTGCTTGGTAATGATGCTTCCTCTTCCAAAAGCTTGAAGCTCTCTTCTATCCAAAGAGATGAAGTGCTTGGGTCTGGTGCTTCATCCTTTAAATGATTGAAGCTGTCTTTTACTCAAAGAGAGCAAGTGCATGGTAATGATGCTTCCTCTTCCAAAAGCTTGAAGCTCTCTTCTATCCAAAGAGATGAAGTGCTTGGGCCTGATACTTCATCCTTTAAATGATTGAAACTGTCTTTTGTTCAAAGAGAGCAAGTGCTTGGTAATGATGCTTCCTCTTCCAAAAGCTTGAAGCTCTCTTCTATCCAAAAAGATGAAGTGCTTGGGCCTGATACTTCATCCTTTAAAAGCTTGAAGGTGTCTTTTATTCAAAGAGAGCAAGTGCGTGGTAATAATGCTTCCTCTTCCAAAAGCTTGAAGCTCTCTTCTATCCAAAGAGATGAAGTGCTTGGGCCTGATGCTTCATCCTTTAAGAGCTTGAAGGTGTCTTTATTAGCAAGCACTCTTCCAAAAGCTTGAAGCTCTCTTCTATCCAAAGAAATGAAGTGCTTGGGCCTGATACTTCATCCTTTAAATGATTGAAGCTGTCTTTTATTCAAAGAGAGCAAATGCTTGGTAATAATGCTTCCTCTTCCAAAAGCTTGAAGCTCTCTTCTATCCAAAGAGAAGAAGTGCTTGGGCCGGGTTCAAAGAGAGCAAATACTTGGTAATAATGCTTCCTCTTCCAAAAGCTTGAAGCTCTCTTCTATCCAAAGAGAAGAAGTGCTTGGGCCTGATGCTTCATCCTTTAAAAGCTGGAAGCTGTCTATTATTCAAAGAGAGCAAGTGCTTGGTAATGATGCTTTCTCTTCCAAAAGTTTGAAGCTCTCTTCTATCCAAAGAGATGAAGTGCTAGGGTCTGGTGCTTCATCCTTTAAAAGATTGAAGCTGTCTTTCATTCAAAGAGAGCAAGTGCTTGGTAATGATGCTTCCTCTTCCAAAAGCTTGAAGCTCTCTTCTATCCAAAGCGATGAAGTGCTTGGGCCTGGTGCTTCATCCTTTAAAAGCTTGAAGCTGTCTTCTATCGAAAGAGAGGAAATGCATGAGCCCGATGCTACCTCTTTCATAAGATTGAGACAGTCTTCAATCAGTTCTATCGCTGGTAAAAGATCCACGTTTTCTGCATTCCCTCTTTCAGTTTTCATCCAACTTTTCAAAGAGCCGGCATTTTTCGCTCATTGCAGTACCTTTAATTCGGCTCGTCTTCAGTACTATACATCAGACAGTCTCATCCTCGGATCATTCAAACTGCTGCTTGCAAAAAGGAAATACCATTACTTCAAAAAATGATAATATTCTGAGCAATATTATATTGCTCAGAATTAAAAAACATTCACCCTCCAGCAGCTGCTTGCCACAGAGGTCTGACAGGAGTTTGTCAATTTATATGCTATAGAGAAGATCTGTGAGGATGGCCGAACCTCAGCAGAAAAACAACACAAACATTCATATCTTACTCAGGTCTCGAACCCAAGTCGCTTTCTTCAGTAGCTGAGTGCACTAACCACTGAGCTGCAGGAGGACTTGGAATAATTTTTGTATATTATATAAGTGGTATATTGCCAATATACCAGTTAAAACATCAATATCTGTTAAATATTTCATCAAAAAACGAAAAGCAACCTTCGTGTCACGTGACACGAAGGTTGCCAGATCACTAATTTCTAAAAGAATCGTTGCCAGTATTTTTTCTGAATTCTGTAATCAACCATGGTGTTCGGATACTTTTTTGAGCGACTGTAGGTGGTCATATTATTTTGATAGTAGATCGTGTGGGCTCACTCACGGAAATATTGAGCGTGTGCAGTTACCATTCACAGCAAACTGGAGCGTGTGCAGTTACTGCACACGCTCCAGTTTGCTGTGAACGGTAACTGGAGCGTGTACAGTTGCTGTACACGCTCCAGATATTTTTCCTGAATTCTGTAATCACGTGACACAAAGGTTGCCAGATCACTTAATTTCTAAAAGAATCGTTGGGAGATATTTTTTCTGAATTCTGTAATCAACCATGGTGTTCGGATAGTTTTGGAGCGACTGTATTTTTTATTTCTCTTGATAAGGACAGAAAAGCATATTGCTATGCAAAATAGTTTCGTTTCATAGAGTTTCAGTTTATTCCTTGTTGGAATTATTATTTTTTTGTGCTGGTGTATGAGACTTTGTTATTGATATTTCGAAAGATAACACTTTGCTAAAAATACCATTATTTATTGTTTAATTAGACTTTACGAGACAGACGAGGTTTACCTACTTTTTTTTTCTTTGAAATCTTTTCTCTTCCAATAAGCCATTGTCAATAAGGCATGGATGCTTGTGTTTTCTTTCTACTGAGGTCCCACTATCTTCACAGACCTTCTAATATGGCGTATAAAATGGTAGTTTCCTGTCAGACCTCTGTGTCAAGCAGCTGCTTGAGAGAGTATTGATTTATTTTTTTGCAAAAAGAAAAAATAAATGCAGAAGTCCGTTAGAGGAAGGGACAATTTTCCTTTGTATGGTTAATTAACCCCACTTTTTGGGCATTAAAATGGGATGCCAAAGACTGGAAACGTGTCATCTGGTCTGATGAATCCTGCTACGTATTTTTTTCCACCACTGATAGGGTATACGTCTGTCGAAAACCTGCAGAAACATACCACCCAACTGTTTGGTTCCGACTGTGAGGTATGGAGGTGGATCCCTGATACTGTGGGCTGCCATATCATGGTTGGGTTGGGTTGTTTTACCTCTGAGCAGCACTTTTTTGCACACCATTGGCTAAATGGCCAGGTCATATGGACCCCGAAGGCTCAGAGAAAGTTGGGGGAGGGGACCCATTGGAACAGCTTTTGTGAGACAGATGGTAGCCTCCCGTCAAGGCCATCCAGCATGTTCTTTAACGTGCACAGGGTATGTCTCTCCTGCACACGGGGCCACGGCTTAACGTCCCATCCGACGGATGGCGGCCTTTCCAAGCCCATCGGTGTCCCCTATTGACCGTGGGCAGGGCGGGGAATTTTGCGGAGATAAATCTCAACGCTGACCCAGTTGGGAATCGAACCTGGGAACTGAAGATTACGAGCCTGGCGTGCTACCGACTGAGCCACCCCCGCCCCTGAAGAAATAAGTCGGTGCCTTCGACATATCTTTATTTCTAGACTGTCATTACGTCCCCATTTGACCTTGAATGTGACTCAAGATCTGAACATTCTAAATATTCGAAAGTTCTACTGCTGGAGATAGTCCTCTTCATTTTTTAGCTCTCTAGCGACGTTATATCGAAATTTGACCTTTGTCCTTAAAGGATCTTTTGAATCCAAAACTTCACACTTTCAAGATCTAAGACCAAAAATTCCCCTATTAACAGAGTTTAGCTCTCTATATTCATCATGGGTAAACCTGACCTTTGACATAGAAGAACCCTCTGTAGGTCGCAACTTCGTGGCTGTTGTAAGGGTTAAAGATGGCCCACATATTATTATGTTGGGTGTGTATAATAAATTGTCCTCTCAGTGTATATTAGATTACGAATATGTATGTAACAATATTTCCTCTTTTTTCAGAAGCTCATACGAGATAAATTAACACCTATAGTTGTTAAGACTGTATACGATATCGTGGATTTGGAGCCATACCGCTATGTTCTTAAACCAATTCGCAACGAAAATGTTCCAAATGTGATTTCGAAAGAGGTAAGAAATAGTTTACAAAATACAGTTTTGTTAATTGTAGTAGCCTTTCTACATCTCACACAAAAATGTTTTTAATTGCAATCATATAAGCCTCACCTTAATATATCTCTGATTTTTTACTGACTAATTTTATACTGACTAGTTCAAAAAGTCTTAAGTTTCATAAGTTAATAGTGTGTATGCATATACAGATACTGGACAGAAAAGTAGAAAGGGTTGGGTTCTTTTACCTTTGAGCGGCACTTTTTTGCACACCATGGGCTAAATGGCCAGGTCACATGGACCCCAAAGGCTCAGAAAAGGTTGGGGGAGGGGACCCACTGGAACAGCTGTTAAGATACAGAGGGTAGCCTCCCGTCAAGGCCATCCAGCGTGTTCTTTAATGTGCACAGGGTATGGCTCTCCCGCACTCGGGGCCACGGCTTAACGTCCCATCCGACGGACGGCGGCCTTTCCAAGCCCATCGGTGTCCCCTACTGACCGTGGGCAGGGCGGGGAATTTTGCGGAGATAAATCTCAACACTGACCCAGCTGGGACTCGAATCTGGGAACTACACATTACGAGCCTGGCGCGCTACTGACTGAGCCACCCCCGCCCCAAAAAAGTAGAAAGAATTCCTTTTTATCTGAATAGAAAATCAATTCAGAGCTTCATAACTTCTTCAATATGATTTTTAATGAAACTTGTGTTTAAAGATAAATTAAAGATCTCAATCAAATCTATCGAAATTTAGGTTTAAAAAAAATACTTCTTCAGCATTCAAAGAGTTCTGAACCATGGAATATTTAACAGGCTATAAACAATTACCTCAAAATTTACTGTAGCAGAGTGCCATGCAACCTGCACCCTACTAGAGTCAATTTTGAGGTGAAGAGTATCATGCACCCTGCACTCTACTAGAGTCAATTTTGAAGTGGAGTACCATGCACCCTGCACCCTATTAGAGTCAATTTTGAGGTGAAGAGTATCATGCACACTGCACCCTACTAGAGTCAATTTTGAGGTGAAGAATATCATGCACCCTGCACTCTACTAGAGTCAATTTTGAGGTGAAGAGTATCATGCACCATGCACTCTATTAGAGTCAATTTTGAGGTGAAGAGTATCATGCACCATGCACTAGTCAATTTTGAGGTGAAGAATATCATGCACCCTGCACTCTACTAGAGTCAATTTTGAGGTGAAGAGTATCATGCACCCTGCACTCTATTAGAGTCAATTTTGAGGTGAAGAGTATCATGCACCCTGCACTCTACTAGAGTCAATTTTGAGGTGAAGAGTATCATGCACCCTGCACTCTACTAGATTCAATTTTGAAGTGGAGTACCATGCACCCTGCACTCTACTAGAGTCAATTTTGAGGTGAAGAGTATCATGCACCCTGCACTCTACTAGAGTCAATTTTGAGGTGGAGTATCATGCACCCTGCACTCTATTAGAGTCAATTTTGAAGTGGAGTACCATTCACCCTGCACTCTACTAGAGTCAATTTTGAAGTGGAGTACCATGCACCCTGCACCCTACTAGAGTCAATTTTGAGGTGAATAGTATCATGCACCCTGCACTCTACTAGAGTCAATTTTGAGGTGAAGAGTATCATGCACCCTGCACTCTACTAGATTCAATTTTGAAGTGGAGTACCATGCACCCTGCACCCTACTAGAGTCAATTTTGAGGTGAAGAGTATCATGCACCCTGCACTCTACTAGAGTCAATTTTGAGGTGAAGAGTATCATGCACCCTGCACTCTACTAGAGTCAATTTTGAGGTGAAGAGTATCATGCCCCCTGCACTCTACTAGAGTCAATTTTGAGGTGAAGAGTATCATGCCCCCTGCACTCTACTAGAGTCAATTTTGAGGTGAAGAGTATCATGCACCCTGCACTCTACTAGAGTCAATTTTGAAGTGGAGTACCATGCACCCAGCACCCTACTAGAGTCAATTTTGAGGTGAAGAGTATCATGCACCCAGCACTCTACTAGAGTCAATTTTGAGGTGCAGAGTGCCATGCACCCAGAACCCTACTAGTCAATTTTGAGGTGCAGAGTACCATGCACCCTTCACTCTACTAGAATCAATTTTGAACTGCAGAATGCCATGCACCCTGCACTCTACTAGAGTCAATTATGAGGTGCAGAGTACCATGCACCCTGCACTCTACTAGAGTCAATTTGAACTGCAGAGTACCCTGCACCCTGCACTCTACTAGAATCAATTTTGAACTGCAGAGTGCCAGGCACTCTGCACTCTACTAGTCAATTTTGAAGTGCAGAGTACCATGCACCCTGCACTCTACTAGAGTCAATTATGAGGTGCAGAGTATCATGCACCCTGCACTCTACTAGAGTCAATTTGAACTGCAGAGTACCATGCACCCTGCACTCTACTAGAATCAATTTTGAACTGCAGAATGCCATGCACCCTGCACTCTACTAGAGTCAATTATGAGGTGTAGAGTGCCATTCACCCTGCACTCTACTAGAGTCAATTTTGAAGTGCAGAGTACCATGAACCCTGCACTCTACTAGTCAATTTTGAAGTGCAGAGTTCCATGCACCCTGCACTCTACTAGAGTCAATTTGAACTGCAGAGTGCCAGGTACCCTGCACTCTACTAGTCAATTTTGAAGTGCAGAGGTCCATGCACCCTGCACTCTACTAGAGTCAATTTGAACAGCAGAGTGCCAAGTACCCTGCACTCTACTAGTCAATTTTGAGATGTAGAATACCATGCACCCTGCACTCTAATAGAGTCAATTTTGAGGTAATTTTTTATAGCCACTCTGTGAATACTAAACAAATATTGTTCAAAAACGAGATTTAGATAAATTTGATTGAGATGTTTAATTTACCTTCAGACATATTTTTCATTAAAATCATATTGAAGGAGTTATCGAGCTCTGAATGTGATTTTCTCTTCAGATAACAAGGAATGTTTTCCATTTTCATGTCCAGTACTCTTACACAGGTTATTGATGTAAATAAATGTAAAAAATTAATTAAGTTTATTAATTAATATTGTGGTGAAAGAAAATAAAATTTTAAAGAAGATGATACAAACATTTTAGATTTTTGCCATTAGAAAATGGTAAGAAACATAGATTGAATTAAATCTGTATTTTTAACAATCTCGCTTTTGGGCAATTGATGGATGTTACTTCTATTCACACATTTCCAGGTGTTACTTGAAGCATAAAAGGTTGAGAACCACTGATATAGATGTTTGGGGTGGGGGTGGCTCAGTCGGTAGTGCACCAGGCTCGTAATCTGTAGTTCACAGGTTCGAGTCCCAGCTGGGTCAGCATTGAGATTTATCTCCACAAAATTCCCCGCCCTGCCCACGGTCAGTAGAGGACACTGATCAGCTTGGAAAGGCTGCCATCCGTCGGATGGGACCTTAAGCTGTGGTCCCGTGTGCGGGAGAGCCATACCCTGTGCACGTTAAAGAACACACTGGATGGCCTTGACGGGAGGCTACCATCTGTCTTCCAACAGCTGTTCCAGTGGGTCCCCTCCCCCAATCTTCTCTGAGCCTTCGGGGTCCATGTGACCTGGCCATTTAGCCCATGGTGTGCAAAAAAGTGCCGCTCAGAGGTAAAACAACCCAACCCAAATACTTCTATTCACATGAAGTACAGTCGCTCACATGAAGTACAGTCGTCACCTTCGTGTTACGTAACATGAAAGTTGCAAGATCACTAATTTCTAAAAAAAATCGATGCCAGATTTTTTTTGAATTCTGTAATCAACCATAGTGTTCGGATATTTCTTTGAGCGACTGTACATTTCAAACAGAAAGATTCATAGCGGTTTGAAAATATTTCATCAAACATTTCATTTGATATATGTTATACTACTGAAATACAGTAATGCCCTGATAAACATAAGGTATGTGATACTAAAGGATGCTGCACTTTTTGAAATTCCCTATTTACAGGGCCAGATATAGATAGGGGGAGGACAAAATGGCCATACCCCCCGGGATGGTAAAATGGCCATACCCCCACCCCCCGGGGAGGGCAAAGTGGCCATACCCACCCACCCCTTTCAGAATGCTAGTAAGAGCAATAGAGGGAAAACTGATTACTACTCATTTATATTTAATGTATTTTTCAATAAATTTTAAAATACTTGTAAAACGAAGAAAATTATACTTCACTGAAAATCCAATCTCTTGACTCCCCCCCCCCCCCCACCACCACCACCATCACTACATTCATATTTTTCCGGCTCGATTGTGTCTCTTGCCCCACCACCACCATCACTACCTTTACATTTTTCCGGCTCGATTGTGTTTTTTTGCCCACCACTACCATCACTACCTTTACATTTTTCTGGCTCCATTGTGTTTCTTTCCCCCCCACCACTATCACTGCCTTCACATTTTTCCAACTCGATTGCATTTCTTGTCCCACCACCATCATCACTGCCTTCACATTTTTCCGGCTCGATTGTGTTTCTTGCCCCACCCCCACTATCACTAACTACCTTTACATTTTTCCGGCTCAATTGTGTTTCTTGTTCTACGACCAGCATCACTGCCTTCACATTTTTCCGGCTAGATTGTGTTTCTTGCCCCACCGCCACCATCACTAACTACCTTTACATTTTCCGGCTCAATTGTGTTTCTTGTTCCACCACCACCATCACTACCTTCACATTTTCCTGACTCGGTTGCGCTTTTGCCCACCACAACCACCATCATTGCCTTCACAGTTTTCCGACTCGATTGTGTTTTTCGCCCACCACCACCACCATCAATACCTTCGCATTTTTCCGGCTCAGTTGTGTTTCTTGCCCCACCACCGCCATCATTGCCTTCACATTTTCCCGGCTCGATTGTTTTTTTCCCCCCACCACCACCATCGCTATTTTTTTCCCACCACCACCATCACTACCTTTACATTTTCCTGACTCGATTGTGTTTTATGCCCAACCCCACCACCATCACTAACTTCACATTTTCCCGGCTAGATTGTGTTTCTTGCCCCACCACCACCATAACTGCCTTCACATTTTTCCGGCTCAATTGTGTTTCTTGCACCACCACCGCCACCATCACTAACTACCTTTACATTTTTCCGGCTCAATTGTGTTTCTTGCCCCATCACCACCATCACTAACTACCTTTACATTTTTCCGGCTCAATTGTGTTTCTTGCCCCATCACCACCATCACTACCTTTACATTTTTCCGACTCGATTGTGTTTTTTGCCCACCACCCCACCACCCCACCACCACACTACCTTTACATTTTCCGACTCGATTGTGTTTTTTGTCCACCACCACCACCACCACCATCACTACCTTTACATTTTTCCGACTCGACTGTGTTTTTTGCCCACCACCACCACCATCACTACCTTCACATTTTTCCGGCTCGATTGTGTTTCTTGCCCCACCGCCACCATCACTAACTACCTTTACATTTTTCCGGCTCAGTCGTGTTTCTTGCCCCACCACCACCATCACTACCTTTACATTTTTCCGACTCGATTGTGTTTTTTGTCCACCACCACCATCATCACTACCTTCACATTTTTCCGGCTCGATTGTGTTTCTTGCCCCACCGCCACCATCACTAACTACCTTTACATTTTTCCGGCTCGATTGTGTTTCTTGCCCCACCACCACCATCACTACCTTTACATTTTTCCGACTCGATTGTGTATTTTGCCCACCACCACCACCATCACTACCTTTACATTTTTCCGACTCGATTGTGTTTTTTGTCCACCACCACCACCATCACTACCTTCACATTTTTCCGGCTCGATTGTGTTTCTTGCCCCACCACCACCTTCACTACCTTCACATTTTTCCGGCTCGATTGTGTTTCTTGCCCCACCGTCACCATCACTAACTACCTTTACATTTTTCCGGCTCAATTGTGCTTCTTTCCCCACCGCCACCTTCACTACCTTTACATTTTTCCGACTCGATTGTGTTTTTTGCCCACCACCATCACTACCTTCGCATTTTTCCGGCTCGATTGTGTTTCTTGCCCCACCGCCACCATCACTGCCTTCACATTTTTCCGTCTCGATTGTGTTTCTTGCCCCACCACCACCATCACTACCTTTACATTTTTCCGACTCGATTGTGTTTTTTGCCCACCACCACCACCATCACTACCTTCACATTTTTCCGGCTCGATTGTGTTTCTTGCCCCACCGCCACCATCACTAACTACCTTTACATTTTTCCGGCTCGATTGTGTTTCTTGCCCCACCACCACCATCACTACCTTTACATTTTTCCGACTCGATTGTGTATTTTGCCCACCACCACCACCATCACTACCTTTACATTTTTCCGACTCGATTGTGTTTTTTGTCCACCACCACCATCATCACTACCTTCACATTTTTCCGGCTCGATTGTGTTTCTTGCCCCACCGCCACCATCACTAACTACCTTTACATTTTTCCGGCTCGATTGTGTTTCTTGCCCCACCACCACCATCACTACCTTTACATTTTTCCGACTCGATTGTGTATTTTGCCCACCACCACCACCATCACTACCTTTACATTTTTCCGACTCGATTGTGTTTTTTGTCCACCACCACCACCATCACTACCTTCACATTTTTCCGGCTCGATTGTGTTTCTTGCCCCACCACCACCTTCACTACCTTCACATTTTTCCGGCTCGATTGTGTTTCTTGCCCCACCGTCACCATCACTAACTACCTTTACATTTTTCCGGCTCAATTGTGCTTCTTTCCCCACCGCCACCTTCACTACCTTTACATTTTTCCGACTCGATTGTGTTTTTTGCCCACCACCATCACTACCTTCGCATTTTTCCGGCTCGATTGTGTTTCTTGCCCCACCGCCACCATCACTGCCTTCACATTTTTCCGTCTCGATTGTGTTTCTTGCCCCACCACCACCATCACTACCTTTACATTTTTCCGACTCGATTGTGTTTTTTGCCCACCACCACCACCATCACTACCTTCACATTTTTCCGGCTCGATTGTGTTTCTTGCCCCACCGCCACCATCACTAACTACCTTTACATTTTTCCGGCTCGATTGTGTTTCTTGCCCCACCACCACCATCACTACCTTTACATTTTTCCGACTCGATTGTGTATTTTGCCCACCACCACCACCATCACTACCTTTACATTTTTCCGACTCGATTGTGTTTTTTGTCCACCACCACCACCATCACTACCTTCACATTTTTCCGGCTCGATTGTGTTTCTTGCCCCACCACCACCTTCACTACCTTTACATTTTTCCGACTCGATTGTGTTTTTTGTCCACCACTACCACCATCACTACCTTCACATTTTTCCAGCTCGATTGTGTTTCTTGCCCCACCGTCACCATCACTAACTACCTTTACATTTTTCCGGCTCAATTGTGCTTCTTGCCCCACCGCCACCTTCACTACCTTTACATTTTTCCGACTCGATTGTGTTTTTTGCCCACCACCATCACTACCTTCGCATTTTTCCGGCTCGATTGTGTTTCTTGCCCCACCGCCACCATCACTGCCTTCACATTTTTCCGTCTCGATTGTGTTTCTTGCTCCACCACCACCATCACTACCTTCACATTTCCCAGCTCGAATGTGTTTCTTGCCCCACCACCACCAACACTACCTTCAGATTTTTCCGGCTCGATTGTGTTTCTTGCCCCCTCCCCTTCCTCGATTATTTTCTAGTTCCTGGCCTACATATTACAAACCCTTTATACATACTAAAGCAGCAAATATATTGTAAATAGTTTAAAAAATTGTCTTCGCAATTACGTGTGTTATATCGACTCTCTATAAAACAAAAATGTGTTAACCAAGAACATACTGTAGCTTTCTTTCCAATTAAAGACATCTCTTAATAAGTACAATATAAAAATAAATCAATTAGTTGCTAGAAAGGAGATTTAATATGAATATATTAAACAAAAAATGCGCAGTTTTAATTTTTTTAATGTTTTTTTAAATAAGCGAGTATTTGTGAAATAATATTAAAAGTAGAATTCTTGTGGAGGTTAGGATATGGTTACCGATGCATCATTGGGACAAATTATTAAATAATTCGCAATATTCCTAATTTTATTTCATATATATATATATAGACTTTTTAATTTTTGATAATTTGAATAAAAACACTATCAAAATTTAATTTTGATCGTAAAGCGTTTTTCAGTAACGCAGTGCATAGATTTTTGATATGATGTAAAGTTTCATAAAAACCTGAACTTTTGCGTTGAATTTTACTCTCTGCAGATCCACATTGAAAAGAATTGCGGAAAAGACGAAGTTTGCATTCCTGATCTTCAACTTCTGGCTACAGCGTAAGTTAACATTTATACTACTCAGACAGCCCAGGGGCGTAACTGTGGGGGGATAGGGGGAGACTCCCCCCCAAGTAACTCATAGTTGGCAAAATTCGAAGCGACTTCGTAAAATCTAAGTGAGTTGTGAAAATTTGTAACCTGTTTTGTAAAATTAAGGGGAATTGTCAAATCGAGACAACTTGGCAAATCTAAGGCAGTTTGGAAAATGGAGAGACAGCAAAATCCAGAGCAGTTGGCAAAATTCGAAGTCACTTAGTAAACTACAGATGAGTTGGCAAAATCTTGGCAAAATTCGGAGTGACTTGGTAAAATCTTGGGGAGTTGGCAAAATTCGGAGTGACTCGGCAAAATATTGAGGAGTTGGCAAAATTCAGGTGAGATGTACAAATTCGGATTTTTTTCTGTAAAATTATGGCGAGTTGGCAAAATCTAGGGAGAGTTGGTAAAATCTAGGGACAGTTGGCAAAATTCAGAGTTACTTGGCAAAATCTTAGACTAGGGAAAATTGCGGAGAATTGGCAAAATTCAGGTGAGATGTAAAAATTATAATATTCTTTCTGTAAAATTATGACGTGTTGGCAAAATTGAGGCAAATTCGCAATATCTACGAGAGTTGGTAAATCTTGAGGGAGTTGGCAAAATTCAGAGTGACTTAGCAAAAATCAGGTGAGATGTAAAAATTTGGATTTTTTTCTGTAAAATTGTGGCGAGGGCAAAATCAAGAAAACTTGGCAAAATCTAGGGTAGTTGGCAAAATTCTAATCCACTTGGAAAATACGGACGAATTGTGATAATTTGGATTGGGTTTGTGAAATTAAGGAGAGTTGACAAAATCGAAAAAACTTGGCAAAATCTTGGGGAGTTTGAAAAGTTTGAAGTGATTTGGCAAATTTAGGGGAGAGGTAAAGATTGGGATTAGTTTCGTGAAATTAAGGGGAGTTGGGAAAATTCACAATGACATGCTACAATTCAGACGAGATGTAAATATTGGGATTATTTCTGTGAAATTATGGCTAGTTGGGGAAAATTGGAAGTCAAATGGAAAAATGCAGGAGAGTTGTGAAAATTGTCATTTGCCTCCCCCCCACAGAACGAAAATCCAGGTACGAGTTGGGTTGTTTTACCTCTGAGCGGCACTTTTTTGCACACCATGGGCTAAATGGCCAGGTCACAGGGACCCCGAAGGCTCAGAGAAGGTTGTGGGAAGGGACCCACTGGAACAGCTGTTAGGAAACAGATGGTAGCCTCCCGTCAAGGCCATCCAGCGTGTTCTTTAACGTGCACAGGGTATGGCTCTCCCGCACACGGAGCCATGGCGTAACGTCCCATCCGAAGGACGGCAGCGTTTCCAAGCCCATCGGTGTCCCCTCTGACTGTGGGCAGGGCGGGGAATTTTGCGGAGATAAATCTCAACGCTGACCCAGCTGGGACTCGAACCAGGGAATTGCAGATTACGAGCCTGGCGCGCTACCGACTGAGCCACCCCCGCCCCATCCAGGTACGAACCTGGCAGAGATATCATTTTCTCAGTTGGCAAAATTTGATTTTCGAGTTGGAAAATTTTCGTTTTCTAGCCCCCCCCCCCAACAATAGTCCTTCGCTACGTCCCTGTAGACAGCAATGGATGCAGAGCGTGCCCAATTCATTTTATTAAACATTTTATTGTTTAATTCATAATTAAAAACTATACCTGATATTCATTTATTTAATTATTTATCAGTCCCTACGAAAAGATGCTTTTTCAATCGAAATTTGCTCTTCCAAATAAGTTAATTTAAAAAAAAGGCAAACTATTGTAGAGCAGGAGAAAATGATAGAGAATATTTTGAAGAGGATGAGGAAATTAGGAAAAAAGTCCCCTTGGCTAAAATGGTGTCCAGTGTCCCCTTGGCTAAAATGGCTGTGACCTGGCCATTTTAGCCAAGGGGACACCGATGGGCTTGGAAAGGCTGCCGTCCGTCGGATATTTAAATCACTGTATATTGTCATTGGTGGAGGATGTGAAGGGGTTGGGTTGGGTTGTTTTACCTCTGAGTGGCACTTTTTTTGCACACCATGGGCTAAATGACCAGGTCACATGGACCCCGAAGGCTCAGAGAAGGTTGGGGGAGGGGACCCACTCGAACAGCTGCTGGGAGACAGCTGGTAACCTCCCGTCAAGGCCATCTAGCGTGTTCTTTAACGTGCACAGGGTATGGCTTTCCCATACACGGAGCCACGGCTCAACGTCCCATCCGACGGACAGCGACTTTTCCAAGCACATCGGTGTCGCCTACTGACCGTGGGTAGGACGGTTAGTTTTGCGGAGATAAATCTCAACGCTGACTGATGTGAAAGAACAGAACAATCAAGAAAAACAGTAATAATCCTAAATTTTGCTTTATAGATGGGAGAATATCAAAAAAGAATGATGCTTCACAGAAGTGAACAGAAGAGGGTATGCTTCACAGAAGTGAATAGAAGAGGGTATGCTTCACAGAAGTGAATAGAAGAGGGTATGCTTCACAGAAGTGAATAGAAGAGGGTATGCTTCACAGAAGTGAATAGAAGAGGGTATGCTTCACAGAAGTGAATAGAAGAGGGTATGCTTCACAGAAGTGAATAGAAGAGGGTATGCTTCACGGAAGTGAATAGAAGAGGGTATGCTTCACAGAAGTGAATAGAAGAGGGTATGCTTCACTGAAGTGAACAGAAGAGGGTATGCTTCACAGAAGTGAAGGGTTTCTGATACTTACAGATGATTGTTAATGATTAATTGACTGACTGACAGGGGATCCCTCTAATTCTAACTGTGGTGCAGAAATGGTAGAGCTCTGGAGATTTGCACCTAGCGATAATCTGGGTCGTAGATCTCGGAAAAATTCCAAAATTTGACTTATGACGTGTCCTTCAAGGCCATATAGAAGTCACATTGAGTTCACACCTTGAGCTACAAAGGGGCGGGGTGGCTCAGTCGGTAGCGTGCCAGTCTCTTAATCTGCAGTTCCCAGTTTAGAGTTCCACCTCTCTTGTGTTGCGATCTTATGCAACCACGGCAATTCCCGATTCTGCCTATACGACACTACCAGTAATGAAAAGCCGTGCTATCTAGAGCCAGAGGGCAAGGAATACGCCCTATAGGCGCACCTCAACCCCAGCCTCACATGGCAGCAGTCCTATAGAAGGAAAGCTGACCACCAGAAGAAACCTACTTTAATCTGTTCCCCGGTTAGCCATGAACAAGGATATATAGATCCAAGTTCGCTCGGCATCCGGGGTGGAGACTCTTAGTAAGGACCAGACTTTGATGAGGACTCGACCTACTGGGGCACAAATCTTTTCAGAAGAGTCCTCGAACTGCTCACCCAGAGCACCTGATAGGTGAGGTCTCAGACACTGTCACTGTCCAACCGGTCAACATGGAACTGGTCAGCGGCATCATCGACCTCGATTGGTCTTGGCTGTGTCCAACTGGTGGAGCCACCCCGGTCAGCACAGCCTTCGACCGGGTTGCTGGCCCATAGCCCCCCCACCACCACCACGACAAGGTGGTCTATTGGGGGGGAGGTTAGAGTCCCAGCTGGGTCAGCGTTGAGACTTATCTCTGCAAAACTTTGATCTCTGCAAAACTTGATCTCTGCAAAACTCCCGCCCGGCCCACAGTCAGTAAGGAACACCGATGGCTTGGAGAGGCCGCCATCCATCGGATGGGACGTTAAGCCGTAGCCCCGTATGCGGTAGAGCCATACCCTGTGCACGTTAAAGAACACACTGGATGGCCTTGACAGGAAGCTACCATCTGTCTCCTAACAGCTGTTCCAGTGGATCCCCTCCCCCAACCTTCTCTGAGCCTTCGAGGTCTTTGTGACCTGGCCATTTAGCCCATGGTGTGCAAAAAAGTGCCGCTCAGAGGTAAAACAACCCAACCCTTGAGCTACAAGTGCTATAAATGGGAAAATTGTTCCCTAGGGGTATTTTGGGTTGCAAAACTCAGAACCGTTGCGAAATTTCTGATCCCGCTGTCCTTCAGTGGTATACCTGGCTCGTAATCTACATTTCCCAGGTTTCAGTCTAACCTGGGCCAGTTTTGAGATTTACCTCTAAGAAACACCCCGCACTAAATTCGATCAGAGAAGGGAACATCGATCAGCTTGGATAGGCGTCTATCTATCGGATGGGACGTTAAGCTGTGGCCCCGAGTTCAGGGAAACCATATGCTGTGCAACTTAAAGAACAAGCTGGATCTTGCTGCGAGTCTACCATCTGTCTCCTGACATCTTACCAGTGAGTCTCTTCCTCCAACATTTTCTGAGTCCTTGGGTTCCTTGCGATTTTCCTTCTGTGTGTAAATAAGTGCAGCTCAGATATAAACCAGCAAAACCAACTGAACCCAGGTACTATTGTTCCACGAGGAAGTGTACTAACCATCAGGCCACCCTGAATATATTAATTTTGCCTTTATTCAATAGGCCGTCCCCGTGGCCGAGTGGTTAGCGCACTTGGCTATTGATCTAAGGGACCTGGGTTCGAGAGTGGTTAGCGCACTTGGCTATTGATCTAAGGGACCTGGGTTCGAGAGTGGTTAGCGCACTTGGCTATTGATCTAAGGGACCTGGATTCGAGAGTGGTTAGCGCACTTGGCTATTGATCTAAGGGACCTGGGTTCGAGAGTGGTTAGCGCACTTGGCTATTGATCTAAGGGAATTGGGTTCGAGAGTGGTTAGCGCACTTGGCTATTGATCTAAGGGACTGGGTTCGAGAGTGGTTAGCGCACTTGGCTATTGATCTAAGGGACCTGGGTTCGAGAGTGGTTAGCGCACTTGGCTATTGATCTAAGGGACCTGGGTTCGAGAGTGGTTAGCGCACTTGGCTATTGATCTAAGGGATCTGGGTTCGAGAGTGGTTAGCGCACTTGGCTATTGATCTAAGGGACCTGGGTTCGAGAGTGGTTAGCGCACTTGGCTATTGATCTAAGGGACCTGGGTTCGAGAGTGGTTAGCGCACTTGGCTACTGATCTAAGGAACCTGGGTTCGAGTCCCGGGTAAGGCATGGATGTATGTGTCGTTTTTCTGCTGAGGTCCTGCCATCCTCTCAGACCTTCTACTTTGGCATATAAACTGGTCTGTCAGACCTCTGTGGCAAGCAGCTGCTTGAGGGGGTATTTATTTTTTTTATTTTATTTTTATTCAATATGTAAGATTTTGTAATAAAATTTTCAGTTATATCTAATATTCATGATTCGATGGTAGATTTCTGATTAGAATGTGAACTTGTATCTTTTACACAGAAACGTGGATCAATATTTGATCGGAAGTGTATTGCCTTTAGAAATTGATGTCATTGTGCACAATTCAGGAGAAGATGCTTTTGAAGCTATGCTCTACATGACTATGCCTTTGGATGTCAATTATATTAAGATTGAAAAGATAAAATCGGTAATATATTCCTTCAAATAGTTTAGTACCTAGTAATAAGATAATGCCAACGTATAAGTAATGCAAAAGTTGCTCTTTAGAACCTAATGCTATTCAAAATTCATTGTAGAAATGTTAAATTATAAATTGTCATGAATGAATTACGTTTAGTATGAGCAATATTAATATAAAAAAACATGTTTTCCTATAGACTTCTAAAACACAAGCATGTAGATCATTTCAAGTTAAAATGATATTTCTTCTAATGTAATCTTGGGTATTAGGTGGTTTAACTTTGTAACTAATGATGAGGTTAGGCAAAGGAGTTTGCAACCTCCTCTGAGCAGCATATTGTGGAGAGAGAGACTACGTTGGTTTGGCCATGTTGTTCTTATGGATAATTATAGATTGGCGAATAGGGTTATGAACAGTGTGCCTAAAGGCCTCAGAAAGAAGGGGAGACCTAGGATGCGGTGGGCAGACAATGTCAAACAGGACCTTGTTAGAATTGGTGTGCAGTGGCCAGATGCAGTAGATGCAGCTAAGAATAGATTTGCTTGGAGAACTAAATTGCATGGTCTGGTTAGACCTCCGTAGCCCCTGGCTGCTTGGGGATGATGATGACGACGACGACGACGACGACTAACGATATATTATTTTCAATTTCAGAATCATCCAGTAGTTGGGTTGTTTTATTTCTGAGCAGCCCTTTTTTGCACACAATGGGCTAAATGGCCAGGTCACAAGGACCCGGGAGGCTCAGAGAAGGTCGAAGACCCACTGGAACAACTGTTGGGAGACGGATGATAGCCTCCTGTCACACCATCAACATAGATGCTTGAAGATGATGATGATGAATTGTTGCTAATATGAAGTCTTTTTTTTAACTTTCTTTTCTCATGCATTCTGTGGTACTAAATATTTTCAAAACCATTATTTTCTAGTAGTTTTAAATAAATTAAGTTTGCTTTTATTCTGCATTGGCAAAAGTTCAGAAAAATATAGATTCTACTTCTTTCCTTAGGATTTCCTAATAATTTGCACTGGAGCTCTCCCAGAACTCACTGGTGTCAATGAGTTAGTATGCGACATTGGGAACCCATTGCCTGCAAATGAAACTGTAAGTAACAGAGAATTAGTTATAAAATAAATACCACCTCAAGCAGCTGCTTGCCACAGAGGTCTGACAGTAGCCTGTCAGTTTATGTGCAACAGTAGTAGAAGGTCTGAGAGGATGGCAGGACCTCAGCAGAAAAATGACACAAACAGCCATGCCTTACCCGGGGATCGAACCCAGGTCCCGTAGATCAGTAACCAAGTGCACTAACCACTCGGCTACGGGACGGCTGAGAATTAGTTAATGACAGAGTAATTACATTTAATGAAGTACCTTTCTGTATAAGTAGTCTCGATGTTCGTGACTAACTGATACAGTCATTCAAAAAAGTATCCGAACGCTATGGTTGATTACAGAATTCAGAAAAAAATATCTGGAAACGATTTTTTTTTTAGAAATTAGTAATCTGGCAACCTTCGTGTCACGTGATTACATAATTCAGGAAAAATATCTGGAGTGTGTACAGCAACTGTACACGCTCCAGTTACGTTCACGGCAAACTGGAACGTGTGCGGTTACTGCACACGCTCTAGTTTGTTGTGAACGGTAACTGTACACGCTCAATATTTCCGTGAGTGAGCCCACACGATCTAGTGTCAAAATAATATGACCACCTACAGTCGCTCAAAAAAGTATCCGAACAACATGGTTGATTACAGAATTCAGAAAAAATATCTGGCAACGATTTTTTTTAGAAATTTGTGATCTGGCAACCTTCGTGTCACATGATTACAGAATTCAGGAAAAATATCTGGAGCGTGTACAGCAACTGCACACTCTCAATATTTCCGTGAGTGAGACCACACGATCCAGGTCTTTGTGAGCTCACACGATCCAATGTGTTGTGAACATTAACCGCAACCGCTCCAGTTTGCTGTGAACGGTAACTGCACACGCTCAATATTTCCATGAGTGAGCCCACACGATCCAGGTCTTTGTGAGCTCACGCGATCCAATGTGCTGTAAACATTAACCGCAACCGCTAAAGTTTGCTGTGAAAGGTAACTGCACACGCTCCATATTCATTGCATTATACATTCATACGCATTATATATATTAAAAAATATCCGAACACTATGGTTGATTACAGAATTCAGAAAAAATATCTGGCAACGTTTTTAGAAATTAGTGATCTGGCAACCTTCGTGTCACGTGACACGAAGGTTGCCAAATCATGTGCCGATGACACGAAGGTTGCCAGAGCGACTGTAGGTGGTCATATTATTCTGATAGTAGATCGTGTGGGCTCACTCACGGAAATATGGATCGTGTGCAGTTACCGTTCACAGCAAACTGGAGCGGTTGCGGTTAAGGTTCACAGTACATTGGATCGTGTGAGCTCACAAAGACCTGGATCGTGTGGGCTCACTCACGGAAATATTGAGCGTGTGCAGTTACCGTTCACAGCAAACTGGAGCGGTTGCGGTTAATGTTCACAGCACATTGGATCGTGTGAGCTCACAAAGACCTGGATCG
This sequence comes from Ryuthela nishihirai, assembly GCA_038380435.1. Lineage (NCBI taxonomy): Eukaryota > Metazoa > Arthropoda > Arachnida > Araneae > Heptathelidae > Ryuthela > Ryuthela nishihirai. Next base: position 234,354 of record JAWZYU010000126.1, read on the forward strand.
TGTGGGCTCACTCACGAAAATATTGAGCGTGTGCAGTTACCGCTCAGAGCAAACTGGAGCAGTTGCGGTTAATGTTCACAGTACATTGGATCGTGTGAGCTCACAAAGACCTGGATCGTGGGGCTCACTCACGAAAATATTGAGCGTGTGCAGTTACCTTCACAGCAAACTGGAGCATGTGCAGTAACTGCACATGCTCCAGTTTGCTGTGAACGGTAACTGGAGCGTGTACAGTTGCTGTACACGCTCCAGATATTTTTCCTGAATTCTGTAATCACGTGACACGAAGATTGCCAGATCACTAATTTCTAAAAAAAAACGTTGCCAGATATTTTTTCTGAATTCTGTAATCAACCATAGTGTTCGGATACTTTTTTGTAGCGACTGAACCGATAATACAAGGACCAAATCTAAAAAAATAAAGGGGGCGTTACAAACAATGTGGTAAATTGTAAAAGCTGGAAGAGGGGGGGGGGAAGGAAACTGGATTTTCATTTAAGTGAAAAAATGATCTCTTTGTTTTCAAAGTTATTAAAAATTGCATGAAGTATGGACATGTTTAATAATTTTTAACTTGCATAAACGTAACTGTGATTCTCAAGGAGGGGCGGGGGTGGCTCAGTCGGTAGCGTGCCAGGCTCGTAATCTGTAGTTCCCAGGTTCGAGTCCCAGCTGGGTAAATATTGAGATTTATCGCTACAAAAATCACCGCCTTGCCCACAGTCAGTAGGGGACATCGATGGGCTTGAAAAGGCAGTCGTCCGTCGGATGGGACGTTAAGCCGTAGCTCTGTGTGCGGGAGAGCCATACCCTGTGCACGTTAAAGATATTAGCTGGATGACCTTGAAGGGAGGATACCATCTGTCTACCAACAGCTGTTCCAGTGGGTCCCATTCCCCCAACCTTCTCTGAGCCTTCGGGGTCCATGTGACCTGGCTATTTAGCCCATGGTGTGCAAAAAGTGCCGCTCAGAGGTAAAACAACCCAACGTTAAAGAACACACTGGATGGCCTTGACTGGAGGCTACCATCTGTCTCTCAACAGCTGGTCCAGTGGGTCCCCTCCCCCAACCTTCTCTGAGCCTTCGGGGTCCATATGACCTGGCTATTTAGCCCATGGTGTGCAAAAAAGTGCCGCTCAGAGGTAAAATAATCCAACGTTAAAGAACACACTGGATGGCCTTGACGGGAGGCTACTATCTGTCTCCCAACAGCTGTTCCAGTGGGTCCCCTCCTCCAACCTTCTCTGAGCCTTCGGGGTTCATGTGACCTGGCCATTTAGCCCATGGTGTGCGAAAAAGTGCCGCTCAGAGGTAAAACAATCCAACGTTAAAAAACACACTGGATGGCCTTGACGGGAGGCTACCATCGGTCTCCCAATAGCTGTTCCAGTGGGTCCCCTTCTCCAACCTTCTCTGAGCCTTCGGGGTTCATGTGACCTGGCCATTTAGCCCATGGTGTGCAAAAAAGTACCGCTCAGAGGTAAAACAATCCAACGTTAAAAACACACTGGATGGCCTTGACGGGAGGCTATCATCGGTCTCCCAATAGCTGTTCCAGTGGGTCCCATTCCCCCAACCTTCTCTGAGCTTTCAGGGTCCATGTGACCTGGCTATTTATCCCATGGTATGAAAAAAGTGCCGCTCAGAGGTAAAACAACCCAACGTTATAGAACACACTGAATGGCCTTGACGGGAGGCTACCATCTGTCTACCAACAACTGATCCAGTGGGTCCCATTCTCCCAACCTTCTCTGAGCCTTCGGGGTCCATGTGACCTGGCTATTTACCCCATGGTATGCAAAAAAGTGCCTATCAGAGGTAAAACAACCCAACCCATTCTCAAAGATAACTAGATCGATCCCTGGATAACACCACCACGAACATCTGAATCCACTTACAATGCAAAGTGCTTATTTCGTTCCAATAACTTATCACATACCAGTAATGCAAATATAAAATGACCTCAAAATGCATAAAAGTTTCTTTTAATAAGATACCAACACTTTTTACAAGCATAAAATGCATTAGTTAATTGAAGGAAAATCTAAATCCATAAAGATGGGTGGCGGGGGTGGCTCAGTCGGTAGCGCGCCAGGCTCGTAATCTGTAGTTCCCAGGTTCGAGTCCCAGCTGGGTATAAGCGTTGAGATTTATCTCCGCAAAATTCCCCGCCCTGCCCACAGTCAGTAGGGGACACCGATGGGCCGTCCGTCGGATGCCGTCCATCGGATGGGATGTTAAGCCGTGGCCCCGTGTGTGGGATAGCCATACCCTGTGCACGTTAAAGAACACGCTGGATGGCCTCGACGGGAGGCTACCATCTGTCCCCCAACAGCTGTTCCAGTGGGTCCCCTCCCCCAACCTTCTCTGAGCCTTCGGGGTCCATGTGACCTGGCCACTTAGCCCATGGTGTGCAAAAAAGTGCCGCTCAGAGGTAAAACAACCCAACGTTAAAGAACATGCTTGATGGCCTTGACGGGAGTCTACCATCTGTTGCCTAACAGCTGTTCCAGTGGGTCCCCTGCCCCAACCTTCTCTGAGCCTTCGGGGTCCATGTGACCTGGTCATTTAGCTCATGGTGTGCAAAAAAGTGCCGCTCAGAGGTAAAACAACCCAACGTTAAAGAACATGCTTGATGGCCTTGACGGGAGGCTACCATCTGTTGCCTAACAGCTGTTCCAGTGGGTCCCCTCCCCCAACCTTCTCTGAGCCTTCGGGGTCCATGTGACTTGGCCATTTAGTCCATGGTGTGCAAAAAAGCGCCGCTCAGAGGTAAAACAACCCAACCCATAAAGATGGGTGGTATGTTATAATCACCAGAAATTTGAAGACTGTCAGGCTAAGAGGACTTTAAAATTTTCTTTTGTGTTTTATACATTATTTGGTATTTCACCAAAGAGGCATATGCTCTGTGGGAAGCATCCGTCTACCAACTGGAATGTTAATCGATGTAGCAGTGTCCGTGAGATGGAGGTCACTCACTGCTGGTGTCCGCTGACAAGTCAGTTGAAGATGCAAAAATAAGTGGAAGTATTCATGGTATTGAAGCAAATGACGAGGAAGCTCTCTGTGGTTTAAAAAAAAATACCCCCTCAAGCAGCTGCTTGCCAGAGAGGTCTGACAGGAGCCTGTCAGTTTATATGCCATAGTACAAGGCCTGAGAGGATGACAGGACCTCAGCAGAAAAACGACACATACATCCCTGCCTTTACCTAGGGCTCGAACTAAGGTCATTAACAATTGTAAACCTATAACTCAGGTCACATGGACCCCGAAGTGCCTATTTCTTTGCAAATCCCCGCCCCCCTCTGAGTGGCAGAGGGGAGGGGACCCATTGGAACAGCTGTTGGGAGACAGATGGTAGCCTCCTGTCAAGGTCATCCAGCGTGTTTTTTAATGTTGGGTTGTTTTACCTCTGAGTGGCACTTTTTTGCATACCAAAGGCTAAATGGCCTGGTCAGGTGGACCCCGAAGGCTCAGAGAAGGTTGGGGGAGGGGACCCACTGGAACAGCTGTTGGGAGACAGATGGTACCCTCCCGTCAAAGTCATCCAGCGTGTTCTTTAACGTTGGGTTGTTTTACCTCTGAGTGGCACTTTTTTGCACACCAAAGGCTAAATGGCCAGGTCAGATGGACCCCGAAGGCTCAGAGAAGGTTGGGGGAGGGGAACCACTGGAACAGCTGTTAGAAGACAGAAGGTAGCCTCCCGTCAAGGCCATCCAGTATGTTCTTTAACGTGCACAGGGTATGGCTCTCCCGCACACGGGATCACGACCTAATGTCCCATCCAATGGACTCCCACCCCGCCCAAAAAATTCGGAACTGATCATTCAAGTAGCCGCCGACCTACAGAGAAACCTACAGTTTCTTTCGCCGATGACGTCACATGTGTTCTACTCGCCCTTTCGTTTGCTTGCCCCATATTACAGCTTCTTTATAATATGATGATTATTTTTTGAAGGGGCGATGCCTCAGGTAGCCTAATGTACGCACTATCTCTGTCGCCTTCTGCGACAGATATATTCATCCCAGATAATGCTATGAATATTAAAAAGTTTTGAATAAGCTTCTCTAAACTGAAATCGGAACAGTTCGTGTCCTATATGGAAATAAAGAAAAACAACAATTAAATATGTGGAGTTTCTTTTAAAAATTATTATAATAAATAGTATTGCTTGAATATTATAAAATAATGTTAGAATTATGGATTGTTTTTTTCTTTTTAGCTGAACTTTAAGATATTGCTCGCACCCTCAAGGATTGTTTCATCTGTATCAGATTTGGTATTTTCAATTGTCATTAATAGGTGAGTGCCGATATTTGTTTCCTATAAACAGTTTGAAATTAATTGATGCTAATTAGTAGTAATTATTATAGATGAGTTCGGGTTTGGGATGAAGCCCAAACCCGAACTCATTTATAATAACCACTAATAAGTGCTATAATATATCTATAATAAAAATAATAATCTATAATAACTACTAATAATTGCTATAATGTATCTAAAATAATAATCTATATTATCTACTAATTAGTGCTATAATGTATCTCTAATTAGTGCTATAATGTATCTCTAATTAGTGCTATAATTTATCTCTAATTAGTGCTATAATGTATCTCTAATTAGTGCTATAATATATCTATAATTAGTGCTATAATATATCTATAATTAGTGCGATAATGTATCTCTAATTAGTGCTATAATGCATCTATAATTAGTGCTATAATGTATCTATAATTAATGCTATAATGTATCTCTAATTAGTGCTATAATGTATCTCTAATTAGTGCTATAATATATCTATAATTAATGCTATAATGTATCTCTAATTAGTGCTATAATATATCTATAATTAGTTCTATAATGTATCTATAATTAGTGCTATAATATATCTATAATTAGTGCTATAATGTTTACCACACACTTCTGAAATACAAACTTATTTTATTAATCACTTTGATAGAATATTTATTCATCATCATCATCCTCAAGCAGCCATGGGCTACGGAGGTCCAACCAGACCGTGCAGTTTAATTCTCCAAGCATATCTGTCCTGAGCTATATCTACTGTATCATCCTAGGTCTCCCCCTCCTTCTGAGGCCTTTAGACACACTGTTCATAACCCTATTTGCCAATCTATAATTATTCATACGGGCAACATGGCCAAACCAACGGAGTCTCTCTCTGCACAATATGCTGCTTAAAGGAGGTTGCCAACTCCTTTGCCTAACCTCATCATTACTTACGAAGTTAAATCACCTGATTCCCAAATGCTGCATAAACATCTAGAATCAAAGGCATCAATCTTCCTGTTTTTTAATATAAATCAAAAATTCAAGCCATTTAGCTTTAAGTCGCATAGTTGCATCGAGTACCGGTGTATTAGGGTAGAGTGCGACGACGTCAAATGATTGTAAGGTGTAGTCGCAACCAGACCCACGACACCTGAATACTTCAGCACACAGGAGAGCCTCGACCTGGCCACTAAAAGCAACTGGTTTGAAAACAACAACAAAATCTTCGTCCAAAACCAAGATGTCCCACTCTCTAGATTGTTGGCGGAAGCTGTCCTACGTCATGTAGAAACCACAGTTCTTCATGTACGTCAAATCCGCCCACAATTTTATGCCCGATATATAGACGATATATTACTCATCTGGCAACACTCCAAAGATGAATTAACAAAATTACTATCTCAATTCAACGCAGTCCTCCCAACAAATAAATTTACACACAGAGGAACAAAACGGACACCTACCGTTCTAAGACATCAAATTACACCGTACCTCCACTAAACTAAACACATCTGTATACGGAAAACCTACATTCTTATCTAATATAATAACTAGCACCTCCGCGCACCCAAACAACTACAAATTATCAACCTTCTACTCACACTTTACCAGAGCCCGTGGCGGGGGTGGCTCAGTCGGTAGCGCGCCAGGCTCGTAATCTGTAGATCCCAGATTCGAGTCCCAGCTGGGTCAGCGTTGAGATTTATCTCTGCAAAATTCCCTGCCCTGCCCAGGTCAGTAGGGGACACCGATGGGCTTGGAAAGGCCGCCATCCGTCGGATGGGACGTAAAGCCGTGACCCCGTGTGCGGGAGAGACATACCCTGTGCACGTTAAAGAACACGCTGGATGGCCTTGACGGGGAGCTACCATCTGTCTCCCAACAGCTGTTCCAGTGGGTCCCCTCCCCCAACCTTCTCTGAGCCTTCGGGGTCCATGTGACCTGGCCATTTAGCCCATGGTGTGCAAAAAAGTGCAGCTGAGAGGTAAAACAACCCAACCCTATGCTTCACCCATATGGGCGAATAACTACACCCACCAATATTCGTCAGATTCAGGTCTTACAGAACAAGATTTTCAGAACTGCGGTCGATGCCCCCTGGTTTGTCACTAACAGACAACTTCATAAAGACCTGGGCATCGACCATATATATATACACATATAAAACGCTCCTCAAAAAGATTTTTTTGAGGCTGTAAGCAATAATCCCAATGAGATTATTTCTTCTCTGATTCTTTACGATCATAGTGTTTTGAACAAGTACATGAGGCCTAAAATGGTAGCGTTCTCTGAGGAGACTTACCAGTTTCAGATTTCTTATACAATTTTTCATGCTACTTTTAGCTTTTCATATGTTTGCCCTTAGGGGCCCTCCTAAGGGGGGTTTACTTATATATTTTGTTCTTACTCATGCCAAATAGGCATATCTTTATGATGGAGATGGTTAGGTGTAAAATTATTACCTGGTTGATTATTATTAATTAACAGCAAATGGGCTAGTTCTGTTAGGAATACCAGGTCATATAGGGGAGCTGAAATTGGATCTGACCATTATCTTGCTAAAAATGTCTTGCAACTTAAACTTAAAAAGTGTTGTGCTAGGTTTAAAATTGTTACCTTTAATACTGAAGCTCTGAAAGACCCAGTTATAGTTAAGCTTACCATGATAGATTACTTAGTCATTACGACAGTCATGGTATGCTTACTACTGAAGTTGAGGAAGAATGGGACCATTTTAAACAGGCTTTTTTGGAAACTAACAGTACTCTTTTAGTGAAAAAGGAGCAGAGGAGACAGAATTATTTGAGTGATAAGGCACTTGAACTTATTTCAGAAAGAAAGAACTGTAGGAATGTCCTTAATCAATACCCTACTAGTCCTAATAGGAAGCATTACAGAGAGCTTAATAAACATGTAAAGGATCAGTTAGTTGCTGATAAGAATCTTTGGCTTGATGGTTTGGCTGACAAAGCCAAGGAAGCAGTTAGACAGCACAACAGCAGAGAGCTGTACCAGAGAGGTAATGTTTTTTGTGGTAGAAAAGGAACAGATATACAGGGATTGAAGGATAAACAAGGTAAGGTTATAGAAGGTGAGGATTCTGTCATGGCTAGGTGGGCTGAGCATTTCAGTGATGTGTTTCTTTTTTTAGAATATAATTTTTATTCATAACAGTAAAGAATACAAATACATTTACACTTTGACCCGCAAAGCTAAATAGCTTATCTGCAGGAAAATGAATAAATTATATTAAACATAGGTCCTTCAGCCATAACAATGGTGTACATCAAATAAATCCACAAAACACAACACATAAAATTCAGTTCTAAACCATGTAGTTCTCCTCCCATTGTTTTTGATGATGACAGAAGCATTGGTGGCTTTAATGTTGGCCCAATAACACAATCTGAAGTTATTTTGGCTATTTCTAAACTTAAACTTCATAAATCCCCAGGTGTAGATGAAATTACTATGGAAATGCTTAGAACTGGGAATGTTTTGGTTACCACTTGGATGACTGAAATTCTGAATATCTTTTATGATAAAGGCATGGTTCCTAAGGATTTTACCAGAGCTATTATTATCCCTATTTTCAAAAAAGGTGATCGCAGTTCTTGTGATAACTATAGGGGTATCAGCCTACTCTCTGTTGAAGGGAAAATTCTTTGCATGATTGTGCTTAATAGAATTAAGAATCTGGTTGACAGTCAATTGCGTGATGAGCAATGTGGATTCAGAAGTGGTAGGGGATGTGTGGATCACATATTTTTACTTAGACAGATTCTTGAGAAATGTTTAGAGTTTCAGAAACCTTTGGTTGCTAGCTTTGTTGATTTCAAAAAGGCTTTCGACTCTGTTGATCGTCATAATTTGTGGTTGATTGTGAAATCATATGGTATACTAGACAAGTTAGTTAACATAATGAAAGCTCTCTATAATAACACTGAGTCGTGTGTGAGAGTTGGTAAAGCTTGTAGCAATTGGTTTAGCATTACTTCTGGTGTTCGACAAGGGTGCATTTTGTTTCCTTTTCTCTTTAGTTTGATAATTCATTGTGTTATGCAAAATTCACTTCAAGGAAAAGATTTCGGCCTTAAATGGGCTGGAGATACGAAAATTTCTGATTTAGATTATGCTGATGATTTAGCCCTTTTGGCAAATGATGTTGATGAGATGAACTCTTTCATTCGAGCTGTTGATGAAACTGGTAGTAGAGTAGGTTTGGTTATAAACAGAGAGAAAACTAAAGTGATGAAAATTGGTCAGGCAGGCTGTGATTCAGTTAATCTGAATGGTTGCAGTCTTGAGCAGGTGTCATAGTTTAATTATCTTGGGAGCTATGTAACAGATACTGGTGATGTGCGGCATGAGATTAACAGATGGATAGGGATTGCTGCCGGGACTTTTAAGAATCTATGGAGATTGTGGAGAAATAGGCGTATACACCTAAAGACTAAAATTAGACTGTATAATAGTTTGGTTCTTTCTAGGGTTAGTTATGGCAGTGGAACTTGGACAGTTTATAAACATGATAACAGGAAACTAGATGCTTACGCAGTATCTTGGGCATTAGGTGGTTCAACTTTGTAACTAATGATGAGGTTAGGCAAAGGAGTCGGCAACCTCCTTTAAGCAGCATATTGTGCAGAGAGAGACTCCGTTGGTTTGGCCATGTTGCCCATATGAATAATTATAGATTGGCGAATAGGGTTATGAACAGTGTGCCTAAAGGCCTCAGAAAGAAGGGGAGACCTAGGATGCGGTGGGCAGACAATGTCAAACAGGACCTTGTTAGAATTGGTGTGCAGTGGCCAGAGATGCAGTAGATGTAGCTCAGGACAGACTTGCTCGGAGAACTAAATTGCACGGTCTGGTTGGACCTCCGTAGCCCATGGCTGCTTGATGATGATGATGATGATGATGATGATGATGACGATGATGACGATGATGATGATGATGACGACGACGACATCGAATAAGATTATATGATCTACTGCAAATATCCTGATTAACATAAAACTGACCGAACTCTGCAACACAGACATTGTCCCTCTCCCCGCAGCATGTCGTCTGATCCTTAGGGGATATAACATACACCTCGGAAATTCCACGCCCCCTAAACATTCTCCTGTCTCATCGCCGATCCCCATTTGCCACCTGCACTAATGCACACCCACCCAACCCTTTAGAACACTTCCAAAATGCATCTGAAATCGGCGATTAATGTCCCCCCCCCCCCCCCCACAGACAACTCCCAATAGTAATACCGATATGAAAACCATTATTCAGGACCTCACTAACATAATTATCTTAACCTAAAATTCAGTTTACGAAATTTATAAATTCACTAAAATTACCCCACTCATTATAATTATGAATTACTAGCCACAAATAGCGAAGCTTCCATCGACACTCGCTGATCTTGACGATTTCCCATAATCTCACACCCGCCCATTCGGGACTCTCCCACCCATTAGGCCATTCGGGACTCTCCCGAATAGGGCGGGGGTGGCTCAGTCGGTAGCGCGCCTGGCTCGTAATCTGTAGTTCCCAGGTTCGAGTCTCAGCTGGGTCAGCGTTGAGATTTATCTCTGCAAAGTCCCCCGTCCTGCTCAGAAGGGGACAACGATGGGCTTGGAAAGGCCGCCGTCCGTCGGATGGGACGTTAAGCCGTGGTCCCGTATGCGGGAGAGCCATACCCTGTGCACGTTAAAAAGCACGCTGGATGGCCTTGACGTGAGGCTACCATCTATCTCCCAACAGCTGTTCCAGTGGGTCCCCTCCCCCAACCTTCTCTGAGCCTTCGGAAAATGTGACCTGTCCATTTAGCCCACGGTGTGCAAAAAAGTGCCGCTCAGAGGCAAAACAACCCAACCCATTAGCTACCATAGTACAATAGTATGGAGTGGCATCACATATAGTTGCTGAAACCTCTGCTTCATATTTCTGGCGTGCTAACGGTGGGACATTTCATTGATGTCATTATTAATCCTGTGGCATGACCACCATGCCTCGACTGATTCTGCAGCAGGACAATGACAGCCCACACAGTGCACATGCAATGATGGACAAACCTCCAAGGTATGGACATTCTCCCATGGCCGCCATACTCCCTGGACTTGTCGGCCATTGAGCATGTACTATTTGTTGCCAGATGTTCAGCAACCATGGCTAACCCCGGTTCCGTCTCAGGACACTACCAAATTAGACTATCTAGAGCGACTATCTAGAGTCGGGGGCAAGAATGCGCCATATAGATGCACCTCATCCCCGACCTCACATGGCAGCAGTCGTATAAAAGGAAAGCTAACCACCGGAAGAAACCTAACTTTAATCTGTTCCCCGGTTAGCCATGAACAAGGATATGTAGATCCAAGTTCGCTCGGCACCAGGGGTGGAGACTCTTAGTGAGGCACAGACTTTGAAAGGGCTCGTGCCTACTAGGTGGCTCAATCCTTTCGGCCGTGCCCTTGAACTGCTCCACGGAGCTCCTGATAGTGAGGACTAGACACCGTCACCGTCCAACCGGCACGTCCAACCGGTCAGCGATGTCTTCGACCTCGGTTGGTCTTGGTTCTGTCCAACCGCGGACCCAATCTGGTCAGCAAACCTTCGACCAGGTGCTGGGCCCGAAGCCCTCCCACCACGACAAGGTGGTCCCCTATCTGAGGGGGAGGGAGATTGTGTGGTGTGTCATTGAGCCTGTGTGGGTTCTTAGGGGTTGCGTTTGCCAGCTCCCTCTGGGGATGAACCTGGTACAGTTGCGTTCGCAATTGGATGTTGTTTGGAACGCCAGACCTCAGGGCACCATTAACCATCTGATTAATAGAATGCTGAGACGTCTACAGGCTTGTATAACTGTCCGAGGTGGGCTGCTATGTACTGATCCAAGTACCTTCCGTTCTCATGTTCCTTTTTGATCATTTGCACATCTACCTTCAGGGGCGGGCAATGGGAGGGAGGGGGGAGCCTCCCCCCAAAAGTATCTCGGAGTTGGCAAAATTCGAAACCACTTAGTAAAATACAAGTGAGTTGGGAAAATCTGGACAACTTAGCAAAATCTTGGGGAGTTGGTAAAATTCGTAGTGACTTGATAAAATCTTGGGAAGTTGGCAAAATTCCGAGTGACTTGGCAAAATCTTGGGGAGTTGGCAAAATTCAGGTGAGATATAAAAATTGGAACTTTTTTTCTGTAAAATTATGGCGTGATTGGAAAATCAAGGCAACTTCGTAAAATCTAGGAGAGTTGGCAAACCTTGGGGAGTTCGTAAAATTCAGAGTGACTTTGCAAAAAACAGATGAAATGTAAAAAATTGGGATTTTTTTCTGTGAAATTCTTGTGATTTGGCAAAATCTAGGGCACTTGGTAAAATTCGAATCCACTTGGTAAAATATAGGCGAATTGTGAAAATTGGGATTAGTTTTGTGAAATTAAGGAGAGTTGACAAAATCAAGGCAACCTGGAAAAAATCTAGGGGAGTTGGCAAAATTGGAAACCACTTGGGAAAATGCAGGTGAGTTGTGAAAATTGGGAATGGTTTTGTGAAATTAAGGAGAGTTGGCAAAATCGAGAACTCTTGGCAAAATCTTGGGGAGTTGGCAAAATTCAAATCCACTTGGCAAAATGCAGGTTACTTGGGAAAATTGGGATTGCTTTGTGAAATTTAAGAGAGCTGGAAAAATCTTGGGGAGTTGGCAAAATTCGAATCCCTTGATAAAAGTCAGGCGAGTTGTGAAAATTAAAGAGAGTTGGCCAAATCGAGACAACTTGGCAAGATCTTGGGAAGTGTGTGAAATTTGAAGTGACTCGGCAAATTTAAGAGAGATGTAAAGATTGGAATTGGTTTTGTGAAAATAAGGAGAGTGGGCCAAATCAAGTGGAGTTGGGATTGGGATTATTTCTGTGAAATTATGGCTACTTGGCAAAATTGGAAGTTACATGGAAAAATGCAGGAGAGTTGTGTAAACTGCCCCCCCCCCCCCCCCCCCCCCGCAGAGCGAATATCTAGGTACGAACCTGACAGAGACATTATTTTCAGAGTTGACAAAATTTGATTTCCGATTTCTCTCCCCGCCAACCATAGTCCTTTGCTATGCCCCTGTATGGGTTGGGTTGTTTTACCTCTGAGCGGCACTTTTTTGCACACCATGGGCTAAATGGCCAGGTCACATGGACCCCGAAGGCTCAGAGAAGGTTGGGGGAGGGGACCCACTGGAACAGCTGTTGGGAGACAGATGGTAGCCTCCCGCCAAGGTCATCCAGCGTGTTCTTTAACGTTGGGTTGTTTTACCTCTGAGCGGCACTTTTTTGCACACCATGGGCTAAATGACCAGGTCACATGGACCCTGAAGGCTCAGAGAAGGTTGGGGGAGGGGACTCACTGGAACAGCTGTTGGGAGACAGATGGTAGCCTCCCGTCAAGGCCATCCAGCGTGTTCTTTAACGTGCGCAGGGTATGGCACTCCCGCACACGGGGCCACAGCTTAACGTCCCATCCGACGGACGGCTGCCTTTCCAAGCCCATCGGTGTCCCCTACTGACCGTGGGCAGGGCGGGGAATTTTGCGGAGATAAATCTAAATGCTGACCAGCTGGGACTCGAACCTGGGAACTAAAGATTACGAGCCTGGCACGCTACCGACTGAGCCACCCCGCCCATCCCTGTATGACTTTCATAGCTTCCATCCTGTCAGTTTCGAGCGTATACATCACTTCTTTCGTGGTGTCGCGATTTCCACTTCCAGCAGTGTATACAGGGTATCCCTGAATTCATGGCCCAATCATGATGAGATGATAGTACACACCAAAGCCACCAATATTTGTCACAGAATATGCGGCCGCAAACGCAGCCCGATGCCGATACCGGGCTGCATTTGCGGCCGCATATATGGCTCCTCCTGAATTCTGCGCCCCGCAGATGAGTCCGCGGAGGATCTGGTAGCTCGACTGTCCGTCGCAGCCGCCGATGTGTGCGACAAGCCCGGTGTTTACGAGCAAGTACGCCGATCACTACTCCGTTGTTTTGCCGCCTGTATCAACGTTGGTGGGCGAACGTTTGAGCATTTGTTGTAATGATCTCCAATACATGACACTCTGGAAACAAAGGTTTCCAATTAGGTGCCAACTAGGTGCCCAACTAGGTGTCAACTAGGTTGCAAATGGAGCGCCACATATACAGTGTGTCCCTGAATTCATGGCCCAAACGCGAGGGGATGGTGGTACACACCGAACCCACCAATATTCGCCATAGAATATGCTGCCGCAAACGCAGTGAGGAGTCGGAAGTGAAGGACAGACACAGAGTTTGGTTGGGTTGTTCTACCTCTGAGCGGCACTTTTTTGCACACCATGGGCTAAATGGCCAGGTCATATGGACCCCGAAGGCTCAGAGAAGGTTGGGGGAGAGGACCCACTGGAACAGCTGTTGGGAGACAGATGGTAGCCTCCCGTCAAGGCCATCCAGCCTGTTCTTTGACGTGCACAGGATATGGCTCTCCCGCACATGGGGTCACGGCTTAACGTTCCATCGGACGGACGGCGGCCTTTCCAAGTCCATCGGTGTCCCCTACTGACCGTGGGCAGGGCGGGGAAATTTTCGGAGATAAATCTCAACACTGACTCAGCTGGGACTCGAACCTGGGAACTACAGATTACGAGCCTGGCGCGCTACTGACTGAGCCACCCCCCGCTGCCCAAGTTCTACGTTAAAAAAGATGGTTAATAAATCCGATATTAAACGAGCTTTTTTTAAATATTTAAATTTGTTATTGACAGATCACTTACCCCCGCAATTCGAAAGCCACTTCAACTCGAACCGGAAGTTGTATTTCGTCTTCATTATTGTACAATGTGTCCTCCTTTTCCTTGTTTGTACTGAAGAAACTTCAGTACAAACAAGGAAAAGGAGGACACATTGTACAATAATGAAGACGAAATACAACTTCCGGTTCGAGTTGAAGTGGCTTTCGAATTGCGGGGGTAAGTGATCTGTCAATAACAAATTTAAATATTTAAAAAAAAGCTCGTTTAATATCGGATTTTTAAACATCTTTTTAACGTAGAACTGGGCGCGGGGGTGGCTCAGTCAGTAGCGCGTCAGGCTCGTAATCTGTAGTTCCCAGGTTCGAGTCCCAGCTGGGTCAGCGTTGAGATTTATCTCCGCAAAATTTCCCCGCCTTGCCCACGGTCAGTAGGGGACACCGATGGGCTTGAAAAGGCCGCCGTCCGTCGGATGGGACGTTAAGCCGTGGCCCCGTGTGCGGGAGAGCCATACCCTGTGCACGTTAAAAAACACGCTGGATGGCGTTGACGGGAGGCTACCATCTGTCTCCCAACAGCTGCTACAGTGCGTCCCCATCCCCCAACCTTCTCTGAGCCTTCGTGGGTCCTTGTGACCTGGCCATTTAACCCATGGTGTGCAAAAAAGTGCCGCTCAGAGGTAAAACAACCCAACTCTTTCCTTTTTGGTTTTGTTAGAATGTTTTCAGTTAAGCTTTGCAAGAATGAGATTGGAGATAAAATGGCCTAGAAAAAAAATATCTGACTTAGATTATCATATTATTCGGATCTTTTTGAAAAGTCATATTCAGAAGACTGGTTTTTTATTATAGCCATTCATCAGACTGGTAATAAGGCTGGCTTGGTGGTACAAAGACATTGCTAAAGTGATGACTGATCAGGTGCCTCAGTTTGTTTGAATGTCTGTGATCTTCAGCAAGCTTATCTATTTTAGGACATTGGTGACACATATGTGTTGTGGGTTGGGTTGTTTTACTTCTGAGCGGCACTTTTTTGCACACCATGGGCTAAATGGCCAGGTCACATGGACCCCGAAGGCTCAGAGAAGGTTGGGGAGAGGACCCATTGGAACAGCTTTTGGGAGACAGATCGTAGCCTCCCGTCAAGGCCATCCAGAGTGTTCTTTAACGTGCACAGGGTATGTGCTCTCCCGCACACGGGACCACGGCTTAACGTCCCCATCTGACGGACGGCGGCCTTTCCAAGCCCATCGGTGTCCCCTTCTAAAAGGGGACACCGATGGCAGGTCGTGGAATTTTTGCTATGGCATATAATCGTGGGCAGGTTGTGGAATTTTTGGAAGATTATGGAATTTTGGAGATAAATCTCAACGCTGACCCAGCTGGGACTCGAACCTCTGAACTACAGATTACGAGCCTGGCGCGCTACCGACTGAGCCACCCCCGCCCCACTTAGATAGGTCTACACACAGTTTGTGATCGTCTCAACCGCCTACTAATTGTCCTCCTTCAAAACAAAATGTTCAACTTGGGCCAATTTTCATTTTCCGGCAGAGGCCTGGAAACGAATCCGTAGTATAACGGATTATGTATGTACAGTCACTGAAAAAAAATATCCGAACACTGTGATTGATTACAAAATTCAGAAAAAATATCCGGCACTGATCTTTTTAGAAATTAGTGATCTGGCAACCTTCGTGTCACGTGATTACAGAATTCAGGAAAAATATCTGGAGCGTGTACAGCAACTGCACACGCTCTAGTTTGCTGTGAACGGTAACTGCACACGCTCCAGTTTGCTGTGAACGGTAACTGCACACGCTCCAGTTTGCTGTGAACGGTAACTGCACACGCTCCAGTTTGCTGTGAACGGTAACTGCACACGCTCAATATTTCCATGAGTGAGCCCACACGATCTAGTATCAAAATAATATGACCACCTACTGTCGCTCAAAAAAAAGTATCCGAACACTATGGTTTATTACAGAATTCAGAAAAAAATATCTGTCAACGATTTTTTTTAGAAATTAGTGATCTGACAACCTTTGTGTCAGGCTAGAGGCCTTTTTAAATATTTTTTTTTGTTCGGGTTTTGAATGTTATTTTGGATTTCACCAAAATGGGCATATGCTACGTGGGAGGCCCTCTGCCCCAGCATCTGGAGAGTTAATTGAAGTAGCAGTGCCCGGAGGGACAGAGGTCACCCAAAACGCTGGCGTCCACTTACAAGTACCCGGAGGCTAGCGGACTTCCCAGATGGTCCGGAGCGGAGAGAGAAGGGAAGAAAGGGTTTGGCAACAAGGAAGAGTGAGCCAGTCGAGGAACGAAAGCGTGCAGACGAAAAATTGTAAAGCTGGGAAATGCCGACTGGTAATAACGGCATTGGGCTCTGTGAATACAGCTGAACAGGCATAGTAAGCTGGTGTTGTTGTAATCTATGTAATTGAGCATATGTCCTCGTCCATCAAGCATGTGTGGAAGGTTAAATAAATATTTGTTATTTTAAAGTAAAGGCTGAAGTTTGAACCAATTTATTGGGGAGGAGCCTCAGTAATGAGTCCCTGCTATTCTGATAAAACCTTTGATTTTTGTTCCGAAAGACTCTTTCACCCGTCGCGTATTGCGATCTAACCGAGAGGATGTTCCTAAGTGGTCCCAATAGACAAACAAACAAAGAAGCAACATCACACTTCGTGTCACGTGACATGAAGATTGCCAGATCACTAATTTCTAAAAAAATCATTGCCAGATATTTTTTGAATTTTGTAATCAACCACAGTGTTTGGATATTATTTAAGCGACTGTATGTGTCGTTTCTCTTCTGAGGTCCTGCCATCCTCACATATCTTTTACTATGGCATATAAACTGACAGGTTCCTGTCAGACCTCTGTGGCAAGCAGTTGCTTGAGGGGGTATTTATTTTATTTATTTTTTTACTTTATTTCATTTTGTTCATTCATTCATTAATATATTAATTCAGAAATCTTGTAAATCAATATATTTCGTTGTAATGATCTGAGTATTTTTGTAAATATTGTAATATTGCATTTAAAACTTTAAAATTTTCTTATTTAAAGGATATCACAGCCAGAAACAGTGACATACAATAAATCTCAACCACTGCCAGAAGAGAAAATACAAGAAATGGATGTTGGACCAGAAGTTGTTCATGTTTATGAAGTGTGTGGTTTGATGTTGAAATTCTTAAAACAATGTTTATATTAATTGTTAATATTGTTGCAAATTTTTAAATGAATGACACTGAGCTTGAGTATAATAGTATGTTTACAATACAAAAATGCAAATTATTACAAAAATATGGATGAACTAACTTATAAACAAACTAACTGTTATCGTACATAAATTAATAACCGTTTTCCTACAGAGTATATAAGATGAGCTCTGTCTGTTCTACTAAGTGGGGCGTGGGTGGCTCAGTCGGTAGCGCGCCAGACTCGTAATCTGTAGTTCCAAGGTTCGAGTCCCAGCTGGGTCAGCATTGAGATTTATCTCCGCAAAATTCTCCGCTCTGCCCACGGTCAGTAGGGGACACCGATGGGCTTGGAAAGGCCGCCGTCCGTCGTATGGGACGTTAAACCGTGGTCCCATGTATGGGAGAGCCATACCCTGTGCACTTTAAAGAACAGGCTGGGTGGCCTTGACGAGAGGCTTCCATCTGTCTCCCAACAGCTGTTCCAGTGGGTCCCCTCCCCCAACCATCTCTGAGCCTTCGGGGTCCATGTGACCTGGCCATTTAGCCCATGGTGTGCAAAAAAATGCCGCTCAGATGTAAATGAACCCAATCCAAATGAACGGATATTGTTCAGCATCGAAATTTAGACAGTTTAATTGAGATCTTACATTCATCTTCAGTCATATGTTTCCGTAAAAATAGGGGCGGGGTCGGTAGCATGCCAGGCTCGTAATCTGTAGTTCCCAGGTTCGAGTCCCAGCTGGGTCAGCGTTGAGATTTATCTCCGCAAAATTCCCCGCCCTGTCCACGGTCAGTAGGGGACACTGATGGGCTTGGTAAAGGCCGCCATCCGTCGGATGGGACGTTAAGCCATGGCTCCGTATGCGGGCGAGACATATCCTGTGCACGTTAAAGAACACACTGGATGGCCTTGACGGGAGGCTACCATCTGTCTCCCAACAGCTGTTCCAGTGGGTCCCCTCCCCCAACCTTCTCTGAGCCTTCGGAGTCCATGTGACCTGGCCATTTAGCCCATGGTGTGCAAAAAACTGCCGCTCAGAGGTAAAACAACCCAACCCAATCCCCAACCTTCTCTGAGCCTTCGGGGTCCATGTGACCTGGCCATTTAGCCCATGGTGTGCAAAAAAGTGAAGCTCAGAGGTAAAACAACCCAACGTTAAAGAACACACTGGATGGCCTTGACGGGAGGCTACCATCTGTCTCCCAACAGCTGTTCCAGTGGGTCTCCTCCCCCAACCTTCTCTGAGCCTTCGGGGACCATGTGACCTGGCCATTTAGCCCATGGTGTGCAAAAAAGTGCCGCTCAGAGGTAAAACAACCCAACGTTAAAGAACACGCTGGATGGCCTTGACGGGAGGCTACCATCTGTCTCCCAACAGCTGTTCCAGTGGGTCTCCTCCCCCAACCTTCTCTGAGCCTTCGGGGTCCATGTGACCTGGCCATTTAGCCCATGGTGTGCAAAAAAGTGCCGCTCAGAGGTAAAACAACCCAACGTTAAAGAACACGCTGGATGGCCTTGACGGGAGGCTACCATCTGTCTCCCAACAGCTGTTCCAGTGGGTCCCCTCCCCCAACCTTCTCTGAGCCTTCGGGGTCTATGTGACCTGGCTATTTAGCCCATGGTGTGCAAAAAAGTGCCGATCAGAGGTAAAACAACCCAACCCGAATTCCCTAAAAATTTATTTAACCATTTACGGAGCTTCGAATTTTATTCTCCATTGATTAAAGATGAGGATGTTCTAATTTTTCTATTCATTGCATGTATATTCTTATGTGAAATAGTAAACATCAAAAATGATAAAATGACTTCTATATTCACGTTTTCAGGTTAGAAATAAAGGTCCAAGTTCTATCAGAAAGGCAGAAGTGTATATCCTGTGGCCAACCTACACATTGGACAAGGAACCTCTTCTGTATTTGATGGCTCAACCGGACATCATTGGCAAGGGACAGTGTGAAGTTGTAGACGATGTTAATCCATTAAATTTGAGGGTACTGATTATTACTTTGAATGCAAATAATTCAATTGAAAATCATTAACTTAAATTATTGATGGAACTCCATTTATCCCATTTTTGATTCACCTTTCTTCACTCATTTCCTCGTAAAAATAAATTGTTATTTGTCAATAATATGTTTTGTTACCACCTTAAAATATTAAATTTGCAGAATATGAACGCTTGAAATCAATTGGTGCCTTTAGCACATCAAACCATAGATGGTCAGATGACCCCCACTTTTGACCTTGAATGATGCAATTGACACGGGATCTGAAGATTCTTAATATTTATGAGTTCTATTCATTGATTTTTAGCTCTCTAGCAACACTATATAGAAATATGATCTCGAAAATTCCTTTGCATCCAAAATTTTAGATTTGAAGATCTACTACCTAATCAATCAGTATTTAACTCTCCAGCCCACCAGCACTCATATATGCAAATTTCCCCTCTGATCTCGAAGGGAAACATCCAAAATTTCACAGCATTTATGAGATCTATGACCTAAAGTATCCCAAGACACCAATTTTAGCTGTCTAGTAGTAGAGATCTAAATTTGATCTTGAAGAACCCTCTTTATCCAAAATATCGATATCGTAACCTGTCCGACATCTACAATCCAAAATGCCAACACCAGAGCATTCATTTTACGTTTCTAGTACTCGTACAGTGGCTCAAAAAATATCCCAACACATGGTTGATTGAGCCGTCCCGTGGCCGAGTGGTGAGCGTGCTTGGCTACTGATCTACGAAACCTGTGTTCGAGCCCCGGGTAAGGCATGGATGTTCGTGTTGTTTTTCTGCTGAGGTCCTGCCATCCTCTCAGACCTTCTACTCTGGCATATAAACTGACAGGCTCCTGTCAGACCTCTGTGGCAAACAGCTACTTGAGGGGGTATTTATTTATTTTTTATTATGGTTGATTGAGCCGTCCCGTGGCCGAGTGGTGAGCGCGCTTGGCTACTGCTCTACGAAACCTGTGTTCGAGCCCCGGGTCAGGCATGGATGTTCGTGTTGTTTTTCTGCTGAGGTCCTGCCATCCTCTCAGACCTTCTACTCTGGCATATAAACTGACAGGCTCCTGTCAGACCTCTGTGGCAAGCAGCTACTTGAGGAGGTATTTATTTATTTTTTATTATGGTTGATTGAGCCGTCCTGTGGCTGAGTTGTTAGCGCGCTTGGCTACTGATCTACGAGACCTGGGTTCGAGCCCCGGGTAAGGCATGGATGTTTGTGTCATTTTTCTGCTGAGGTCCTGCCATCCTCTCAGACCTTCTACTCTGGCATATAAACTGACAGGCTCCTGTCAGACCTCTGTGGCAAGCAGCTACTTGAGGGGGTATTTATTTATTTTTTATTATGGTTGATTGAGCCGTCCCGTGGCCGAGTTGTTAGCGCACTTGGCTACTGATCTACGAAACCTGGGTTCGAGCCCCGGGTAAGTCATGGATGTTTGTGTCATTTTTCTGCTGAGGTCCTGCCATCCTCTCAGACCTTCTACTGTTGCACATAAACTGACAGGCTCCTGTCAGACCTCTGTGGCAAGCAGCTACTTGAGGGGGTATTTATTTATTTTTTATTATGGTTGATTGAGCCGTCCCGTGGCCGAGTTGTTAGCACGCTTGGCTACTGATCTACGAAACCTGGGTTCGAGCCCCGGGTAAGGCATGGATGTTTGTGTCATTTTTCTGCTGAGGTCCTGCCGTCCTCTCAGACCTTCTACTGTTGCACATAAACTGACAGGCTCCTGTCAGACCTCTGTGGCAAGCAGCTACTTGAGGGGGTATTTATTTATTTTTTATTATGGTTGATTGAGCCGTCCCGTGGCCGAGTTGTTAGCGCGCTTGGCTACTGATCTACGAGACCTGGGTTCGAGCCCCGGGTAAGGCATGGATGTTTGTGTCATTTTTCTGCTGAGGTCCTGTCATCCTCTCAGACCTACTGTTGCACATAAACTGACAGGCTCCTGTCAGACCTCTGTGGCAAGCAGCTACTTGAGGGGGTATTTATTTATTTTTTATTATGGTTGATTGAGCCGTCCCGTGGCCGAGTTGTTAGCGCGCTTGGCTACTGATCTACGAGACCTGGGTTCGAGCCCCGGGTAAGGCATGGATGTTTGTGTCATTTTTCTGCTGAGGTCCTGCCATCCTCTCAGACCTTCTACTGTTGCACATAAACTGACAGGCTCCTGTCAGACCTCTGTGGCAAGCAGCTACTTGAGGGGGTATTTATTTATTTTTTATTATGGTTGATTGTGCCGTCCCGTGGCCGAGTTGTTAGCGCGCTTGGCTACTGATCTACGAGACCTGGGTTCGAGCCCCGGGTAAGGCATGGATGTTCGTGTTGTTTTTCTGCTGAGGTCCTGCCATCCTCTCAGACCTTCTACTCTGGCATATAAACTGACAGGCTACTGTCAGACCTCTGTGGCAAGCAGATGCTTGAGGGGGTATTTATTTTATTTTTTTTATTTATAGTTGATTACAGAATTCAGAAAAATATCTGGCAACGATTTTTTTTTAGAAAATAGTGATCTGGCAACCTTCGTGTGCTGCCAGATATTTTTTTTGAATTCTGTAATCAACCATAGTGTTCGGATATTTTTTGAGCTACTGTACATGAAAGTTTGACCTCTACGTGATCTGTCTTTGACCTTGAAGAGCAGGTCAGAGGTCCACTTTATGATTCTGACTGAGATCTATGTCCCGTATTAGCCCTAGGTTCAAATTTCTGTTTTTTACTGAGATCTATGAACCGGATTAGCCCTAGGTGCAAATTTTTACAGTTCTACCACCTCTGTATCAGGGGGCGGGGGGTGGCTCAGTCGGTAGCGCGCCAGGCTCGTAATCTGTAGTTCCCAGGTTCGAGTCCCAGCTGGGTCAGCATTGAGATTTATCTCCGCAAAATTTCCCCGCCCTGCCCACGGTCAGTAGGGGACACCGATTGAGTTCAAGCGTTCATATTCGGCAAAATTATTATTCGGTCAGTAGCCAAGCGCGCTAACCACTCGGCCACGGGACGGCTCAAAAAAGGCCGCCATCCGTCGGATGGGACATTAAGCCGTGGCCCCGTGTGCGGGAGGACCATACCCTGTGCACGTTAAAGAACACGCTGGATGGCTTTGACGGGAGGCTACCATCTGTCTCCCAACAGCTGTTCCAGTGGGTCCCCAACCTTCTCTGAGCCTTCGGGGTCTATGTGACCTGCCCATTTAGCCCATGGTGTGCAAAAAAGTGTCGCTCAGAGGTAAAACAACCCACCCAATCTCTGTATCATAGCTAAAATCATCGTGATCCCCTGTCAGTCGGTGAATCAGTAAGCCCTTGAGTCTATCATTCACAATCGTCTAATATAAATTATAAAGTAAAGATTTTTCCCTGATGAATTTCTTTTTCTAGACTCTTATAGAGTCCAGTTCATTTAACAATAAACTCAAAATGATATTTTTAATTCTCAAAATCTTGTATTTGTGTTTATAGCTGTTCAGTTTGTTTTCTCAAGAATTTTTAAATTTTACAATTTTTCTATTCTTTTGAAATAGTAAGAAATATATATTATGATGTGTTCGAGGAACCAGGCACGTATTCAGGTTCGTTTTCGGGGGTGCTTGGGATGTTAAAGCACCCCCTTAAATCTTAGAAAGTTCAGAACTGAAGTATGATAAAACTATTTACACTCACAGTTCAAAATTTGGGGTGAAACTCTGTTGCGGAAAAATGAGACTAAATGAAAAAGATCATGAAGTAGTTGCAGATTGTCAGAATATAAGAAATGGGCAAAGCCTAGGGCTTATTTTTGATCTACAATCAAGAAAGACACTAATCAGCAACCTATGATATTAAAGTCAGTTTGGGGTCAGTCAGTGTTTGCTCTCGTGAGCCACTACTTTAACTCCAATTAAAGGTCAGAAATGAGTCCGAGCTACACTCTTAAAATGGCATATGGGTCGTATATGCTGATATTAAGATAGGGAAAATATGGTAATATTTCACACATATCTAATACTTCTTTTAAGAGAATGCTGCCTTAAGATTTCTTTTTAATAGAATCAAAAAAATTCTGGCACAGATAGATTTGCTTTGAACAAAGTAATCCGCCTTTTTTAGTTAAAAGATAAACCTTTTTTTTACATACACTACTTTGAATGCACGTATAGAAGCACTTCCCTCCCCAAAATACAGACAAGTACCAACACAAATGTCTTGACGATGGTGGCATTATACAAGATTTTTCTTCAGGGCTATTAAAAAAAAAATCTTCGATTGAACACCACCCTAAAAAAATCCCAGATACAGTCACTCAAAAAAATATCCGAAAACTGTGGTTGATTTCAGAATTCAGAAAAAATATGTGGCAACGATTTTTTTAGAAATTAGGGATCTGACAACCTTCACGTACAGTACACGAAGGTTGCGAAATCACTAATTTCTAAAAAAATCGTTGTCAGATATTTTTTTCTGAATTCTGTAATCGACCATAGTGTTCGGATACTTTTTTGAGCGACTGTAGGTGGTCATATTATTTTGATACTAGATCGTGTGGGCTCACTCACGGATTGAGCGTGTGCAGTTACCATTCACAGCAAACTGGAGCGTGTGCAGTAACTGCACACGCTCCAGTTTGCTGTGAACGGTAACTGGAGCGTGTACAGTTGCTGTACACGCTCCAGATATTTTTCCTGAATTCTGTAATCACGTGACACGAAGTTTGCCAGATCACTAATTTCTAAAAAAACGTTGCCAGATATTTTTTCTGAATTCTGTAATCAACCATAGTGTTCGGATACTTTTTTGAGCGACTGTACACGCCTGTGAGCAATGCTAAGGATTGTTTACTAATTAGGTGATTTGAGAAATTTTGAGATTTTGTCATTTTCTGATTTACAGTGATTTTGAATGTTTTAGAGTTATATATAACGAGGGTTAGTCAACAAGTTAGTTTACAAAGCATATAGTTTGAGATGTTCGACAATAGTATCCACAAAGATTAGGACACATCATATCGTTGGAAGCATTTTGATATTGTTTTCGGTCAAAGTCCATGTCTTTTTTTCTCAGACATTGTCCCATTGCTGTATCTATGTCACTTTGAAACCTATGGCTTCCAGGATGTTCCTTCACCACTGGAAAAAAATGGTCTCTTTAAGGCCACAGGTTTCAAAATGATGTATGACGTTAAAAAAGAAGTGAAACGATGACTTAACCCTTTCACGACTAAGGGAAACATTTTTCCCATTTTAAAATTGGTGATTGTCGTATTTAATTATAACCTTATCTGCATTTTTTATACAGAATGTCAAAATAGAACGTATGCCGAACGCAATTACGTAAACGGGAACGTTTAGAAAACCAAAACAGAACTGTCAGGACGCATAATATATGTACTATGTATAATGTCCATCTTTGCCTCACTACCAAAAGAAATTGCTTCGCAGAATATCATAATTAGCACATCATTTGTATAGTAATTTTATTTCATAATTTTGTATTATTTTAGTTAACATTTTGTTCTAATAAACCAATAAATAAAAGACATTGCATAATAAGCCTAACTATAATTTGTGTTACCTTTATAGTCCATTGGGAAAAATATTTCACATAAAATTCCAAAAAAAAAACTACACATTGTTATGTATTTTTCTTATGATTTTTATTTATTTTACTTCTAAACAAACTAAAACAAACAGTTACATACTAACATTTACTCTTAGAAACCTTATGGTCCTGAAAGGGTTAACGGAAAATATGGACTTCTCCTGACAAGAAATTAAAAAAATTCATTCTACGCGCTGAAGTGTCTCTAATCTTTGATGAGACTCTGTCGAATAGCAGTGGAAAGACAGTAGAATTGCCTGCAGGGTTTATATTAGGGATTCTAATAAAATCCTTAAATTATATGTCTTATAATCTAATTTTCTGACTCGCCATTGTACTCTATGCATCATAATTAATAGTCAAAAGCCGTGTGCCAAAGTGTGAGAGAATACAACTTGATTATAATATCATAACAGAGATTGTTTACTATTATTTTAAATTCACACATTTGGAAACTTGCATGTGTTGAATAAGTTTATCCGTAGTGTCATAACAGCAAGATATTTGTTAATTTTAGGAAATTAGGCGACGGCCACAAGCAGAAAATTCCATCAGAATTCAGGAAATGAAAAAATACAGCCTATTGGATGAAAAGCAGAGGGAAGCAGAAGAGGAACTGATAAGGAGAAAAAGAAATAATAAATTGCCATCAGATGATGAGGAAGATTCGTTTGAGAATCAACTGGTAAGAATAATTCTTTTCTATTATTTGTATATGTTACCGCTAAAGCTCGAAAGCTGTTAATGTGCACATTACCTAGCTAATCTGCAGATTAACTGATTTGCTCCGTTAACGTGTGGAATGAAGAGTTTTCCGCATTTTACCTAGGTAATGTGCACATTAACGGCTTCCGTATCGTTCAAGTTCAAAAGTTTGTTTCTCTCATAGTGGTGAATCTCTTGAATATGAATCTTCGTGTCACGTGATTCACTCGTCCGCATTATAAAAAACGCCCCGGATGAGCGGAGGCCAAGTGAGAACGAATCGGTAAAGTGATTCATTCTTGATAACGAATCACTAAAATGATTCGTTCTCACTTGGCCTGCTCATTTTGGGGGCGTTTTTTATAATTCGGACGACTGATTCATGTTGACAGAGGGATGACCCTGGTTTCAACTCTACTCTCGGACACTAGATAAATAACATTATGTTAATTTAAGCGTACAGAAACGTTCCTGTTGTTCCAGCAAAGATCTTATTTTCACTTTAACGAGTGCCTAGTAGGTAATGTGCAGATTATCCAGGTAATTTGCAGATTACCTAGGTAATTTGAGAAATGAAACAATTTTCCGCACGTTAACGGGATCACCCTGGTTAATCTGCACAATACCTAGATAATCTGTAGAATAACTGATTTCTGCACTTTAGCGGTAACACATAAAAGATGATTAAAAACTAGGTCGAATATTTGAAATCAGTATTACTACAAATTAATAAAATAACACCTATTAATGTGAGTTAGTTTAATTTAAAATGTAACTCACTGTTTCTTTGTGTCACTGATTAAATACAATATGAAAGTTATTACTTGCATGAAGAGCACTGGGTTGTTTTACCTCTGAACACGAATGTTTGAACACAGCGGGATAATCAGCAAGATCAGGACTCAGAAAAAGTATGGATAAGGGTTGGCTCTTTGGGTTTGGTTGGGTTGTTTTACCTCTGAGTGCCCCTTTTTGCACACAATGGGCTAAATGGCCAGGTCACATGGACCCCGAAGGCTCAGAGAAGGTTGGAGGAGGGGACCCACTGGAACAGCTGTTGGGAGACAGATGGTAACCTCCCGTCAAGGCCATCCAGCGTATTCTTTAACGTTGGGTTGTTTTACCTCTTAGCGGCACTTTTTTGCACAGCATGGGCTAAATGGCCAGGTCACATGGACCTGGAAGGCTCAGAGAAGGTTGGGGGAGGGGACCCACTGGAATAGCTGTTGGGAGACAGATGGTAGCCTCCCCTCAAGGCATTCCAGCGTGTTCTTTAAAGTTGGATTGTTTTACCTCTGAGCGACACTTTTTTGCACACCATGGGCTAAACGGCCAGATCACATGGACCCCGAAGGCTCAGAGAAGGTTGGGGGAGGAGACCCACTGGAACAGCTGTTGGGAGACAGATGGTAGCCTCCCGTCAAGGCCATCCAGCGTATTCTTTAACGTTGGGTTGTTTTACCTCTGAGCGGCACTTTTTTGCACACCATGGGCTAAATGGCCAGGTCACATGGAGCCGGAAGGCTCAGAGAAGGTTGGGGGAGGGGACCCACTGGAACAGCTGTTGGGAGACAGATGGTAGCCTCCCGTCAAGACCATCCAGCGTGTTCTTTAACGTTGGGTTGTTTTACCTCTGAGTTGGGTTGTTTTACCTCTGAGCGGCACTTTTTTACACACCATGGACTAAATGGCGAGGTCACATGAACCCGCAAAGGCTAAGAGAAAGTTGGAGGAGGGGACCCACTGGAACAACTGTTGGGAGACAGATGGTAGCCTCCCGTCAAGGCCATCCAGCGTGTTCGTTAACGTGCACAGGATATGGCTCTCCCGCACCGGGGCCACGGCTTAACGTCCCATCCGACGGACGGCGGCCTTTCCAAGCCTATCGGTGTCCCCTACTGACCGTGGGCAGGGCGGGAATTTTGCGGAGATAAATCAGCTGGACTCAAACCTGGAAACTACAGATTACGAGTCTGGCGCGCTATCGACTAAGCCCCCCCCCCCCCCCCCCCCCCTCAAGTGAGTCCCCTGTCCCTAATCTAACCCGAGAGGTTGTGAGCTGTCCATTTAGCCCATAGTGTGCAAAAAGCTGTCATTGAGAGGTAAAACAACCCATCCCAGATCATTCCGTGTTGCACTAAAAATAGTCCTTATGACGAAACCCGTTTGAATTTAAAAAGTATTTTATTTTATCACTTCAAGAACCTGTTTATTTTTGACAAGAAATTTTCTAGCTGCTGTGATAAATCTTATTGAAATACGAAATTATTTTTTATCGTTTACAGTATTTTTATTTATTTTTTTTTTGCTTAAGATTGCACTTTTAATACATTATAAAATATTTAATTTTGCAGTCATGTGGAGCTACTCTCTGCACCAGAATATATTGTACAATATCAAATCTTATTAAAGATGAAGACGTTGTCTTTACAATTCGTTCAAGGCTTTGGAGAGAAACTTATGATCAGGTAAGCTTTAGAAATTATATAGCTTTAGAATGGAAGATTTTCAAATTAAAAGAATGGATAAAATTATAATCAATTCCAATTTCTTATACTAAATGATATAATTGCGATGTTAACCTTTAGAAAAGTGTGTCTCTAGAATAGAATAATTTCTATTGTTAACCTTTGGCATATTGTGACTTAAAATAGAATAATTGCGATTGTTAACTTATGGCACATTGGGACTTTAGAATAGAATAATTACGATATTTCAACTTTAATTACGTTACTTTAAAATAGAATAATTGCGATGTTAACCTTAGACATATCGTGACTTTAAAATAGAATAATTGCGATTGTTAACTTTTGGCACATTGGGACTTTAGAGTAGAATAATTACGATATTTTAACTTTAATTACGTTACTTTAAAATAGAATAATTGCGATGTTAACCTTAGACATATCGTGACTTTAAAATAGAATAATTGCGATTGTTAACTTTTGGCACATTGGGACTTTAGAGTAGAATAATTACGATAATTTAACTTTAATTACGTTACTTTAAAATAGAATAATTGCGATGTTAACCTTAGACATATCGTGACTTTAAAATAGAATAATTGCGATTGTTAACTTTTGGCACATTGGGATTTTAGAGTAGAATAATTACGATATTTTAACTTTAATTACGTTACTTTAAAATAGAATAATTGCGATGTTAACCTTAGACATGTCGTGACTTTAAAATAGAATAATTGCGATTGTTAACTTTTGGCACATTGGGACTTTAGAGTAGAATAATTACGATATTTTAACTTTAATTACGTTACTTTAAAACAGAATAATTGCGATGTTAACCTTAGACATGTGACTTTAAAATAGAATAATTGCGATTGTTAACTTTTAGCACATTGGGACTTTAGAATAGAATAATTACGATATTTTAACTTTAATTACGTTACTTTAAAATAGAATAATTGCGATGTTAACCTTAGACATATTGTGACTTTAAAATAGAATATTTGCGATTGTTAACTTTTGAAACATTGGGACTTTAGAGTAGAATAATTACGATATTTTAACTTTAATTACGTTACTTTAAAATAGAATAATTGCGATGTTAACCTTAGACATATCGTGACTTTAAAATAGAATAATTGCGATTGTTAACTTTTGGCACATTGGGACTTTAGAGTAGAATAATTACGATATTTTAACTTTAATTACGTTACTTTAAAATAGAATAATTGCGATGTTAACCTTAGACATGTCGTGACTTTAAAATAGAATAATTGCGATTGTTAACTTTTGACACATTGGGACTTTAGAGTAGAATAATTACGATATTTTAACTTTAATTACGTTACTTTAAAATAGAATAATTGCGATGTTAACCTTAGACATATCGTGACTTTAAAATAGAATAATTGCGATTGTTAACTTTTGGGACTTTAGAGTAGAATAATTACGATATTTTAACTTTAATTACGTTACTTTAAAATAGAATAATTGCGATGTTAACCTTAGACATATCGTGACTTTAAAATAGGATAATTGCGATTGTTAACTTTTGACACATTGGGACTTTAGAGTAGAAAAATTACGATAGTTTAACTTTAATTTCGTTACTTTAAAATAGAATAATTGCGATGTTAACCTTAGACATGTCGTGACTTTAAAATAGAATAATTGCGATTGTTAACTTTTGGCACATTGGGACTTTAGAGTAGAATAATTACGATAGTTTAACTTTAATTTCGTTACTTTAAAATAGAATAATTGCGATGTTAACCTTAGACATGTCGTGACTTTAAAATAGAATAATTGCGATTGTTAACTTTTGGCACATTGGGACTTTAGAATAGAATAATTACGATATTTTAACTTTAATTACGTTACTTTAAAATAGAATAATTGCGATGTTAACCTTAGGCATATCGTGACTTTAAAACAGAATAATTGCGATTGTTAACCTTTACATATTGTGACTTTAGAATAGAATAATTGCGATTATTAATATTTGGCGTATCGTGACTTGAAAATAGAATAATTGCGATTATCAACTTTTAGCACATTGTGACTTTAGAATAGAATAAATACGATTTTTAACCTTTGGCCTGTTGTGTCTTTAATGTGTCTTCTTTCTGTATCACAACTCAAACATCACAGAAATGCACCATTGCAGAAGTGATGGCTTACTGGTCGAGGTGGAATTATTTCATATGGCCATACACTACTGCATCTATTATCTGGGAGAACTTTCAGAGGCCTCGAAAATATACAGACGAAATCCTTGAACCCTAAGTGAGGCATTTTCAGGGTGCTGTTGGAATACAATTCCGGCTTATATAGCGCTGATTTAATGGATGATTTCCTTGAAAATAAATAAATCCATTGTATGCCACAGCCAGCATATTCGCCGGACTTCAGCCCAATATAACTTGTGTGGGATGTTGGGTTGTTTTACCTCTGAGAGGAACTTTTTTGCACACCATGGGCTAAATGGCCAGGTCACATGGACCCCGAAGGCTCAGAGAAGGTTGGGGCAGGGGACCCACTGGAACAGCTGTTGGGAGACAGATGGTAACCTCCCGTCAAGGCCATCCAGCGTGTTCTTTAATGTGCACAGGGTATGGCTCTCCCGCACACGGGGCCACGGCTTAACGTCCCATCCGACGGACGGTGACCTTTCCAAGCCCATCGGTGTCCTCTACTGATCGTGGGTAGGGCGGGGAATTTTGCAGAGATAAATCTCAACGCTGACCCAGCTGGGACCCGAACCTGGGAACTACAGATTACGAGCCTGGCACGCTACCGACCCCCACCCCTTTGTGTGGGATGAATTGAGAAGACAGATTTTAGCTCATCAACCTACTCACAGAACATTTGCTATAGCTCTGTTCACAGAAGAGGTATTTAACGCTACAAGACCTTTTGTATAGTCATGGATATGACACTGAAGGATACCATCTGTCTCCCAACAGCTGTTCCAGTGGGTTCCCTCTCTCCACCTTCTCTCAGCCTTCGGGGTCCTTGTGACTTGGCCATTTAGCCCAATGTGTGAAAAAAAGTACCACTCAGAGGATTGTATTGGATTGTTTTACCTCTGAGCGGCACTTTTTTGCACACCATGGGCTAAATGGCCAGACCACAAGGACCCCGAAGGCTCAGAGAAGGTTGGGGGAGGGGAACCCACTGGAACAGCTGTTGGGAGACAGATGGTAGCCTCCCATCAAGGCCATCCAGCGTATTCTTTAACGTGCACAGGGTATGGCTCTCCCGCACACGGGGCCACGGCTTAACGTCCCATACGACGGACGGCGGCCTTTCCAAGCCCATCGGTGTCCCCTACTGACCGTGGGCAGGGCGGGGAAATTTTGCAGAGATAAATCTCAACGCTGACACATCTGGGACTCGAACCTGGGAACTACAGATTACGAGCCTGGCGCGCTACCGACTGAGCCACCCCCGCCCCTCCACTCAGAGGTAAAACAATCCAAACGTTGGTAGATTTCTCATATTCCCAGAGACATTTTTATGTTAAATGTCCCATTGCAGGTACGAACCTGATTTCTTTGAAAGCTATGGGGTCAATCAGTGGGAACCCGCTTACGAAATTTGGGGTCATTCGCTCACGTAATCTTGGTAATTGCATGAAGCAAATATTTTTCGAAACGGAAATAAAACTTACGATAATTTGCATAGAAACGAAGAAAGACACATGAGAGCGTGAGCTGACGTCAACAACGACCTGAATAACACCGAAAAATTATCCTAAATCTCTAATATACCTTTGTAAAAGAAATTAGGCTTCATTGTGCACTTTACAATATTCCGGAATAATAAACATTTTCAATGGTTCACTTTCGTGAACTATACATAATAATAAAGTACATTAGAAAAAAAAATGACTTGTTTCTCGCATAATGTGTGGTATTATTTGCTGTGGAGGAATTACATCTGCGAGTTGTTCTTGCAAGAACTCTTGTGAGTGTGGCATCTTTTCATGGGGTTTTTGCTGCTTCATTCTTTATCTAAAACGGAGTATAGCATAGATAGGTGACTTCTGAAGTCCGGGTTGGAGTCCCGGGTATGGAGGGGGCTGGGGTGGCTCAGTTGGTAGCGCGCCAGGCTCGTAATCTGCAGTTCCCAGGATCGAGTCCCAGGATCGAGTTCATTCTCAGGTCAGACATCTCCGCAAAACTCCCCGCCCTTCCCACAGTCAGTAGAGGACACCGATGGGCTTGAAAAAACCGTTGTTCGTCAGATGGGATCACCCTGTATGCGGGAGAGCCATACCCTGTGCACGTTAAAGAACACGCTGGATGGCCTTGACGGGAGGTTCCTGTCTCCCAACAGGTGTTCCAGTGGGTCTCCTCCCCCAACCTTCTCTGAGCCTTCGGGGTTCATGTGACCTGGCCATTTAGCCCATGGTGTGTAAAAAAGTGCCGCACAGAGGTAAAACAACCCAACCCAAGCAGGGGCTCGAACCCAGGTCCCTTTGATTAGTAGCAGTCAAGCACACTACCCACTCGGCAGCAAGTTCGTATGTTTTCTTAAACCTGAGTTAATTTCAGATTAAAGCCAGAGTTAATTTTAAATTATTCTATAATATAGCCGTCCTGTGGCCAAGTGGTTAGCGCCCTTGGCTACTGATCTAAGAAACCTGTGTTCGAGCCCCCGGGTAAGGCATGGATGTATGTGTCATTTTTCTGATGATGTCCTGCCATCCTCTCAGACTTTCTACTGAGTTATATAAACTGACAGGCTCTGTCAGATATCCATGGCAAGCAACTGCTTGAGGGGGGTATTTATCTTTTTTTAGTTCTCTGATATTGTTACAGTACTGTGCGAATTAGTTGGGACAAGCGAAGCCTGGAGAACCTCTTCGATCCGGCCACATCCAGCAATCCCCCAAACACCCACCTAAGGTCATATTTTGAGGATGCTTTACAGCTTCCGGGCCACAGACGCTTCACCCCATTGAACGAATGATGGACAGCAAAAAGTACATAGGCATTCTGGAGGCGAAAATGGTCCCAACACTGCAGAAGCTGTTTCCTAACGGCGATGGGGTATTTCAACAGGATCTGGCTCCATGCCCCAGTTCTAAGCTTGCTAAGAGCTTCTTTACCCAGCAACATTTGAAGGTATTGGAGTGGCCAGGAAATTGACCCGATCTAAATCCCATTGAAAATTTGTGGGCCATAATTAAAGCGCGCATATCTAAGATGGATTGCACGACGAAAACCAAAATGATAGAAAGTGTCATGAAAGTGTGGTACCACAACCCTGAAGTGAAGGAGATGTGTGGAAAGCTAGTGGCATCAATGGTTGAGAGGGTGGAAGAAGTAATTAAAGCTAAGGGGGTCACATTCACTATTAACTACACTATTAAACAAATAAATATTTTAGTTGTGTCTTTGTTACTGCATTTTCCTATTGTCCCAACTAATTTGCACAGTACTGTATGTAACATTGATAAATTTTTCAATTTCATATCTTTGTAAAAAAAAGTAAACAATACTTAAGAACTCTACAGCAAAATTTTCATACACTTTTAAATTTGGTGCAAAAAATGAGTATTTCGGCCGGCTGCCAAAGGTGGCGTTTCAATCGTGGCATTCAGTGATCCATCTGTCCAACTAGTTATTCTGTGTCTTATTATTGCCTGAAACGAAATTTGGCTCCCATATATGACTTCAGTTTGAAACCCTGGTTTTACCCTTTCACGACTAAGGGAAACATTTTTCCCCATTATAAAATTGGTGATTGTCGTATTTAATTATAACCTTATCTGCATTTTTTATACAGAATGTCAAAATAGAACGTATGCCGAACGCAATTACGCAAACGGGAACGTTTAGAAAACAAAAACAGAACTGTCAGGACGCATAATATATGTACTATGTGCAATGTCCATCTTTCCCTCACTACCAAAAGAAATTGCTTCGCAGAATATCATAATTAGCACATCATTTTGTATAGTAATTTTATTTCATAATTTTGTATTATTTTAGTTAACATTTTGTTCTAATAAACCAATAAATAAAAGACATTGCATAATAAGCCTAACTATAATTTGTGTTACCTTTATACTCCATTGGAAAAAATATTTCCCATAAAATTCCAAAAAAAATACACATTGTTATGTATTTTACTTATGATTTTTATTTATTTTACGTCTAAACAAACTAAAATAAACAGTTACATATTAATATTTACTCTTAGAAACCTTATGGTCCTGAAAGGGTTAATCAAATTGAATAAAAACTTTTGTACTTTAACATTTATCATTGGACATTGGAGAAATCTTCCAGTTAAATATGTTTTAATATAAGTTACATTTAAACAGACTATTTCAAATAATGTTATCTTTGTTTATAGTTAGGTCTCACAGAAGTGCAAACTTCATCCCAGCTAGTAATAAGAGTTACTGCCCTTCCATATGGAGTGAATCCTAAATATCTTCATTACAAAATGTACAAGGTAAGTCAGTGGCTGATATTCATATTTAATTATTAATGAGCTTCACTGTTTTCTGTTAGTATCCTTTTTAACAGAGGGGGCAACAAAGAAATTCTTAATGTACAGTCGCTCAAAAAAATATCCGAACACTATGGTTGATTACAGAATTCAGAAAATATATCTGGAGCGTGTACAGTTGCTGTACACGCTCTAGTTACCGTTCACAGCAAACTGGAGCGTGTGCAGTTACTGCACACGCTCCAGTTTGCTGTGAACGGTAACTGCACACGCTCAATATTTCCGTGAGTGAGCTCACATGATCCAGGTCTTTGCGAGCTCACACGATCCAATGTGCTGTGAACATTAACTGCAACCGCTCCAGTTTGCTGTGAAGGTAACTGCCCACGCTCAATATTTCCGTGAGTGAGCCCACACGATCCAGGTCTTTGTGAGCTCACACGATCCAATGTGCTAATGTGCTGTGAACATTAACTGCAACCGCTCCAGTTTACTGTGAACGGTAACTGCACACGCTCAATATTTCCGTGAGTGAGCCCACACGATCCAATGTGCTGTGTACATTAACTGCAACCGCTCCAGTTTGCTGTGAACGGTAACTGCACACGCTCAATATTTCCGTGAGTAAGCCCCCACGATCCAGGTCTTTGTGAGCTCACACGATCCAATGTGCTGTGAACATTAACTGCAACCGCTCCAGTTTGCTGTGAACGGTAACTGCACATGCTCCACATTCATTGCATTATGTATTCATATGCATTATACATATTAAAAAAATATCCGAACACTATGGTTGATTACAGAATACAGGAAAAATACCTGGCAACGATTTTTTTTAGAAATTAGTGATCTGGCAACTTTCGTGTCACGTGACACGAAGGTTGCCAGATAACAAATTCTAAAAAAATCGTTACCAGATATTTTTTCTGAATCTGTAATCAATCATAGTGTTCGGATACTTTTTTGAGCGACTGTAGGTGGTCATATTATTTAGATACTATATCGTGTGGGCTCACTGACGGAAATATTGAGCGTGTGCAGTTACCGTTCACAGCAAACTGGAGCGTGTGCAGTAACTGCACACGCTCCAGTTTGCTGTGAACGGTAACTGGAGCGTGTACAGTTGCTGTACACGCTCCAGATATTTTTCCTGAATTCTGTAATCACGTGACACGAAGGTTGCCAGATCACGGATTTCTAAAAAAATCGTTTCCAGATATTTTTTCTGAATCTGTAATCAACCATAGTGTTCGGATATTTTTTTGAGTGACTGTACAAAGTTCATTTTGTGAAAAGCTCGTAATCTGCACTTCCCAGGTTGGAGTCAAAGCTGGGTCAGCATTGAGATATTCTTTCACATGGGAAGTTAAATTGTGGTCTCTTGTGCAAGAGCCATCCCTGTGCACGTTAAAGAACACACTGGATGGCCTCGACGGGAGGCTATCATCTGTCTCCCAACAACTGTTCCAGTGGGTCCCCTCCCTCAACCGTCTCTGGACCTTCGGGGTCCTTGTGACCTGGCCATTTAGCCCATGGTGTGCAAAAAAGTGCCGCTCAGAGGTAAAACAACCCAACGTTAAAGAACACACTGGACGGCCTTGACGGGAGGCTACCATCTGTCTCCCAACAACTGTTCCAGTGGGTCCCTTCCCTCAACCGTCTCTGGATCTTCAGGGTACTTGTGACCTGGCCATTTAGCCCATGGTGTGTAAAAAAGTGCCGCTCAGAGGTAAAACAACCCAGCGTTAAAGAACACACTGGATGGCCTCGACTGGAGGCTACCATCTGTCTCCCAACAACTGTTCCAGTGGATCCCCTCCCCCAACATTCTCTGAGCCTTCGGGGTCCATGTGACCTAGCCATTTAGCCCATGGTGTGCACAAAAGTGCCGCTCAGAGGTAAAACAACCCAGCGTTAAAGAACACACTGGATGGCCTTGACGGGAGGCTACCATCTGTCTCCCAACAACTGTTCCAGTGGGTCCCCTCCCTCAACCTTCTCTGAGCCTTCGGGGTCCATGTGACCTGGCCATTTAGCCCATGGTGTGCACAAAAGTGCTGCTCAGAGGTAAAACAACCCAACGTTAAAGAATACACTGGATGGCCTTGATGGGAGGCTACCATCTGTCTCCTAACAACTGTTCCAGTGGGTCCCCTCCCTCAACCTTCTATGGACCTTCGTGGTCCTTGTGACCTGGCCATTTTAGCCCATAGTGTGCAAAAAAGTGCCGCGCAGAGGTAAAACAACCCAACAACCCAACCCAGCAGTATGATATGGAAAGAAGTGGAATACCAATTGCACATATGCAGTGTCATAAACGAATTATGCTCAAAATTATTTGAGGTACGCTTTCAATTAAAATATTACTTTCTTGAATATGTAAGTTATTTTCCTACATATTGTTCCACAAAACCTCAAAATTATTTCTCGGACACCTGTATTTATAGAGGAGGGGGTGGCTCAGTCGGTGAGAGTTCCCACATGAGAAATAAAATGGATAAGAACTGAGAAGGGTTAAACAATTACTAAAATATTGTACCGAATACGAAAGGTTAAATAATATTCTACATTGAATGGGTTGGGTTGTTTTACCTCAGAGCGGCACTTTTTTGCACACCATGGGCTAAATGGCCAGGTTATAAGGATCCCGAAGGCTCAGAGAAAGTTGGGGGAGGGGACACACTGGAACAGCTGTTGGGAGACAGATGGTAGCCTCCCGTCAAGGCCATCCAGCGTGTTCTCTAACTTTGGGTTGTTTTACCTCTGAGCGGCACTTTTTTGCACACCATGGGCTAAATGGCCAGGTTACAAGGATCCCGAAGGCTCAGAGATGGTTGGGGGAGGGGACTCACTGGAACAGCTGTTGGGAGACAGATGGTAGCCTCCCGTCAAGACCATCCAGCGTGTTCTTTAACGTGCACAGGGTATGGCTCTCCCGCACACGGGGCCACGGCTTAACGTCCCATCCGACGGTCTTTCCAAGCCCATCGGTGTCCCCTATTGACCGTGGGCAGGGCGGGGAAATTTTGCGGAGATAAATCTCAATGCTGACCCAGCTGGGACTCGAACCTGGGAACTACAGATTACGAGCCTGGCGCGCTATCGACTGAGCCACCCCCGCCCACTCTACATTGAATGGAATTCAATAGTTTATTGCAAATATCTGAAAAAATATTATCGCTGCCACGGCGGGAATCGAACCCGCAACTCTGTAGATACATGATGGAATTATCAGAATAATTATTGAAGTCAGTTTCTACAGGTAATCCGTGTATTTATTATGTATGGATTCATAGTTATTTTTCTTATTTAATCTATTTTTAGTGTCAGACATAGAAATTAAGCTAAAATAAAATTATACAAAGGCAAAACTGTTTTCGATTTCAAAAGAGGTAGACAATTTTGAGATTTAATATAAGAGAACAGGATTTTCGGGGGAGGACCCCCCCCCTCCTACGGGTATGTCTCTGGTGGTGGTTCTGGGGAGGACCCCCCCCCCTCCTACGGGTATGTCTCTGGTGAGGTGGTTCTGGGGAGGACCCCCCCCCCTCCTACGGTATGTCTCTGGTGAGGTGGTTCTGGGGAGGACCCCCCCTCCTACCGGTATGTCTCTGGTGAGGTGGTTTTGGGGAGGACCCCCCCCTCCTACGGGTATCTCTCTGGTGAGGTGGTTCTGGGGAGGACCCCCCCCCCCCCCCCTTCCTACGGGTATGTCTCTGGTGAGGTGGTTCTTTAGTTCTTTCCCCATAGACTTGAAAGTATGCTTTCACCAATATTTCTAGTTGCCAAACTTTGCCCAAGAATTTCTGAGTATCTACCTTCAAAATTAATTTTATAAAAATATGCATTTTTCAGAAATTAAGTTCAGCTGAATATTAAACTCTCGTGGTTACATTTTTAAACTCATCATCATCATCATCCTGCTCAAGAGGCCATGGGCTACGGAGGTCCAACCAGAACGTGCAGTTTAATTCTCCAAGCATATCTGTCCTGAGCTATCATAATCAAGCTCAAATCCATAAACAAGTTCAGTCTAGTAGATATAAATGGTCAACACTAGGACCCTGTGAAGTTGACCACTCCTCAGCAGGGTTGAAAAAAAAGAAAAAAAGTTTCCATAGATCACCAGATCAGTAGGCCATACTGAACTGGCAGCCCTCCCCTTCCGTTCCCTTCCAAAAGTGAATATCTTATTTGAAAGGTACTAACAGCCTGCACCACGAGAAGGCGGGGTCGGACATTAGGTGCTAGACCTGGCCGGTTCTGTGCATCATCACTGGGGATTGGTACACAGCTCTCTTTCCAGTTTATGCCTAGCTACCATTTACAGACTAGTAGTATCACAAACGCCGTCCCATGGCCGAGTGGTTAGCGCGTTTGGCTACTGATCTAAGGGACTTGGGTTTGAGCCCCGGGTAAGGCATGGATGTATGTGTCGTTTTTCTCTAAGGTCCTGCCATCCTCTCAGACCTTCTACTATGGCATATAAACAGACAGACCTCTGTGGCAAGCAGCTGCTTGAGTGGGTATTTATTTTTTTTATTATAGTATTCACAACACACTATTTCTGGCATATTTTTAAGTCTCTGAATGAATAGAAACAAAATAGGGAAATGGTTTGATTATGTTAAGTTTGAAAAATACAACTGGGACTTTTTAAGAGCGTAAGTCCCGGGTAAGGCATGACTGTGACGTTTTTCTGCTGAGGTCCTGCCATCCTCTCAGACCTTCTACTGTGGCATATAAACTGACAGGCTCCTGTCAGACCTCTGTGGCAAGCAGCTGCTTGAGGGGGTATTTATTTTTTTTTTTATTTAATATCTTTTTGTTTTGTTCCCAGAAAACTTGTCGAAAAGTTTATAAGAATGTAAAAACTGCTCTTTCAAATGTTGATTTGAACAAGTAGTAAAAAATAAATTTTTAAGAGTTTTTCTATTTCGAATAAATGTCGCAATGTTCAATTTTAAGTTAGCATTGCCTTTTACAGGTTTCCACAAAAGTAAACCTTATTGATGTAGGATACCAACCCTACACTATTCCGTGGTGGATATTTCTTCTTGCTATCTGGATTGGACTGCTTCTACTTGCACTGTTGGCACTGTTGCTTTGGAAGGTAACGAACTTTATTTCCGTTTGTTTTTAATTTAAATGTAGATAATTCTAACTATAATTTAAATAACAAATTAAAATTTTTAATTGCAACCAAATGGGAAAATGATGTCTGGATTGAAAATAAGAAATGAAAGTACAGTCGCTCAAAAAAACATATCCGAACACTATGGTTGATTACAGAATTCAGAATAAATATCTGGCAACGATTTTTTTAGAAATTAGTGACCTGTCAACTTTCGTGTCACGTGACACGAAGGTTGCCAGATATTTTTTTCTGAATTCTGTAATCAACCATAGTGTTCGGATATTTTTTAATATATATAATGCGTATGAATATATAATGCAATGAATATGGAGCGTGTGCAGTTACCGTTCAAACTGGAGCGGTTGCTGTTAATGTTCACAGCACATTGGATCATGTGAGCTCACAAAGACCTAGATCGTGTGGGCTCACTCACGGAAATATTGAGCGTGTGCAGTTACCGTTCACAGCAAACTGGAGCGTGTGCAGTAACTGCACGGTAACTGCACAATACAGTAACTGCACACGCTCCAGTTTGCTGTGAACGGTAACTGGAGCGTGTACAGTTGCTGTACACGCTCCAGATATTTTTCCTGAATTCTGTAATCACGTGACACGAAGGTTGCCAGATCACTAATTACTAAAAAAATCGTTGCCAGATATTTTTCCTGAATTCTGTAATCAACCATAGTGTTCGGATATTTTTTGAGCGACTGTAAGCTTCCCTCATAGATGATTAGGTTTCCCACTTTCTGAGATTTAAAACTCTCGTGTCGTAAATGCTCACTTATCCTAAATTTCTTGTTTAGTAAATTCCGCCAAAAACACACACAAAAGATGAGGTAGCACATAATAATGATATCTTTATTCAAAAGTAATTGAAATAATGATAATTTTCGTTTTCAAATTGTATTAATTGATAAAAATATTTTCTATTAAATTTAAATTCATAATTTTGATTATCTTAACGTTTTAACAAAAAATTTTGATCCAGTGCTAAATATATTTTTAAAATTCTGCACAGTTCGTATTACAATAATTTTTTGTGCATAATTCTGCTTTCACCATGGACATATTTAAGGAATGGCGTTCATCTGTCCATAATTTTTTTTCTTCCTGGGAAATGCTCAACGAATGCTTTGCTGACAATGTACGGAGAGTATTTTTCTCACTAATTTTGGATATTCACAAAAACTCGATTAGTGTTCATATTTTAGAATTTAGAGTTATAACTAGAAGAATGTTTACTGAATATCCTGGGGCGGGGGTGGCTCAGTCGGTAGCGCGCCAGGCTCGTAATCTGTAGTTCCCAGGTTCGAGTCCCAGCTGAGTCAGCGTTGAGATTTATCTCCGCAAAATTCCCCGCCCTGCCCACGGTCAGTAGGGGACACCGATGGGCTTGGAAAGGCCGACACCGTCGGATGGGACGTTAAGCCGTGGCCCCGTGTGCGGGAGAGCCATACCCTGTGCACGTTAAAGAACACGCTGGATGGCCTCGATGGGAGGCTACCATCTGTCTCCCAACAGCTGTTCCAGTGGGTATCCTCCCCCAAACTTCTCTGAGCCTTCGGGGTCCATGTGACCTGGCCATTTAGCCCATGGTGTGCAAAAAAGTGCCGCTCAGAGGTAAAACAACCCAACGTTAAAGAACACGCTGGATAGCCTTGACGGGAGGCTACCATCTGTCTCCCAACAGCTGTTCCAGTGGGTATCCTCCCCCAAACTTCTCTGAGCCTTCGGGGTCCATGTGACCTGGCCATTAGCCCATGGTGTGCAAAAAAAGTGCCGCTCAGAGGTAAAACAACCCAACCCAGTTTATTACTCGCTTCCTGCTCCCATTTTATCACTTATCAGAGATAAAAAAATAAATCACGGCATAAATGGCAGAGAAATAGGAAGAAAGAAGATAAAAAGTTATATTACCAACTAAAAGAACAAATCAGAAATGATATTAAAGATTTTAGACAAAATAGCTGTAAGGATGAAATCAGCAATCTTTCTGTGCATAATTACTCCATATGGAGGTTAACAAAATCTTTTAAAAATCCTCAGGATAATCTCCCACCTATTCATGGTTTTCAGGGAGTGGTCTTTAGCGATGAAGAGAAGGCGGAGGCTTTTGCCATCTCGCTGGTGGATCAATTTCAGGAAAATCACGATCTCTCTCATGAAGACACACATGAAGAAATGATGGACGGACTCTTCAGATTCTTACAACTTTCTATCGTTAATATTCTTTTTACCACACCCAAGGAAATTGAAGATGCAATAACAACCCTTAAGCGAAATAAGGCCCCAGATCCTGACCTCATAACTATAGTGCCTATAAGTTTGGTTGGGTTGTTTTACCTCTGAGTGGCACTTTTTTGCACACAATGTTCTAAATGGTCAGGTCACATGGACCCCGAAGGCTCAGAGAAGGTTGGGGGAGTGGACCCACTGGAACAGCTGTTGGGGGACAGATGGTAGCCTCCCGTCAAGGCCATCCAGCGTGTTCTTTAACGTGCACAGGGTATGGCTCTCCCGCACACGGGGCCACGGCTTAACGTCCCATCCGACGGACGGCGGCCTTTCCAAGCCCATCGGTGTCCCCTACTGACCGTGGGCAGGGCGGGGAATTTTGCGGAGATAAATCTCAATGCTGACCCAGCTGAGACTCGAACCTGGGAACTGCAGATTACGAGCCTGGCGCGCTACCGACTGAGCCACCCCGCGCCCCGCCAGGTCATAAGGAATGGCACTAAATCCATTGGGTGAGGGGACCCACTGGAACAACTGTTGGGAGACAGATGGTAGCCTCTCGTCAAGGCCATCCAGCGTGTTCTTTAACGTGCACAGGGTATGGCTCTCCCACACACGGGGCCACAGCTTAACGTCCCATCCGACGGTGGGCGGCCTTTCCAAGCCCATCGGTGTCCCCTACTGACCGTGGGCAGGGTGGGGAATTTTGCGGAGATAAATCTCAATGCTGACCCAGCTGGGAATCGAACCTGGGAACTACAGATTACGAGCCTGGCGCGCTATCGACTGAGCCCCGCCCCGCCCCCATATAAGTAATAGTGTGGCAATCGTCAATAGCCTAGCCATTAAAAAGTGGTCCAAACAATGGTCCCCTACCAACAGGGGGACTAGAGTCGCATCATAACTTCGTTCATGCGCAGTGAAAAGATATTGGTAAAGTACCGTTTTACGCCAAATTACTCCGCCACAAGTAGTTCTAGATAGGAAAAAAGTAGTTCTACATGAAAAATGATATCGCGAAACATTATGGGCATGAAAACAACATGATACTCTATAAGCAGCTAAAATGTTTCGTTTAGTTTCCTAAAGAAATTTCAATATTAAGAATTAGCTTACATAATAAAAAATTGTTTGATTGTTGTGGCATCCTCACAAATCCCATTTGTACATCCATTTTAATTTGGTAATTATAAAGTGAATAAACCTTTAATTTGTTTGATTTATTTAGCATATTGATTGTTTATAGAAGTTTCAGGGCAGTTGTAAATTTCAGTGTTGCTATGTTTAACGTTATGAAAAGAAGAGAATTATATAGTTTATATTTGCTTGTATTTAACCTCACGTGACGTTTAATACAATTTCAAGTACAACTTTCTGAATACTGTGTCACCGTAAGAAATTCAGCTCGCCGTGGCTAAAATATAAAGCGGCATGATCGCGTCCGTTGTACATTTAACGTAATAAGGTGTGCTTTGCATGCGGCATCTTGAAGCGATGGGAACCGCTAGCCTCACGATTGCAACGAACAGTTCTAAAAGTATTTTTCTCAGTATACAACATTCTTTTTCACAGTATAGTTAAGATGAGAATTTTTAAGAGTAATATTTAGAATTTTAGATTCTACACAAATATAAATAAATTAAAGAGGCTTTGTTTTTATGGGGCGGGGGTGGCTCAGTCGTTAGCACGCCAGGCTCGTATTCTGTAGTTCCCAGATTCGAGTCCCAGCTGGGTCAGCGTTGAGATTTACCTCCGCAAAATTCCCTGCCCTGCCCACGGTCAGTAGGGGACACCGATGGGCTTCGAAAGGCTGTCATCCATCGGATGGGACGTTAAGCCGTGGTCCCGTGTGCGGGAGAGACATACCCTGTGCACGATAAAGAACACGCTGGATGGCCTTGACGGGAGGCTACCATCTGTCTCCCAACAGCAGTTCCAGTGGGTCCCCTCCCCCAACCTTCTCTGAGCCTTCGGGGTCCCTGTGACCTGGCCATTTAGCCCATGGTGTGCAAAAAAGTGCCGCTCAGAGGTAAAACAACCCAACGTTAAAGAACACGCTGGATGGCCTTGACGGGAGGCTACCATCTGTCTCCCAACAGCTGTTCCAGTGGGTCCCCTCCCCCAACCTTCTCTGAGCCTTCGGGGTCCATGTGATCTGGCCATTTAGCCCATTGTGTGCAAAAAAATGCCGCTCAGAGGTAAAACAACCCAACCCAGTCCTTGAGAGTTTGGAGTTAGTTGACTTTTTTGACCCATAATTTTTTTTTTTTAACAATATCCACAAAGTTCAGATC
This sequence comes from Ryuthela nishihirai, assembly GCA_038380435.1. Classification (NCBI taxonomy): domain Eukaryota; kingdom Metazoa; phylum Arthropoda; class Arachnida; order Araneae; family Heptathelidae; genus Ryuthela; species Ryuthela nishihirai. Next base: position 278,520 of record JAWZYU010000126.1, read on the forward strand.
TTTCGTAACATCTAGATTATTAAAAGAGGATGTCTTTACATTTGTAGAAGTGGAATGCATTGGCGGAAAAAGTTCATCTTTTGCAGTGAAGTCCTGTCCGCGTAAGTTTTCGTCTTTATCAACATAAATATTTCCCTTATTCTTGTTTTCAAATTGGCGTTTAGCTTGAGCAAAAGCTTGTCACCAATTTAATTTGCTCTTCAGTTGAGTAACTTTTGCTTTGCATGCAATTAATTTTACAATGCATCGTGAAAAGATCGCCAGGTGATGCCCGGAGTAATTTGGGCATTTATAATATTTCGCCCAACATTGTAATGATGTTTGCCGCTATATCTTTTACATACTTGAGTTCCGTTGCAGCGAGAAATAAATTTCTATTTCATTATATTGTTTATTTGTGTTTTTTGGTATTGTAAAGTATAATTATTATTATTAAAGATTTTTTATTGCGTTAATGATTTAAGGCATATTGTTCTTATATAAAAATAGTTCAGGCTAGTTTTTATTCACAAAGTTAACACGATTATCTGCAGCACCAATATATTCGTGCCAAGATAAATAAATTTAACATTGTTTTTATTTCTATAGCTTGGATTTTTCGAGAGAAAAAGACCTCAGGAGCAAAGTGAGAAAGAACCTCTTTATGAAAGAAATGGATATCGAATGGCCAGAGGTGATACGGCGCTTTGATTTCAGAAGTACATAATTTTTCGAAAATCAAAGTGCCACAGATTTATCGACAAGAGTTGCTGAAAAAAAACTGTGGTTGTTGTTAATTCGAATGGAACGTGATAATTCAAACAGAGAGACAAATTATTTTTGAGCGATTTCTGTGTGAAAAAAAATTCGTTTACAGACAGTGGGCTGTTAATAAACAGGAACTCTGGCTACATTCTGGAATAAAATAATGTTGGGAAATTCATTTGTGGTAGGAGGAATGCTTGTGGAACTTTATTTGGATGCTTGAGAAAAATGAAATTAAAATGGGGGAAAAGTAACTTCAGTACAAACTCTCGGATTCGGGAACTCTCAGTTTCTCATTGTAAAAAGAACAGGAATAAAAAATTTATTTTATTTTACCTGTATACATTATCACATGGAGAAAAAAAAAAACATGAGTGTTTGGATCTAAAAAAAAAGTGAACAAATAATTTTGAAGCTACATGACCACATTCTTTTCAATGTATGCATGGTAAATATCCCAGAATATGGGTAAAATGAAGGTATGTTAAATAGTTGATTGTTTGAGCTTGATTGCATGGTGCTTGGGATGTGAATAATGCTAAATATGCTAAGTAACGTATCATGACAAGACTCATAACTGGAGATTAATTTTGCATAAATTAGTTTTAATTTGTGCTGTGCTAGTAAGGATAAAGTAAGTGTGAAATTTGGAGGAAAACTTTGGAGCTGCTGAAATTTCAGTAACTATAATAACTGGAATCTTCCAAAGTCTTCAATTTCAGAATGTTATTTATTTATTATTAAAAATAAAGCATTTGGTGTGATATAAGCAATGCAAGCAAAGATTCATTTTTCACGCAAAATTTGTTTATTTCTAAAGAACTCATAAACGGATTGCCCAATGGGTAACTGCCTGTGTGGGGCGGGAGTGGCTCAGTCGGTAGCGCGCCAGGCTCGTAATCTGTAGTTCCCAGGTTCGAGTCCCAGCTAGGTTATCGTTGAGACTTATCTTCGCAAAATTCCCCGCGGTCAGTAGGGGACACCGATGGGCTTGGCAAGGCCGCCGTCCGTCGGATGGGACGTTAAGCCGTGGCCCCGTGTGCGGGAGAGCCATACCCTGTACACGTTAAAGAACACGCTGGATGGCCTTGACGGGAGGCTACCATCTGTCTCCCAACAGCTGTTCCAGTGGGTCCCCTCCCCCAACCTTCTCTGAGCCTTCGGGGTCCATGTGACCTGGCCATTTAGCCCATGGTGTGCAAAAAAGTGCCGCTCAGAGGTAAAACAACCCAACGTTAAAGAACACGCTGGATGGCCTTGACGGGAGACTACCATCTGTCTCCCAACAGCTATTCCAGTGGGTCCCCTCCCCCAACCTTCTCTGAGCCTTCGGGGTCCATGTGACCTGGCCATTTAGCCCATGGTGTGCAAAAAAGTGCCGCTCAGAGGTAAAACAACCCAACGTTGAAGAACACGCTGGGTGGCCTTGACGGGAGGCTACCATCTGTCTCCCAACAGCTGTTCCAGTGGGTCCCCTCCCCCAACCTTCTCTGAGCCTTCGGGGTCCTTGTGACCTGGCCATTTAGCCCATGGTGTGCAAAAAAGTGCCGCTCAGAGGTAAAACAACCCAACGTTGAAGAACACGCTGGGTGGCCTTGACGGGAGGCTACCATCTGTCTCCCAACAGCTGTTCCAGTGGGTCCCCTCCCCCAACCTTCTCTGAGCCTTCGGGGTCCTTGTGACCTGGCCATTTAGCCCATGGTGTGCAAAAAAGTGCCGCTCAGAGGTAAAACAACCCAATCCAACTTCCTGTGTTTCAAACTGTTAGTCCATTTGCTCTTTTTAGTAATCTTGTTCGTTAAAGTATACCAAGAATAAATATAAAACATTTCAAAAATAATTAAATTTTTGGCTTATAATATTAAGTAAAGCTATTTTAACAGATTTTTTTTACACAATCCCACTTTTAAAACTTGCAGGCAATATGTCCTGCAGGCGAACAACGAAACTTACAAATGAAAATGTGTTTGTCGTGATGGAATGTGTTAAAAAATATCTTTCCATGGAAAAGTGAACTTTCATAATTACTTTTAATTTAAAAGTCATAAACATTTGAAATAATTACTTTATTACTGAGCCGTAATCACTTTGATGTGTTGTTTTGTAGCATTATATTCTCTTACATAAGAGATTTTAGTGTTTTTAAACAACTGACTTTTAAACACAGAATTATCAGCAGCGAAATAGCACGAGCAACTTTTTTTTATATATGAATCGCAATTTTAAGAGTACAATTACAGTGCCTTTTGTATATTTTCAAACAAATTCTATCAATACTTGTGATAAATTTCTCTCACATTAGATCTCAAATGCTTTCATATTAGAAAACTTTTATATTAGGGTGATCAGCCGTCCCCAGTTGGGGCGGGGGTGGCTCAGTCGGTAGCGCGCCAGGCTCGTAATCTGTAGTTCCCAGGTTCGAGTCCCAGCTGAGTTAGCGTTGAGATTTATCTTCGCAAAAATTCCCCGCCCTGCCCACGGTCAGTAGGGGACACCGATGGGCTTGGAAAGGCCGCCGTCCGTCGGATGGGACGTTAAGTCGTGGCCCCGTGTGCGGGAGAGCCATACCCTGTGCACGTTAAAGAACACGCTGGATGGCCTTCACGGGAGGCTACCATCTGTTTCCCAACAGCTGTTCCAGTGGGTCCTCTCCCCCAACCTTCTCTGAGCCTTCGGGGTCCATGTGACCTGGCCATTTAGCCCATGGTGTGCAAAAAAGTGCCGCTCAGAGGTAAAACAACCCAACGCAACCCGTCCCCAGTTTCCGGGGGCAGTCCCAGATGAAAAAATCTGTCCCTGACGAATAAATATCTCCGGAAGTACAGTCGCTCAAAAAAATATCCGAACATTATGGTTGAATAGAGAATTCAGAAAAAAAATCTGGCAACGATTTTTTTTTAGAAATTAGTGATTTGACAACCTTCATGTACAATACACGAAGGTTGCCAGATCACTAATTTCTGAAGAAAAAAATCTTTGCCAGATATTATTTCTGAATTATGCAATCAACCATAGTGTTCGGATCCTTTTTTGAACGACTGTACAAAGTTCATTTTGTGAAAGTGAATTATGGGGAAAAAATCGGTCAGTAATGCAAGAGGATGAAAAAATGAGGCCAGAATTTTAAAATTAAAGTTTGCCAATTGCGAGCTGTCACGCTTAGGGTGGCCAGGCCTCCCTGAAAAAACGGGAACATCTGATCACTGTAGTTGACAGCTCGCACCTGAACTCAAACTGAATTTTCAAATATCCCGGATTTAATTCCGTAAATCTGGTCACCCTATTTTATATAACCCCTTTAAACGAATAGTTTCTGTGTAAATCTTCCATTAAAGTTTTTAAATTTATTAGCTTTGTGTCATGAGAGTGTACATATTCGGAAGTGTTTAAGGTTTCACTATGAATTCTGTTTGTTGAGAGTTCTTTCATGTATGTAGGTATTAAATTAAATATTTGTCCATTTCTTTTTTGTAAGAAAATTATTCTGTCTTCAGTGAACAATACTTGGAACATGTGAAAAATAAATTTTTTTAGTTAAACAGTTTTGCTTGCCAGTGTTTATAAATGCATAACGATTTCTCCAGCCACTATTCCCAAAATCGAAAAAAATTTTCAGGGCGATTCAAAACTCTTGGGCCAAACTGTAAGGGGTGATAGAGCACACCTAGACAAGCAGTTTTCGTCATACAATGCATGGTCGGAACTCAAGCGGTGAAGCGCTAGAGGGCGCTTTCCAGTGAACACTTGGGGCGGGGTGGCTCAGTCGGTAGCGCGCCAGGCTCGTAATCTGTAGTTCCCAGGTTCGAGTCCCAGCTGGGTCAGCGTTGAGATTTATCTCCGCAAAATTCCCCGCCCTGCCCACGGTCAGTAGGGGACACCGATGGGCTTGGAAAAGCCGCCGTCCATCGGATGGGATGTTAAGCCGTGGTCCCGTGTGCAGGAGAGCCATACCCTGTGCACGTTAAAGAACACGCTGGATGGCCTTGACGGGAGGCTACCATCTGTCTCCCAACAGCTGTTCCAGTGGGTCCCCTCCCCTAACCTTCTCTGAGCCTTCGGGGTCCATGTGACCTGGCCATTTAGCCCATGGTGTGCAAAAAAGTGCCGCTCAGAGGTAAAACAACCCAACCCAATGAACACTTATAAGCGCTGGTTTTCGCACTCGTCGTCATTTCTACCGTGGATTGCAGAACAGATGGATTCTTTCACGAATCAGAGAAGGTGGACGTACGGAGCTTCGGACGGGAATGCGAGGGAAGCCCAAAGACTACCGGGAATGCTTTCCGACTTGATGCGTGCCTGATCGTAAAAGCTTTCAGTGATTGCACCGGTATCCGTGTGAATCGGGCTCCTTTGTCAGTGGCTTGCAGGATACAGGGTGTGCAAAGATGCCACGTGTTACAGAGGAAATTTTACGTAGGGTTGTAGATTATCCAACGTGAATGTAGCACACGAGCAATTTCTTATGCAGTAAGTGTGCCCCACTGGACGATGTGGCGAGTTCTACGAGGCGAACGATTACACCCCTACCATGATTCGTGAAACAATCCATCCGTTGTGCAATCCACGGTAGAAATGACGACGAGTGCGAAAACCAGCAGTTATAAGTGTTCACTGGAAAGCGCCCTCTAGCGCTTCACCGCTTGACTTCCAACCATGCATTGTATGACCAAAAGTGCTTGTTTAGGTGTGTTCTATCACCCCTTAAAGTTTGGCCCAAGAGTTTTGGATCGCCTTGTATATGCAGAGTGAGATCCGGATGTATGAAATAAATTAGGGGAGGTGACAAGTAGCTCGATCGAGTCAAAAAAAAAATGAAAGTGGGCTGAAGGTACGGACAAGAGATGGTAATTCAATTTCAGTATGACACTTTCCCCTCCTTTTAAATGTCTCAAAGGTTTCTTGAACTAAACATGTTGACTAATATTGTTGCCAACATTATCTTTACTAGCATTATCAAATGTGGGGAGGAGGCCCTCTTTTCCCTGTCTCTAGATCTCGTCAAGGAGGACTTCATTTTTAAGAAGGGAAATATTTTAAAATTTTGAGAGAATAATTCCATTAAAGACAGAAGCAGAGAGATAAACAATGAGAAACCTGAAGGTAAACTTGAAATAAGTAGAAAATAACTTGTCTTGACTGAGATTCGAACCCAGAAGCATTCCGGGCATCTTAACCGCTAGACTACCGAGGGACTGACCATTTCTCAACTAAGTGACATGGGTTGGGTTGTTTTACCTCTGAGCGGCACTTTTTGCACACCATGGGACAAATGGCCAGGTCACATGGACCCCGAAGGCTCAGAGAAGGTTGGGGGAGGGGACCCACTGGAACAGCTGTTCGGAGACAGATGGTAGCCTCCCGTCAAGGCCATACAGTGTGTTCTTTAACATGCACAGGTTATGGCTCTCGCGCACACGAAGACACGGCTTAACGTCCCATCCGACGGACGGCGGTCTTTCCAAGTCCATCGGGTTGGGTTGGGTTGTTTTACCTCTGAACGGCACATTTTTGCACACCATGGGCTAAATGGACAGGTCACATGGACCCCGAAGGCTCAGAGAAGGTTGGGGGAGGGGACCCACTGGAACAGCTGTTGGAAGACAGATGGTAGCCTCCCGTCAAGGCCATCCAGTGTGTTCTTTAACATGCACAGGGTATGGCTCTCCCGCACACAGGGCAATGGCGTAACGTCCCATCCGACGGATGGCGGCCTTTCCAAGCCCATCGGTGTCCCCTACTGACCGTGGGCAGGGCGGGAAATTTTTGCGGATATAAACCTCAACGCTGACCCAGCTGGGACTCGAACCTGGGAACTACAGATTACGAGTCTGGTGCGCTACCGACTGAGCCACCCCCGCCCCAGGAAAGTTGCAGGAGTAGGCCAGATGTTCGCCACTGCAATTTACATAGCATGCCTTTTCTGCTGTGCAGTCAGTTTCGAGATGATTCTGACTGCCACAACGAGCACAAGTGGGTTTGTCCCGGCTTCCTCTGTGGGCATGGCCGAACCTCTGGCATTGAAAACAACGCAGAGGGTTTGAGATATACAGCCGTAGCTCGCAGTGTAAGTACCTTGCCTTGATAGAAGTAGGCAGGTGTCGAGTGTTGAATTTATAATTAGTACCGTGGTGGGTACTAATTTTCCATCTCGGCGTTGCAAAACCTGGTGGGTTGCGTTGTTTTACCTCTGAGCGGCACTTTTTTGCACACTATGTGCTAAATGGCCAGGTCACATGGACCCCGAAATCTCAGAGAAGGTTGGGGGAGGGGACCCACCGGAACAGCTGTTGGGAGACAGATGGTAGCCTCCCGTCAAGGCCATCCAGCCTGTTCTTTAACGTGCACAGGGTATGGCTCTCCCGCACACGGGGCCACGGCTTAACGTCCCATCCGACGGACGGCGGCCTTTCCAAGCCCATCGGTGTCCCCTACTGACCGTGGGCTGGGCGGGAAATTTTGCGGAGATAAATCTCAACGCTGTCCCAGCTCGGACTCGCACCTGGGAAGTACAGATTACGAGCCTGGCGCGCTACCGACTGAGTCACCCCCGCCCCCTTTCTCTTGTTAATTGCTCATTTATGTAAAATGATTTCTCTTCCATTTCTTCATTTAGCGAATTTAGAAATAACTTCTTCCCTTTTCCCCTCTAACTACTTATTTCTGATGTCTTCGTTCTTAAACTTTATTACAATATTACCAAGTTTATCAACATTACGAGACTGAACCCTTTTAATTAAATTTACATCCTCTTGTTTCTGGGGAATTTGTAATATAGTAGACACCTTATTTACAATTAATTGTAAATTCTCCTGCGGTTGTTGAGGTATACCAACAATCTCTAGATTTTTTTTAATGCATCTTGTCTTAAATCATTAATCTTAGACTCTAATATGTTAATTTGTCTTTTCAATAAAAATACATTGTCCTTCGTTTCGTCAAGATCAGACCTATGACATTTAAGCTCATTCATAATTAATTCATTTTCCTTTACAAAGTCATCTATTTTTTTACTACAGAATTCAACAGATCTAAGAATATCAACATTTTGTTGATTAATTCTTTTTTCAAACTCTGCGAATTCCTTCCTAATTTCCAACTTAAAAATATTAATAAGCTCCTCTTTTAAATTACGATCAGAAGAATCCATAAAGCAACTTGACTTACCATTGTTCACAGAATGGTTATCTTCATCTCCCATAGATGGCTGCCCATGTTCCACTTCACTTGTAGAAAGGGAACCTCCCATCGTTGAGGTAACTCTTTTCTTCTTACAATTATTGCATACCCATTTGCTTCTTCTCTCTACTGACATATTTCTATAAACCTCGAGTCTTATCCCCACACATCAATATGAAAAGTAGCTTTACATGAACCATAACACTGTAAATATTCCTTTTTTAAATCTCCGTCCTTACTACACACCTTACAAGTAAATTCCATGTTGCCAATTCATGATTATGGAATACGATGGCAGAATTTATGGAATATGATGGCCAATTCATAGATCATGGAATATGTTGGCAGCTTCATGGCTGCAGTTTATCCTCACTTGGATGGACACGTACAAGAAGATACTGCACCTGCTCACAAGGCATGTAATGTCATTGAATGGTTCCAGGAACATGCTGACGAGTTTTCTTTACTTCACTGGCCAGCACAGTCTACAGATCTAAACCATATCGAGCATCGTTCAGATAACGTGGTAAGGGCTGTTCGCAGTGTGACTGTGCTGCTGTCCAAATTGCAGCAACTGCGCGACACATTTCCCCGTGTTACAACATTCCTGCAGAAATCTCCAGACATCTTGTAAGTAAGCCTTGGCGAATTCAGGTTGCTTTGGAGGCCAAAAGGAGGGGCAACACGCTACTAGGTACGTGTACCTAGTAGCGTGTCCTAGTACCTAGTAGCGTATCGAATCTAGTGTAGACACATATACGGATGAAGTGTACACTTACGTGAATAATATGCAGTCATCGAGAGCGATCTGTTTATTCTATAACCAGAAATTGTTTTGGAAGTATGTAGTTAAGTATATTCTCCATCAGGTTGAATGGAAATACTTTGGTTTTCATTTTAATTTCACTATATTTCTCATCACTACGTACATCTTATTCATCATAATTAGCAATTTTACATGAAGTAAAAATCATTTAATGGATAGTATAATTTATGACAAAACCCGATGCTCTGCAACTCGAGGCTGCACTACATCTTTAGGGAGATGCAACGTTTACCACTATCCACCGTCGGGGCTATAGAAGCAAAGTCCAGTACTATAGAACAGTCGTAACAGTATTATAGAAGTAAAGTCAGCACTCGCCAGAACCTAATTATAATCTTCGTCCTGGGACGAAGATTATAGTTATGCTCTCAGCAGATCCTGTTCTAGAAAAAATAAACTGTGAATTCAGTCGGAAAATATGGGTGGACTGAATCGATATGGAAATAATCGGAGGAATGAATCCAGATGGAAATAATGGGAGGACTGAATCTAGTCGAAAAATATGGGTGGACTGAATCCAGTCAGGAAAATATGGGTGGACTGAATCCAGATGGAAATAATGGGAGGACTGAATCTAGTCGGAAAATATGGGAGAACTGACTCCAGATGGAAATTATGGGAGGACTGAATCCAGATGGAAATAATGGGAGGACTGAATCCATTCGGAAAATATGGGTGGACTGAATCCAGATGAAAATTATGGGAGGATTGAATCCAGTTGGAAAATATGGGTGGACTGAATCCAGATGGAAATTATGGGAGGACTGAATCCAGTCGGAAAATATGGGTGGACTGAATCCAGATGGAAATTATGGGAGGACTGAATCCAGATGGAAATTATGTGAGGACTAAGTCCAGTCTGAAAATATGGGTGGATTGAATTCAGATGGAAATTATAGGAGGACTGAATCCAGTCGGAAAATATGGGTGGAGTGAATCCAGATGGAAATAATGGGAGGACTGATCCAGTCGGAAAATATGGGTAGACTGAATCCAGCTGGAAATTATGGGTGGACTGAATCCAGTCGGAAAATATTGGTGGACTGAATCCAGATGGAAATTATGAGAGGACTGAATCCATTCTGAAAATATGGATGGATTGAATCCAGATGGAAATTATATGAGGACTGAATTCAGTCGGAAAATATGGGTGAATTGAATCCAGATGGAAATTATGAGAGGACTGAATCCAGTCTGAAAATATGGGTGGATTGAATCCAGATGGAAATTATGAGGACTGAATCCAGTCGGAAAATATGGGTGGACTGAATCCAATTGGAAAATATGGGTCGAATGAATCCAGATGGAAATTATAGGAGGACTGAATCCAGTCGGAAAATAATGGAGAGGGGGCTGAATCCAGCCAGATATGTAAAGTGGGGGTAAACCTCGTGTAGAATTTGTTTATTTTTAGGTATTCTCTATGTCTGATAAACGAAGGGCTCATTCTATTTTTGCACGATTAATTTTGATCTAACACGGTTCAAACGGCGCCCTTATAAAAATATCCATTTGAATTTAATTCTGAAAAAAATATTCCTATTCAAGAAAAAATTTCTAGAACTTAAATTTATAACAAGATGCCGCTTTTGTGGTCACATTTTTCGAAGTAGTTTTAACTTTGAAAATGTACTATAGATACACATTTTGTACACTAAAATCCCCAAAATAAAAACTACACTAACATAACTACACAAGTTTTCTTTATTTTATCCTCTATTTTATGGAAAAAATTGTACAAAACCTACTTCATTAAGAATAAAGTGGCAACTACATACGTTAGTCTTGGTTTCTCATTCCGTGTTTAAAGTTAGAAGTGTTTAGATGTTTAATAGAAGAAATCAAAATTTTTTTAAGTTTTGTGTGCTTAATATAAATTTATTAAATTTTGCTGAGAGGTAATTTACAAAATTTCATCATCTGATTTATTAACTATAATTCAAATATTTTTCGCAAGCCTTACCACGATGTCAGATAATTCAACTAATCAAAAGCAGAAAAGGAAAGCTCTTTCTTTGGATACTAAGATCCAAATTTTAGATCGTCTTGCAACTGGAGAAGGTTCAACATCCATTGGTAAATATGGTACTGTACTGAATTTGCACGTCTGGAACCAATCTTCGATTTTTTCATATGCACCGTTTTTTTTTCACACGTTTTTTTTTGCACGGTTTTTTCGGGAACCTATATACCGTGTAAAAACAGAATTGGGTGTATTTGCGATATTTTTCTTTCCAAATAGCATTAACATTTTAATTTCGCCATGAAATGATTATAATTAAAAATATGAGTATAAAATAATGAATGACATTAATTTCTGTACATATGCCTTATGATGCATCAGATAACTTTTTCGCCAAATCCGGCTTTGGCTCAACAATTGTCGAAATATTTCGGACTGCAACAATTGTCGAAATAGTTCGAGCTAAAAAAATTTCCGAAATAGTTAGGGCTTGATAAAAGGTCGAAATAGCTCGGGTTCGATGAATTGTCGAAATGGTTCGGACTCAACTTTGTCGAAATGGTTCGGACTCAACAATTGTCGAAATGGTTCGGATTCAACAGTTGCCGAAATAGTTCAGACTCAAAAATTGCCTAAATAGTTCAGACTCAACAATTTTCGAATAGTTCAGACTCAACAATTTTCGAAATAGTTCAGACTCAAAAATTTTCGGAATAGTTCAGACTCAACAATTTTCGAAATAATTTAGACTCACCAATTGCAGAAAGAGTTCAGACCCAATAATTGCCGAAATAATTCGGATTCAACAATTGTCGAAATAGTTCGGGCTCGATAAAATGAGGCTGAACTCATCTCTAAAATCTATAACACCTTCAATGTCTGGAAAGTTTGTCTTATTAAAGTCAAGGCATCTTATTAACCACATGCACAGATTTTTTTTCTTCCAAAAACATTAATTTATTACCAATATTTCACAACACTCTGAAATATATCTCACGAAAATATAGAGCATGCAGATCATAACAACGTAATATTAAATAGCAGTTTTCTTAATATATTAAAATACAAAAACTATTTACCAAAAATCTGACACTATCAGATCATTTAAAACAGTGCTCCATATGAATCTAGCTGCAGGAAGAGAACCTTCAATGGCCTCAGTTACCAAATAAAGTAGAGGATTAAACTAATATTAAAATAACAACCATAATGGGGCCGATAAAATTGTGCACGTAGGTCATTCTTGATTACTGAAATTCAAGAACCCCAAAAATATCAATTGAAATGAAAGCTTCTTCTGCATTGTTTTGGGGCGGGATGGCTCAGTCGGTAGCGCGCCAGGCTCGTAATCTGTAATTCCCAGGTTCGAGTCCCAGCTGGGTCAGCGTTGAGATTTATTTCCGCAAAATTCCCCGCCCTGCCCACGGTCAGTAGGAGACACCGATGAGCTTGGAAAGGCAGCCGTCCGTCGGATGGGACGTTAAACCGTGGCCCCGTGTGTGGGAGAGCCATACCATGTGCACGTTAAAGAACACGCTGGATGGCCTTGACGGGAGGCTACCATCTGTCTCCCAACAGCTGTTCCAGTGGGTCCCCTCCCCCAACCTTCTCTGAGCCTTCGGGGTCCATGTAACCTGGCCATTTAGCCCACGGTGTGCAAAAAAAGTGCCCTCAGAGGTAAAACAACCCAACCCAAATCTGCATTGTTTTAAAACTGTATTTGCTTTAAACGTCAAATGTAAGAGAATGAGTTAGCAGAGTCTTGTAATTACAGATAGCCAAAATATCTACGAAAAACTGTAAAATACTTCTGTAACGTCTTCTTGGTTTCATGGTAAAGGCATAAAAAAGAAGGATATAGAGCTTTACACATTTAGAAGAATTTATATTTTAGCAAAAGTGGAGCCTCTCTACCATGTACAGAACAAATTAATTCTCTTCTAGGCACTTTACTACTGATAATTACAATAGATATGAGTCGATTTTTGCAAGTTAACCTGTTGTCCTCTTGAAATTCGTCGCTAGAAATTCAAGTCAGCAAGACTTCAAGAAAATTCGAAAGTTTAATTTTTTTTACCTTTTCAAGACTGCAGAGTGTCCCAGGTTTATAGATCAGTGGTTCCCAACCTATGGAACCCAGACCCCCAGCTGGGTCAGCGTTGGGATTTAACTCCGCAAAATTCCCCGCCCTTTCCACGGTCAGAAGGGGATGGGCTTGGAAAGGCCGCCGTCCGTAGGATGCGACGTTAAGCCAGCGTTGGGATTTAACTCCGCAAAATTCCCCGCCCTGTCCACGGTCAGAAGGGGATGGGCTTCGAAAGGCCGCCGTCCGTATTGGTTGGTTGTTTTAGGTTTATTGGCACATCGGCAACCGCCGTCCGTATGATGCGACGTTAAGCCGTGGTGCCGTGTGCGGGAGAGACATACCCTGTGCACATTAAAGAACACGCTGGATGGTCTTGACGAGAGGAGACCGTCTGTCTCCCAACAGCTGTTCAAGTTGGTCCCCTCCCCCAATATTCTCTGAGCCTTCGGGGTCCATGTGACCTGGTCATTTAGCCCATGGTGTGCAAACAAGTGCCGCTCAGAGGTAAAACAGCCCAACCAGAAGTCTACGAAGGTCATAATGGTGGTGCTCAATCTACTTTTAATATTTCAGAAATCTCCAACGCAAATCATATATTTTACAGGATTGCATAACAGTATCCATTTTTGGATCTATTGGAGGGAATTATGTTACTTTACTTTGGCAGAATTCCTGATTATGCCTGATTAATGCTGATCATAACCTGCTGTTGATATATGAATTACTGGAGCATCGAATTTCCCCACTCAAATGTTTATTTTCAAATTACAAAGTAGGCAGAATTGGCTACCTATATCAGATCACAACTTGGCTGTTGATATATGGATTTCTGGAACATCGAATTTCAAACTCAAATGTTTGTTTTCAAATTACAAAATAGGAAGAATTGGGTACCAATAGCAGATCACAACTTGGCTGTTTATATATGGATTTCTGGAACATCGAATTTCCCACTGAAATGTTTGTTTTCAAATTGCAAAATAGGGAGAATTGGCTACCTATAACTGATCACAACTTGACTGTTTATATATGGATTTCTGGAACATCGAATTTCCCACTGAAATGTTTGCTTTCAAATTGCAAAATAGGGAGAATTGGCTACCTATAACTGATCACAACTTGACTGTTGATATATGGATTTCTGGAACATCGAATTTCCCACTCAAATATTTGTTTTCAAATTTCAAAATATTTTGGCTTTTTTTTTCATCTCTGAGCAGCATTGTCTTGCATATAATGGGTCAAATGGTCAGATCACAAAGACCCCGAGGGCTCAGAGAAGATTGAGGGAAGGGGACCCATTGCACAACTGTTAGGAGACAGATGTAAGCCTCCCACGAAAGTCATCCAGCGTGTGCTTTAACTAGCACAAGTTATGGCTCTTCCACATACAGGGCCAAGGCTTTATATCCCATACGACGGACGGTGGCCTTTTCAAGCCCATTGGTGTCACCTACTGACCTAGGGCAGGATGAAGTTTTGCCGAGATAAATCTCAATGCTGGCCCAGCTGGGTTGTTTGGGTTGTTTTACCTCTGAGCGGCACTTTTTTGCACACCATGGGCTAAATGGCCAGGTCACGTGGACCCCGAAGGATCAGAGAAGGTTGGGGGAGGGGACCCACTGGAACAGCTGTTGTAAGACAGATTGTAGCCTCCCGTCAAGGCCATCCAGTGTGTTCTTTCACGTGCACAGGGTATGGGCCCCCCCGCACACGGGGCCACGGCTTAACGTCCCATGCGACGGACGGCGGCCTTTCGAAGCCCATCGGTGTCCCCTACTGACCGTGGGCAGGGCGGGGAATATTGCGGAGATAAATCTCAATGCTGACCCAGCTGGGACTCGAACCTGGGAACTACAGATTACGAGCCTGGCGCGCTACCGACTGAGCCACCCCGGCCCCAAAATCTCCTTGAGAAACATTTAAGACTTCATGGGGTGGAATGGGAGGTTGTGCAGAAAGATATTTCCTGTGGGGTCTATAGCACTGAAAAGGTTAAGAGACCACTGCTGTCGACTAAATACACAAAATCTACTTTCTCTTACTATATTAATACTCTAACAGTTAGCAATTATCATAAACCTGCACACAATTTCAATCACCCACTAAGCATATCACATATAACCATAAATGGCATCACAGGTAATGAAATTTTAAATATTTCATAAAAATATATTTGTAGGAACAACAGCATTATTGTCACTTCTAAAAGGTATAATTATGGTCACTTGAACATACGTGTTACAAATATTTGAAAATTATTTTCCAGATGTGAATAAACATTTTAAAGTTTACAAAAATTGAATTAAATAGAATGCGTTTTTGTTCTTTCATGCTTATAAATCTCGTAATTTTTTTCAAGATTACATTATCCATTTTGAGTTAATTATTTATAGGCAGCAAAATTTTCTGTATTCTCATCAGTATTTGACACTTTCTAAATGGTTTTAGCAATACAAGCTTTCTCATTCTGCAAAGACACTGGAGGCTGTTGGGTTGGGATACTTCTGAGCGGCACTTTTTTGCACACCACGGTCTAAATAGCCAGGTCACATGGACCCCGAAGGCTCAGAGAAGGTTGGGGGAGGGGATCCACTGGAACAGCTGTTCGGGGACAGATGGTAGCCTTTCGTCAAGGCCATTCAGTGTGTTCTTTAACGTGTACATGGTATGGCTCTCCCACACACGGGGCCACGGCTTAATGTCCCATCCGGCTGACGGCGGCCTTTCAAAGCCCATCGGTGTCCCCTACTGACCGTGGGCAGGGCGGGGAATTTTGCGGAGATAAATCTCAACGCTGACCCAGCTGGGACTCGAACCTGGGAGCTACAGATTACGAGCCTGGCACGCTACCGACTTAGCCACCCCTGCCCCACTGGAAGCCGTAAAAATACATTCTCAATTTTAAAAAATCGCCTCAAAAACGAACTACATTATCGACTTGAACTATACACAGAATCAACTGCTCGAAGAATCTACTGGTGCCTTCTGTAGAGGTCTCGCTTTAAAATTCTGATATATCCAAATAACATGCAGACTCACATTATAAATTATTCAGAGAAACTCTTTATAAATTGTTAGCAATAACGCTGAACAGCTTTTCAAACAAAATTTTATTTCCCAAAATTAAATAATCTGTAGAGCATAAAATGTATGAAAGTAGATATTTATATATCATGGATATCTGTTCAACAAGATTGTCAGATTCAACAAGTTTTTTAAAAATAAATACTTCGAAAAAACATCAACATTTCTTTCCAGCATGCTTCAGAAGAGTCTGTATTTTCTACTGAAATCCAGTTCATTTAAACAAAAATTTGAAATTCATAATCCTTGGGTGCTATTTGTTACTGGCCACATCAGAACCAAGTCGTTGCCAGTTCTCTTAAAGGAAGGGAATTCTGAATTGCTATTGGTTTCCACAACAATAGATCTGCCTTTACTACCTAAACTGCACTGAAGTTTATCACTCACGTTCACCTGCAGTTCTTTATTATTCATCCTAGAAAAAAGATATAAACAGATCCATGAACATTTCATTCAGTTTGAATTACAATAAAGTGTGATTTCTATTTACAAAAAACATTTTACCAAGCACAAGAATTTAGTTAGTTTCGTGAATCATAAGCTGGAAAAAATTGGTTTTACCCTGCGTGCCATTCGAAACTATGTCTCCTGGAAACCACTATACTATCATCTGCTAACGCTTTTTCTTCAGCTAAAAATAAAATAAATATCCCCTCAAGCAGCTGCTTGCCACAGAGGTCTGACAGGAGCCTGCTAGTTTGACCTATAAAATTCCTGGTATTTCTATTTGATTTGCAGAGTGGCGCCATCTGTCGGGAAATGGACTTTGGGTTGTTTTACCTCTGAGCGGCACTATTTTGCACACCATGGGCTAAATGGCCAGGTCACATGGACCCCGAAGGCTCAGAGAAGGTTGGGGGAGGGAACCTACTGGAACAGCTGTTGGGAGACAGATGGTAGCCTCCCGTCAAGGCCATCCAGCGTGTTCTAAATGGCCAGGTCACATGGACCCCGAAGGCTCAGAGAAGGTTGGGGGAGGGGACCCACTGGAACAGCTGTTGGGAGACAGATGGTAGCCTCCCGTCAAGGCCATCCAGCGTGTTCTTTAACGTGCACAGGGTATGGCTCTCCCGCACACGCGGCCATGGCTTAACGTCCCATCCGATGGACGGCGGCCTTTCCAAGCCCATCGGTGTCCCCTACTGACCGTGGGCAGGGCGGAGAATTTTGCGAAGATAAATCTCAACGCTGACTCAGCTGGGACTCGAACCTCGGAACTACAGATTACGAGCCTGGAGCGCTACCGACTGAGACACCCCTGCCCCTCCCCACATAGAGAAGAATCTGTGAATGAGAGATTTCAGCAGAAAGACAACATAAACATCCATGCCTTACCTAGGGCTCGAACCCAGGTCTTTGTGATTAATAGCCAAGCATGCTAATCACTCGACCATGAGACACGTGGGGTGTAAATGTTTCCTTGGTAACAGACCACAAACATGACGATAATAGGCACAGTTTGGCAATTTCGCCTTTAAAGGACTCTTAAAATTATCTGGTTTTCAGTTGGATTGCTTCACCTCTGAGTGGTACTTTTTTTTCTGAGTGGTACTTTCACTCTGAGTGGTACTTTTTTTCTACACAATGGGCTAAATGGCCAGGTCACAAGGACCCCGACGGCTCACAGAAGCTTGGGGGAAGGGGACTCACTATAAAACACACACGGAACCATGACTTAACGTCCCATACGATGGACGGCAGCCTTTCCAAACCCATTGGTGTCCCCTATTGACTGTGGTCAGGGTGGGGAATTTTGCGGAGATAAATCTCAAAGGATATTTTGAATGCTGTCAAGAAAGGAGATATTACCCTTGTTCTTGGTGGAGAAGTAAGTTACCTTTGGGGAAGAGTAATAGGCCTTTTGGTATTGGTAGCTGGAATGGGCAACGTCTCCTACATGTAAGTAAACTCAATGGTTTGAGAATAACTAACATTTATTACATACACCATGACACACATGGATTTCACCTGATGGGCTGCATAAGAATATGATTGATTATATATTAATTAACAGCAAATGGGCTAGTTATGTTAGGAATACCAGGTCATAAAGGGGAACTGAAATTGGATCTGACCATTACCTTGTTAAAAGTGTCTTGCAACCTAAACTTAAAAAGTGTTCTGCTAGAGTTAAAAAATTTACTTTTAACACTGAAGCTCTAAAAGACCCAGTTATAGCTAAAGCTTACCATGATAGGTTACTTAGTCATTATGACAGTCATGGTTTGCTTACTACTGAAGTTGAGGAAGAATGGGATCATTTTAAACAGGCTTTTTTGGAAACTAACAGTACTTTTTCAGGAAAAAAAGGAGCAGAGGAAGCAGAATTATTTAAGTGATAAGGCACTTGAGCTTATTTCAGAAAGAAAGAACTTCAGGAATGTCCTTAATCAATACCCTACTAGTCCTAATAGAAAGCATCACAGAGAGCTTAATAAAAGTGCAAAGGATCAGTTAGCTACTGATAAGAATCTTTGGCTTGATGGCTTGGCTGACAAAGCTGAGGAAGCAGTTAGGCAGCACAACAGCAGAGAGCTGTACTAGATAGTTAATGTTTTATGTGGTAGAAAACGGACAGGCATATAAGGATTGCAGGATAAACAAGGAAAGGTTATAGAAGGGGAGGATTCTGTCATGGCTAGGTGGGCTGAGCATTTCAGTGATGCTCTAAACAATGTGGTTAGTTCTACTCCCATTGTTTGTAATAGATGCATTTCTGGCTTTAATGTTGGCTCTATAACACAATCTGAATTCGAGCCCAGGGTAAGGCATGGATGTGTGTGTCGTTTTTCTGCTGAGGTCCTGACATCCTCTCAGACCTTCTACTATGGCATATAAACCAACAGGCTCCTGTCAGACCTCTGTGGCAAGCAGCTGCTTGAGGGGGTATTTATTATTTTTTTAAACTTAAACTTCATAAATCCCCAGGGGTAGATGAAATTACTACTGAAATGCTTAGAGCTGGGAATGTTTCTGTTACCACTTGGATGACTGAAATTTTGAATACCTTTTATGAAAAAGTATGGTTATTAAGGATTTTACCAGAGCAATTATTATACCTATTTTCAAAAAATATGATCGCAGTTCTTCTAATATATTTAGGGGTATCAGCCTACTTTCTGTTTTAGGTAAAGTTCTTTGCATGATTGTGTTTGTCAGAATTAAGAATCCTGTTGACAGGCAATTGCGTGATGAGCAATGTGGATTCAGAAGTGGTAGATAAGATTCAGAAGTGGTAGAAGGATGTGTAGATAAGATTTTTTTACTTTGGCAGATTCTTGAGAAATGTTTAGAGTTTCAGAAACCTTTGGGTGCTAGATTTGTTGATTACGAAAAGGCTTTCGACTCTGTTGATCGTCATAATTTGTGGTTGATTGTGAGATCATATGGTATAGTAGACAAGTTAGCTAACATAATGAAAGCTCTCTATGATAACACTGAGTCGTGTGTGATAGTTGGTAAGGCTTGTAGCTAGTGGTTTAACATCACTTCTGGTGTTTGACAAAAGTGCATTTTGTCTCCTTTTCTCTTTAGTTTGGTTATTGATTATGCTATGCGAAATTGACTTCAAGGGAAAGATTTTGGTCTTAAATGGGCTGGAGATACGAAAAATTCTGATTTAGATTATGCTTATGATTTAGTACTTTTGGCAAATGATGTTGATGAGATGAACTCTTTCATTCGAGCTGTTGATGAGACTGGTAGTAGAATAGGTTTGGTTATAAACAGAGAGAAAACTAAAGTGATGAAAATTGGTCAGGCAGGCTGTGATTCAGCTAATCTGAATGGTTGCAGTGTTGAGCAGGTGTCACAGTTTAATTATCTTGGGAGCTATGTAACAGATAATGGTGATGTGTGGCATGAGATTAAGAAAAGAATAAGGATTGCTGCCGGGACGTTTAAGAATCTATGGAGAGTGAGGAGAAATAGGCGTATACACCTAAAGACTAAAATTAGACTGTATAATAGTTTGGTTCTTTCTAGGGTTAGTTATGGTAGTGAAACGTGGACACTTTGTAAACAAGATAACAGGAAACTTTTGATTCCAGATGCTTACGCAGTATCTTGGGTATTAGGTGGTTCAACTTTGTAACTAATGATGAGGTTAGGCAAAGGAGTCTGCAACCTCCTTTAAGCAGCATATTGTGCAGAGAGAGACTCCATTGGTTTGGCCATGTTGCCCGTATGGATAATTATAAATTGGCGAATAGGGTAATGAACAGTGTGCCTAAAGGCCTCAGAAAGAAGGGGAGACCTAGGATGCGGTTGTCAGACAATGTCAAACATAACCTTGTTAGAATTGGTGTGCAGTGGCCAGATGCAGCAGATGTAGCTCAGGATAGACTTGCTTGGAGAACTAAATTGCACGATCTGGTTGGACCTCTGTAGCCCATGACTGCTTGAGGATGATGATATCGATTACACTAATAGGCTTCTATTTATTAATATTACTATTATTACTAATAGGCAAGCAGATGCTTGGGAAGTAATTTATTTCTAATACACACTCGTTTAATACATTACATATAAACTTTAAAAACATTTAACTTACATATTCCAATGGCAAACTACAGCTCCGACAAGTTCCCCAATTCGGTTTTCACTATTGCGAGAAGTTAAGGCCAACACTAGGTCATTTCCATCCTTTAAATGGAGTACAATTAATTGATCTGTACCTGGGCTGACACTAATACCTGTTATCTGAAAAATGCATCAAAATATCAAATGTTTCGTAATGGTTAATGAAATATTTATCAGTGCAATGCATTTTGATTTTTGTTTAGCAATGTAAAACTCTTTCTTTAGCAATGTAATAATTGACTACATAATCTTCAAAATACAGGAAACATTCTTAGGTTGGGTTGTTTTACCTCTGAGCGGCACTTTTTTGCACACCATGGGCTAAATGGCCAGGTCACTTGGACTCCGAAGACTCAGAGAAGGTTGGGGGAGGGGACCCACTGGAACAGCTGTTGGGAGACAGATGGTAGCCTCATGTCAAGGCCATCCAGCGTGTTCTTTAACGTTCGGTTGTTTTACCTCTGAGCGGCACGTTTTTGCACACCATGGGCTAAACGGCCAGGTCACAAGGACCCCGAAGGCTCAGAGAAGGTTGGGGGAGGAGACCCACTGGAACAGCTGTTGGGAGACAGAGTTAAAAACACGCTGGATGGCCTGACAGAGACTCCCGTCAAGGCCATCCAGCGTGTTCTTTAACATGCACAGGGTATGGCTCTTCCGCACATGGGGCCACGGCTTAACGTCCCATCCGACGGACGGCGGCCTTTTCAATCCCATCGGTGTCCCTTATTGACCATGGGCAGGGCGGGGAATTTTGCGGAGAAAAATCTCAACGCTGACATCATCTGCAGTTCCCAGGACTCGAACCTGGGAACTGCAGATTACGAGCCTGGCGCGCTACCGACTGAGCCACCCCCGCCCCACATTCTTAGGTAACACTAGCAATCTTGTTTTTAATGCTCAATACAACCAAAAGTGCTTTTAGTAGGGGGAATTTAGCCCACTTCCTATTAAAGGTGTCAAATACTATTGCATCCCAAGTTATAGTAAAATGAAGGATTCTTTCCAAAAATCTTTAAGCTGTAAAATTAATAAACGCTGAAATAAATTAATTAAATCTATAATTAAGAAATTCAAAGAATTAAAACAATTTAAGAACTCTCAACATTCTTTTAGCAGCCGTATTAGATAATATGTGTATGCAAATTCCGTAATAACCTCTCTTTCTCCTTTAAAGGGGCGGGGGTAGCTCAAGTCGGTGGCTCAGTCAGTATTTTGTAATCAACAAAGCTAGCACTAGTATCCCCTTACCAACCTTCTCTCAGCCTTCGGGGTCCTTGTGACCTGGCCATTTAGCCCATGGTGTGCAAAAAATTGCCGCTCAGAGGTAAAACAACCCAACCCAAATTTCTCCTTTAAATCTGTTACTTTTAATGTCTTAAGGCCTAATCCCATTGGCCTAACTCTGAAAATCGTTTCAGTATAATAACACAAATTTCAGTAGTGAAAATTCTATGAAGAACGAAATTTAGATAATGTTTAGAAAGAACTCTTAATATAAATTACATAGCTCAGAAAACGCTATTTCAAAAACAAAAAAAATTACAAAACTTTCTATTTTTTCAAATATGAATCAGGAATTGAAAATAACATTTAAAATAAAATTAGGAAAAGAAATATCTATATAATAGAAGGCACTTCTTGATAGGTAGACCATCACTCCGACCCATATTTGACATTGAGACACCAGGTCTGGAAAAATTCTCTTATTTCTCAGTTCTGCTCTCTGAATTAGCCCTATTCACCGAATTTTAGCTCTCAAGTACCGTTAGATAAAAAATTGACCTCTGACCTAGAAGAAGCTATCACTTCCAAAATTTGACAAAATTTTTGAGATGTACAACTCAAAATTTCCCTAGATATCAGTTCTTAGGGCTCTAGCACCAGAATATCTTAATTTCACATTCGATTTCAAAGGACCTATTGTATTCAAAAATTTCACATTCCTGAAATCTAAAGGGGGCGGGGGTGGCTCAGTCGGTAGCGCGCCAGGCTCGTAATCTGTACTTCCCAGGTTCGAGTCCCAGCTGGGTCAGCGTTGAGATTTATCTTGGCAAAATTCCCCGCCCTGCCCACGGTCAGTAGGGGACACCGATGGGCTTGGAAAGGCCGCCGTCCTTCGGATGGGACGTTAAGCCGTGGCCCCGTGTGTGGGAGAGCCATACCCTGTGCATGTTAAAGAACACGCTGGATGGCCTTGACGGGAGGCTAACATCTGTCTCCCAACAGCTGTTCCAGTGGGTCCCCTCCCCCAACCTTCTCTGAGCCTTCGGGTTCCATGTGACCTGGCCATTTACCCCATGGTGTGCAAAAAAGTGCCGCTCAGAGGTAAAACAACCCAACGTTAAAGAACACGCTGGATGGCCTTGACGGGAGGCTACCATCTGTCTCCCAACAGCTGTTCCAGTGGGTCCCCTCCCCCAACCTTCTCTGAGCCTTCGGGGTCCATGTGACCTGGCCATTTAGCCCATGGTGTGCAAAAAAGTGCCGCTTAGAGGTGAAACAACCCAACGTTAAAGAACACGCGCTTAGAGGTAAAACAATCCAAAACAATCCTGAAATCTACAGCCGAAACTACCTCACCCCATAAACCAGTAAATTTTAGCTTTCTAGCACTGGTAGATATAAATTGACGGGAGGCTACCATGCCTTGACGGGAGGCTACCATCTGTCTCCCAACAGCTGTTCCAGTGGGTCCCCTCCCCCAACCTTCTCTGAGCCTTCGGGGTCCATGTGACCTGGCCATTTAGCCCATGGTGTGCAAAAAAGTGCCGCTTAGAGGTGAAACAACCCAACGTTAAAGAACACGCTGGATGGCCTTGACGGGAGGCTACCATCTGTCTCCCAACAGCTGTTCCAGTGGGTCCCCTCCCCCAACCTTCTCTGAGCCTTCGGGGTCCATGTGACCTGGCCATTTACCCCATGGTGTTCAAAAAAGTGCCGCTCAGAGGTAAAACAACCCAACGTTAAAGAACACGCTGGATGGCCTTGACGGGAGGCTACCATCTGTCTCCCAACAGCTGTTCCAGTGGGTCCCCTCCCCCAACCTTCTCTGAGCCTTCGGGGTCCATGTGACCTGGCCATTTAGCCCATGGTGTGCAAAAAAGTGCCGCTTAGAGGTAAAACAATCCAAAACAATCCTGAAATCTACAGCCGAAACTACCTCACCCCATAAACCAGTAATTTTTAGCTTTCTAGCACTGGTAGATATAAATTTAATCTTTGACCTCAAAGGACCCTCCTGCATCTACAACCCGAAACACCCCACACAAAAATCTTTCTTTGCATATAATCGTCAACATATTAAAAATAAATTCACAATAAATTTTCAATTTCACACAATCGTCAAAAATTAGATATATAAATTTTGAAGACATATCTGTTCCAAGCTTTTGAACATGGATATTTCCTCCAGGGCAACAGTTGGGTTGCATTGTTTTACCTCTGAGCGGCACTTTTTTGCTCACCATGGGCTAAACGGCCAGGTCACATGGACCCCGAAGGCTCAGAGAAGGTTGGGGGAGGGGACCCACTGGAACAGCTGTTGGGAGACAGATGGTTGCCTCCCGTCAAGGCCATACAACGTATTCTTTAACGTGCACAGAGTATGGCTCTCCCGAACAGGGGGCCATGGCTTAACGTCCCATCCGACGGACGGTGGCCTTTCCAAGCCCATCGGTGTCCCCTACTGACCGTGGGCAGGGCGGGGAATTTTGCGGAGATAAATCTCAACACTGACCCAGCTGGGACTCGAACCTGGGAACTACAGATTACGAGCCTGGCGCGCTACCGACTGAGCCACCCCCGCCCCTCCCAGGGCAACAGACTCTTATTACCAGATTAAGACTGAATGTAGCACCTTTGCAATATTTTCCTTTTTGATGTCTGAACTCAACGCTGACCCAGCTGGACATATGGTGCCCCACCATCTCTGAGAGGGAACCACCTTGTCGTGGTGGTGGTGGTGGGGGGGGGCTTGAGGGGGCCCACTGAGGTCGAAGGCTCTGCTGACCGATTTGGGCCCTGGTTGGACAGGCTAAGACCTCAATCTCAGGGGTGAAGTTAGGGGCCCTGCTGACTGACTTGGTCCGTTAGGTCGCACAGGGCCCCGAAAGTCGGGCCCGACTAAGAGTTCACACCACGGGGGCCGAGTCAACTTGGATCTGCATATCCTTGTTTGTGGCTAACCGGGGCGCAGATTAAAATCCAGGATTTGCAGCGGCGGTGCCGTGGGTTGAGTTTTTTTCCATTGTACTGTTCACCCTTGACTGTTATGGGCTGTGCATTTACCTATATGGGTTGGGTTGTTTTACCTCTGAGCGGCACTATTTTGCACACCATGGGCTAAATGGCCAGGTCACAAGGACCCCGAAGGCTCAGAGAAGGTTGGGGGAGAGGACCCACTGGAACAGCTGTTGGGAGACAGATGGTCGCCTCCCGTCGAGGCCATCCAGCGTGTTCTTTAACGTGCACAGGGTATGGCTCTCCCGCACACGGGGCCACGGCTTAACGTCCCATCCGACGGACGGTGGCCTTTCGAAGCCCATCGGTGTCCCCTACTGACCGTGGGCAGGGCAGGAAATTTTTGCAGAGATAAATCTCAACGCTTACCCAGCTGGGACTCGAACCTGGGAACTACAGATTACGAGCCTGGCACGCTACCGACTGAGCCACCCCCGCCCCTTACCTATATGGTATTGTATGTCCCTGACCTTTAGATAGTGGTCAAAATGGCATCATCCCTATACTGGTAGTGCTATACTGGTATACTGGTAGTGCTTCAGGCAGAACCAGTGGGTCTTGTCATTTAGTATACTTACATGGACATATGGTGCAGGCTTTCAAAATATGACCTGACATTTTCATAGTGATTGAATAATTTATTAATCTTAAGAGGCATTGCAATCTTCACCCACCAACTCTCCAGGAAATGTGCTATTTTCCAAAACGATTCAAAGCTTCGTATCACATGATAAAAACATATTTTGAAAAATTAATGTCAAAATGTCAACAAATTTTACTAAGGAATTGCAATTGTTTTTATATTCTGAGATGTTCTGGTCGTTATCACACACTCTTTTCAGATTTCGTTGTGAAAAAGTAAAATCAGGTTCAAAACGCTACATGAAAAATCGACTATATAAAAAAAATTTACTTCCCGTCCGGTGTCCGAGTGGTTAGCGCGCTTGGCTACTGATCTAAGGAACCTGGGTTCGAGCCCCGGGTCCCATGGATGCATGTGTCGTTTTTCTGCTGAGGTCCTGCCATCCTCACGGACCTTCTATTATTGCATATAAACTGACAGGCTCCAGTCAGACCTCTGTGGCAAGCAGCTGCTTGAGGTTTTTTTTTTTTTTTTTTTTTTTGAGAAATATAGGCAAATATAACACGATCCGAAAAATGAGACATTAAAAACTTTTTCTAAAACTGATAAACATAAAATAAATTCCCATCTTAAAACACTCCTTAAATCCATATTCCACTACGAAACAGTATTTCTGTATGTTAATAAAAACTTAGCTTTCTATCAAAACTTTTGAAAATTTAATAACTAAAAATTCTAGTCATTCTTACTTGAGAAATAGGAATCGCTGTTCTTAGTGGTTTAAATCGCTTGCTGTCTAATTTATAAATATTCTTGTCAGTAATTAGAAGAACTCTTTCGGCACTTTTATTGTGTTTGTTGATCTGAAAAGGAAAGTCCATTAATGTATGAAAAGCAAAAAATAAATTCGCATATATTTTTTTTTCATATTGTGCATTCTCCATTAAATCGCACGAGCCATTTACAGTCGCTCCAATAAATATCGAACACTATGGTTGACTACAGAATTCAGAAAAAATATCCGGCAACGATCTTTTTAGAAATCAGTGATCTGGCAACCGTCGCATCACGTGATTACAGAATTCAGGAAAAATACCTGAAGCGTGTACAACAACTGTACACGCTCCAGTTACCGTTCACAGCAAACTGGAGCGTGTGCAGTTACTGCACACGCTCCAGTTTGCTGTGAACGGTAACTGCACACGCTCAATATTTCCGTGAGTGAGCCCACACGATCTAGTATCAAAATAATATGATCACCTACAGTCGCTCAAAAAAGTATCCGAACACTATGGTTGATTACAGAATTCAGAAAAAATATCTGGCAACGATTTTTTTTAGAAATTAGTGATCTGGCAACCTTCGTCTCACGAAGGTTGCCAGATCACTAATTATAAATCTTGCCAGATCACTAAAATTAAGTAAAACAGATTTTAAAAAATAAGGAGCATCTCGCTGAATTTTAATCAGCCGTTATTAAACTAAAACAATTATGACAGTTATTCTGTTCTCAGTAAACGCATTCTTCCACCAGAATTTTGAACATAAATAAATCGTTTGGAATATTAGTTCAAGTTTTACACTTTCTACATTTAGCTCCCTCTAACAATGGTAAATTAAAACGATTTGGAGGATTTGAAAACTATGAATAATCATATTTCGTTACTTCCGATTCAACTAAAAAAAACATTTTTTTTATTAATCCCTCAAAACAAGAAAACAAGAAGTTCCTTTTCGCACCCACCATGGGGTGAAGAGTCAAATTGTTGCTGCCAATGTAACCCCCCCCCACCACCACCACCACCACCACCACCCATCCTTCATCATCACATTCCACCGCTAAAATATTAAATTTCTAGCAGTAATAGATCTTTTGCAATATTCGGTTAAAATTTTGAGTTTTTGAAACTCTTCTATCGTCAGAGGGCGCAATTAAGTTTCTTTGGATTTTGGGTCGTTTTACCTCTGAGCGGCACTTTTTTCACACCATGGGCTAAATGGCCAGGTCACAAGGACCCCGAAGGCTCAGAGAAGGTTGGGGGAGGGGACCCACTGGAACAGCTGTAGGGAGACAGATGGTAGCCTCCCGTCAAGGCCGTCCAGCATGTTCTTTAACGTGCACAGAGTATGGCTCTCCCGTCACGTGACACGAAGATTGCCAGATCACTAATTTCTAAAAAAAATCGTTGCCAGATATTTTTTCTGAATTCTGTAATCAACCATAGTGTTTGGATATTTTTATGAGCGACTGTACACTAACACATAGTGTACCAAATATAATAAATAATAAACATCAATAATAAACAATAAACAAGCAGAGAAGGTACCTAAAGTGATGATTCAGATAAATAATGTGGACTATGATGTCTATCCCTAATTAAAAAAAAAATACGTAACACTAAAGATGCTTAAGAGTAGTGATTTAGATTTAAGTGAAGGCATTAAATTAAATAATGAAAATTTATATATATATATCTATGTGAAAGGCAAAAAATTATAAGCTATCAACATATACATCAAAATGAAGTGACAGCATATCCAATATAAACTCAAGAAATAAATCTTAAAGAACAGTACCTGAGATGTAAACATTAAACCAAGTAATGACATATTTGCACATAGACCTTTACCTACGTCAATAAGCAAAGAATTTAGCTGGGTTGTTTTACCTCTGAGCGGCACTTTTTTGCACACCATGGGCTAAATGGCCAGGTCACTATAATCCCGAAGGCTCAGAGAAGGTTGGGGGAGGGGACCCACTGGAACAGCTGTTGGGAGACAGATGGTAGCCTCCCGCAAAGGTCATCCAACGTGTTCTTTAACGTTGGGTTGTTTTAACTCTGAGCGGCACTTTTTTGCACACCATGGGCTAAATGGCCAGGTCACATGGACCTCGAAGGCTCAGAGAAGGTTGGGGGAGGGGACCCACTGGAACAGCTGTTGGGAGACAGATGGTAGCCTCCCGTCAAGGCCATCCAGCGTGTTCTTTAACATGCACAGAGTATGGCTCTCCCGCACACGGGACCACGGCTTAACGTTCCATCCGACGGATGGCGGCCTTTCCAAACCCATCGGTGTCCCCTACTGACCGTGGACAGGGCGGGGAATTTTGCGGAGATAAATCTCAACGCTGACCCAGCTGGGACTCGAACCTGGGAACTACAGATTACGAGCCTGGCGCGCTACCGACTGAGCCACCCCCGCCACAAAAGAATTTAGTAGTGATTCAGATAAATCGCATAGAGTAAGTGATAACAGAGGAACATCAAATATACACTTACTCTAAAAAAAAGATAAAATAAGAGTCAAAGAATCTTGTCTAAATTACCCATCGAAAACGTACTGAACCGATAATTTCAAATTTACAATCAATATAAAAAAATTCAGTCACTTTCCAGAGAAACCTTTTACCATTTTATCTAATTTATTTATATTTTAGATATTATATTCTAGTAAAGTAATGAGGAATAATTATTACGCTATTGTTTGCAAAGATCATTATACATTTATACTTATACATTTTCACTTATGTTTCTTAATTTTAAATATATGAAAATAAAATTAATTATATGTAATATGATCAAAAAATGTAAATATTTAAAACTCTTTAACATTTAGTTTGATTAAAAATATCTGGAGCAAAATATTTTATAAAATTAAATTTCTTTACGAACTTCAGAAACCAATTTACATAATTTTTATATATGCATGTATTATTTCCAGTTTGCCTTAGAAATACACCTAATTTGACATTGATTTATCGTAACGGCATGTAGCTATTTAGGTTACATCAGCCTTAGTTTAAAAACCTCATAGGAGAAATTATATACATTTATGAAATTACTGAATAATTCATCTTACTTTTTATATAGAAACGTATCCTAGTCCTACTGATATATATATATAAATTTTCCACGTGGTTCTTATACACACACAATCGTTATCTGCACTAACAAAGCGTGGTTGGTATCTGTGACATCTTGACTCTTGCTTTGTGACGTGGCCTACTAAGACAGATATTGTTGTGACGTAGTTGGAAGGTTGGTTGGCTTTCAGTTCTAACTGTATTGTAGAGCACACTGATGGACTTGGAAAGGCAGTCATCCATTGGATGGTGTTTTAAGACATGGCTGTGGATGCAGAAAAGCCATACCCTGTGCCGGTTAAAGAATGCATTGCATACCCTTGATAGGAGGCTACCATCTGTCTCCTAACAGCTGTGTAGTGAGTCCCCTTCCCCAAACCTTCTGTGAGCCTTTGGGGTCCTTATGACCTGCCTTAGCCAATTGTGTGCAAAACATATGCCACTCAGAGGTCAAATAACCCAACTTGACAATAGGGAAAGAATTATAGTGAGGAATTTTAGCAAAAAGTGTTGTAAAGCTAAAACTAACTGGATCCAGTGCTGCATACTATTTCATCGATACAAAGGAGTTCAGATCCATAGTACAAACAAAGGTTATGTCCTGGAATCAAGGGTTTGATTGTTTTACCTCTGAGCGGCACTTTTTTGCACTGGGCTAAATGGCCAGGTCACAGGGACCCCAACGGTTCACAGAAGGTTGTGGGAAGGTAACCCAATGTATAGCTGTTAGGAGGCAGATGGTAGTCTTCCAACGTGTCTACAACTCCAACGTCATCCAATGTGGATTTTTTAAAATGCATAGGGTATGGCTCTCCTCAACACAGTGCCACAGCTTTACATCCCATCAAATGGACAGCATCCTTTCCAAGTCCATCGGTGTCCCCTACTGACCGATGGCAGTGTGGGGAGTTTTGCAAAGATTAATCTCAATGCTGGCCCAGGTGGAACTCGAACCTGGGAACTTCAGATTTCCTCACCTTCATTCATCATTCTAAGAATTCTACTTAATACACCATGTACCATGGAGGGGCGGGGGTGGCTCAGTCGGTAGTGCGCCAGGCTTGTAATCTGTATTTCCCAGGTGCGAGTCCCAGCTGGGTCAGCGTTGAGATTTATCTCCGCAAAATTCCCCGCCCTGCCCACGGTCAGTAGGGAACACCGATGGGCTTGGAAAGGCCGCCGTCCATCGGATGGGACGTTCAGCCGTGGCCCCGTGTGCGGGAGAGCCATACCCTGTGCACGTTAAAGAACACGCTGGATGGCCTTGACAGGAGGCTACCATCTGTCTCCCAACAGCTGTTCCAGTGGGTCCCCTCCCCCAACCTTCTCTGAGCCTTCGGGTTCATTGTGACCTGGCCATTTAGCCCATGGTGTGCAAAAAAGTGCCGCTCAGAGGTAAAACAATCCAATCCAACCATATACCATGGCGATAACATCTTGAAATATTTTGTGCTTATTTTGTCTTTCAAAACATTTTTGCGTCAGTCAAGAGGTATGTAAAGGTCTAGATCAGAGGTTACCATAATTATTTGTCCTACAGCCCTCCCCCCAACTTTTTTTTATTAATGATAATAATAATTTAATAAGAACAAAATAACAATACAAAGACTTGTATGTATATACAGAAAACAATATTGCCACAAATCAAAAAAGAATAAATATGAACAAAATAAATGAAACAAATAAAAGTTATATATTAGCAGACCTTTGAGCAATTTGCTCATTTAGGGTGTCAAAATGAATTATTACATTCAGAGAAATGTATTTAGTGAGAAAAAAATATGTGTCATTATGTTAAAAACAATATATTATTGTATAACTTTAAAGTAATAATCAATATTTGAAGAAGTGAAAATAACATTTTTCACTTTCAAATAAAAAACACTATATGAACGTTCATTTCTAAATTCTTTAGGTAAGGAATTAAATATTCTAGGAGCTAAAAATAAAAAGTGTTTATGAGCTATTTCTTTCTTTACTTTAGGGATTGCAAATAAAAGGCAAGATTGACGAGTAGCATAATCTTTATATTTAACTTGTAGAATTGTTGGGGTAAAAAAAATAAAAAAAAATTTCAAAAAAATACTCAGCGCCCCCTGGAAATCTACCTTCTTTAAGCGAACAAACAGACAGATGCAGTGACAAATTTGCGTTCTTTTATGTATCTACAAGGTGTCTCAAAAATATAGGTACAAACTTTTAGGGGAGGTAGATAACATCTAAAAGAATGAGAATTTCATAGGAACCCATAACCGGAAACGTCATGGTAAAGTGGTAGCAGAGGTACAAGATCTGAGAGGACACAAGACAGTGTTAATGGGAAAATATTTATTGGACTAAATTATTATAAATGGCATACTAGATGATACATTTCATAATGTTACAGCAGATGATCGAAGTTTCCACCTTGAGACGCGATGCATGCGTGACACGACGGAGCATTGATTGCCAGACACGGTTGACCACACCTGGAGTTTCTTTGATAATAGCAGCAGCGCAGACGAGCCTTGCCACATTGACATGAAGATCCATGTCAGACTCAACAGGCAATTCATACACGGTAGCTTTGAGCCCCCCCCCCCCCCCACACACACAGAAAGAAATCAACGCTCGTTAAATCAGGTGAGCGTGGGGGCCAGGCAACTGGTCCAGCACGCCCAATCCATCGTTGCCCAAAAGACATGTTCAAATGCGCACGAACCCCATCATGTTGAAACCACATGTTGCATCTCACATTTGCTGGAACATGGGCAAGTAAGCCTGGTAGAACCTGTTCCAGAAAGATCAGATATTCCGCGGTCATGCAGGATGGTAAAAGGTATGGCCCGACTAAGCAGTCGCCGACCAAACCTGCCCAAACATTTACTGAGAAACGATGTTGTGCTGCATGGGTGCGCACACTGTGGGGATTCTCATGAGCCCACAAATGCGCATTGTGCTGATTGAATACGCCATCCCGAGTGAAACTGGCCTCATCAGTAAACAAAACATAAGCTGGGAAATTCACATCTTGGGCACTTTCTTGGAGATACCACTGCGCAAATCGCACACGTTCAGGATGATTTGCGGAGAGAAGTAACTGAAACCTTTGGAGATGAAAGGGGTGTAAGGACTCGCCGTGCAAAACACGCTGCAAATAATAACACGCTTAAAATACTCCTAAGGCAGAGGCAACGCACGTGTGCTGGTACTAGGATTAGTCTCCACGGCATCCAACACACTTTCTTCCATGGCGGAAGTACGCATCGATTGTGGTCTACCCTCACTTCTCCTACCTCTTAATGACCCATAATCGCACAAATTTTGATGCGCAGGTGCAAACAAACGGTGGCCCCGTACATGTCTGTGTGGGAAGCGTTCTTGATACATTCGTTGAGCGGCTCGTCCGTTGCCCTCAGCTATTCCATACACAAAGTGCATGTCTGCCCCCTCCCTGTTCGAATACCTTTGCATGCTCTTCGTCAGCCGACTACCGCTCGAATGAGGAAATCCAAAATTTCCCCTCTAGGGCACTGATGAACAGCGCCGCCTATTAGTTACGGTGACATTTCCGGTTATGGGTTCCTATGCAATTCTCATTCCTTTAGATGTTATCTACCTCCCCTAAAAATTAGTTCCTATATTTTTCAGACACCTGTATATTTCTTCCTACAACATAGTAAAGAAAGATATTGTTGTAAATAAGACATCTTGAAGCTTGAAATTATAAAATTATTTATTAAAATCAACCATAGTAACATTCGCATTACACACAGAAAATTAAGATAACGAAGGATAATTTTATGTGTTTATTTGGAAAATAAAGTAATCACTACGACTCTAACTCTATGTTACACAACAGATAAAACATGTACGAACGGTTTTTCAAAATTTTCTTATCTTCCCTTCTTTCTTTATGCTTCCACCGCCCCCCCCCCAATTGCACCCGAGGCTACTTCCGACCCCCTGGATCGTTCCAGCGCCCCCTCCAGGGGGAAGGTATCGCCCACTTTGGGAAACATTGGTCTAGATCCTATACAATTATTGATTTAGCAGTAATGTTCTGGCCTACGTGTTTCCCTCCATTATAAAAAAATGATCCTCCAGTTGCAGAAGGTTGAACGACACTAATCTAGAATGTTACATTTGTGCTATTTTATTCCAGTATCTTTGAGTAAATTTGTTAGATTTATTGTTATAATGCGTATATTTTTCTGTTGTGATTAAACATTTCTCTGGAATAAAAATTTTAAGATTAAATTTCTTGGTAACAAAAGAAGGATATAATTTTTAAAATACAAAAAGAAGAAACAACTGACCTTCTTCACAAAACTTGAGAATAGAACAGACTTGAATTTATCCTTCATTTTCAAGTTATTCACTGAAGATACAAAGGGAGCTACGTTCTCATTCTCTTCTGCCTAAAAATTCATAAAAAAAAAGGTTTATTTTTGTTTACACATTAAATATTCACTATCAAATACTGATTTAATATACATATTGAAACAGTTGCTTCTAACTTCGTAAGTCACTATATAACACTAATTTGTAAATAGAGAGTTTCTTAAAGCCTTAAAGAAAACTGTTTTAAACTATTTAGATTTACATTCTTTATTTTAGTCAATCTTCTTTTCAATTACCTAAAAAATATTTAATTTATATAGAATTATAAAAATTTTTAGAAGTTGATTCAGAAGATATGGAGATCTGAGTTGGGTTGTTTTACCTCTGAGCAGCACTTTTTTGCACACCATGGGCTAAATGGACAGGTCACATGGACCCCGAAGTCTCAGAGAAGGTTGGGGGAGGGGATCCACTGAAACAGCTGTTGGGAGACAGATGGTAGCCTCACGTCAAAGCCATCCAACGTGTTCTTTAACGTGCACAGGGTATGGCTCTTGTGCACACGGGGCCACGGCTTAACATCCCATCCGACAGACGGCGGCCATTCCAAGCCCATCGGTATCGCCTACTGACCGTGGATAGGGCGGCGAGTTTTGCGGAGATAAATCTCAACGCTGACCCAGCTGGGACTTCGAACCTGGGAACTACAGTTTACAAGCCTGGCGCGCTACCGACTGAGCCACCCTCGGCCCCTTTATTTTAGGCAATCTTCTTTTCAATTACCTGATAAATATTTTATTTATAAAGAATTATAAAAATAATTAAACTATTAATTATAAAAACTACCAAAACGTAATGCTTAAAAACTTTGGATTTTACTTCTGTTGACAACATATTGGGGGAGTGTGGGATGATGATTGATACTATACTGCTGGTTAAAATGAAGGTAACACTAAAAATATGTGGCATAAACCTTTCATTGTACGATGCAATTAAACGAAAATTTGTCCAGAAATGCATTTTAGTATAACGAGAAAATGTGTAGAAAATAAGAACTATCAGACCGGAAATGAACATATTATAGTGAGGTCACTAAAATAAGAAAATATTGTGCATTGAATTCTATTACCTCGGAATGGCACTTTTCTGTACATAATGGGCTAAATTCCAGGCCACAAGTATCCTGAGGGCTCAGAAGTGTTTTGGGTTGGGTTGTTTTACCTCTGAGCGGCACTTTTTTGCACACCATGGGCTAAATGGCCAGGTCACATGGACCCTGAAGGCTCAGAGAAGGTTGGGGGAGGGGACCCACTGGAACAGCTGTTGGGAGACAGATGGTAGCCTCCCGTCAGGGCCATCCAGCGTGTTGTTTAACGTGCACAGGGTATGGCTCTCCTGCACACGAGGCCACGGCTTAACGTCCCATCCGACGGATGGCGGCCTTTCCAAGCCCATCGGTGTCCCCTACTGACTGTGGGCAGGGCGGGGAATTTTTGCGGAGATAAATCTGAACGCTCACCCAGCTGGGACTCGAACCTGGGAACTACAGATTACGAGCCTGGCGCGCTACCAACTGAGCCACCCCCGCCCCAGTGTTTTGGGAAGGGAACCCACTGAACAGTTGTTAGGAGGAAGATGATTGCCTCCCATCAAAGCCATCCAGCTTATTTATTTTTTAACATAGAGTCGCTCAAAAAATATCCAAACACTATGGTTGATTACAGAATTCAGAAAAAATATCTGACAGCGAATTTCTTTAGAAATTAGTGATCTGGCAACCTTCGTGTACGTCTATGGTTGATTACAGAATCCAGAAAAAATATCTGGCAACTTTTTTTAGAAATTAGCGATCTGGCAAACTTCCTGTACGTACACAAAGGTTGCCAGATCACTTATTTCTAAAAAAAACCTTGCCAAATAGTTTTTCTGAATTCTGTAATCAACCATACTGTTCGGATATTTTTTTGAGCGACTGTACCTTTCATTAGCGGTAGGCGCACTAACCACTTGGCCATAAGACAGCTATTATCCTACCTAACAATAAATGAAATTCTGAATTCTGTAATCAAACAGAGTGTTCGGATATTTTTTGAACGACTGTACACAGGTTTGAATCTCCCATACATGGGGCCACTGCTCAACATCCCATCTGAGGGATGTTAAGCAGTCGCAGTCCTCCTTTCCAAGTCCATCAGTGTCCCCTACTGACTGAGAGCAAAGCCGAGAGATTTGCAGGGATAAATCTCAATGTTGATCCAGGCAGGACTCGAATCTGGGAATTGCAGATTACAAGCCTGGCCCACTACCAACTGCTCAGAGTCACATGGTGATAGGCTTAGTTTTACACTGTAAAGAAAACGCAACCAGTTCGTTTTACATGTTAATAGACTCTGTTTTACATGGTAGGAATTGTGATTCTTTTATGGGTTGGGTTGTTTTACCACTTAGCGGCACTTTTTTGCACACCATGGGCTAAATGGCCAGGTCACATGGACCCCGAAGGCTCAGAGAAGGTTGGGGGAGGGGACCCACTGGAACAGCTGTTGGGAGACAGATGGTAGCCTCCCTTCGAGGCCATCCAGCGTGTTCTTAAACTTGCACAGGGTATGGGCTCTCCCGCACATGGGGCCATGGCTTAACATCCCATCCGACGGACGGCGGCCTTACCAAGCCCATTGGTGTCCCCTACTGACCATGGGCAGGGCGGGGAATTTTGTGGAGATAAATCTCAATGCTAACCCAGCTGGGACTCGAACCTGGGAACTACAGATTACGAGCCTGGACCGTACCGACTGAGCCACCCCCGCCCGATTCTTTTATGTATATAGTTAAAATATGTATTATGAGGTAGCAGTGGTATTAGCATCAAGAGAGATTATTAGACTGTCCCACTAAAGAGTTACCAGTTGATATTATTTATTTACAAAAATAAATAGCTAAAAATAAATTTCTGTGGCCGAATGGTTAGCGCGCTTGGCTATGATATAAGGAACCTGGGTTTGAGTGCTGGGTAAGGCATGGATGTTTGTGTTGTGTTGCTGCCATCCTCACAGACCTTCCTATTATGGTATATAAAGTGACAGGTTCTTGTCAGCCTCTGTGGCAAGCAGCTGCTTGAGGGGGTATTTATTTTTACTTATTTTTTATTTATGTTAATAAAATCGTCATCTGTAATACATTTATATTCTTTTCCTAATATACTTCATGTATTTTACACGAGGCTCACGACATCTTAGTGAATTGAAGCCTGTTATGAATTCGCAGCAAGATCTAGATTTTTTTTCTGAACTGATAAACTATTGTTATAGTATAACAATGGAAATAAAATAAAACATATATATCAGTGATTCTCAACCTTTTATGTTTCACGTACTCCCTGGAAATGTGTATGTAACTGTCGTACCCCTTGTACAGATAGATAAAACTATAGTTATATTATAACAAAGGAAATGAAATAAAACATATATTAGTGGTTCTCAAACTTTTATGCTTCACGTACCCCCTAGAAATGTGTATGTAACTGGCGTACCACTTATACAAATAGATAAAACTAAACTTATAGTATAACAATGGGAATAAAATAAAACATATATATCAATGGTTCTCAACCTTTTATGCTTCACGTCCCCCCTGGAAATGTGTATGTAACTGTCGTACCCCTTGTATAGATAGATAAAACTATAGTTATAGTATAAAAATGGAAATGAAATAAAACCTATATATCAGTGGTTCTCAACCTTTTATGCTTCACGTACCCCCTGGAAATGTGTATGTAACTGGCGTACCCCTTGTATAAAATCGATAAACTATAGTTATAGTGTAACAATGGGAATAAAATAAAACATATATATCAGTGGTTCTCAACCTTTTATGCTTCACGTACCCCCTGGAAATGTGTATGTAACTGGCGTACCCCTTGTATAGATCGATAAACTATAGTTATAGTGTAACAATGGGAATAAAATAAAACATATATATATATGTGGTTCTCAACCTTTTATGCTTCACGTACCCCCTGGAAATGTGTATGTAACTGGCGTACCCCTTGTATAGATCGATAAACTATAGTTATAGTGTAACAATGAGAATAAAATAAAACGTATATATCAGTGGTTCTCAACCTTTTATGCTTCACGTACCCCCTGGAAATGTGTATGTAACTGGCGTACCCCTTGTATAGATCGATAAACTATAGTTATAGTGTAACAATGAGAATAAAATGAAACATATATATCAGTGGTTCTCAACCTTTTATGCTTCACGTACCCCCTGGAAATGTGTATGTAACTGGCGTACCCCTTGTATAGATAGATAAACTATAGTTATAGTGTAAAAATGGGAATAAAATAAAACATATATATATATGTGGTTCTCAACCTTTTATGCTTCACGTACCCCCTGGAAATGTGTATGTAACTGGCGTACCCCTTGTATAGATCGATAAACTATAGTTATAGTGTAACAATGAGAATAAAATAAAACATATATATCAGTGGTTCTCAACCTTTTATGCTTCACGTACCCCCTGGAAATGTGTATGTAACTGGCGTACCCCTTGTATAGATCGATAAACTATAGTTATAGTGTAACAATGAGAATAAAATAAAACATATATATCAGTGGTTCTCAACCTTTTATGCTTCACGTACCCCCTGGAAATGTGTATGTAACTGGCGTACCCCTTGTATAGATAGATAAACTATAGTCATAGTATAACAATGAAAATTAAATAAAACATATATATCAGTGGTTCTCAACCTTTTATGCTTCACGTACCCCCTGGAAATGTGTATGTAACTGGCGTACCCCTTGTATAGATAGATAAACTATAGTTATAGTGTAACAATGGGAATAAAAGAAAACATAAATATCAGTGGTTCTCAACCTTTTATGCTTCACGTACCCCCTGGAAATGTGTATGTAACTGGCGTACCCCTTGTATAGATAGATAAACTATAGTTATAGTGTAACAATGGGAATAAAATAAAACATATATATCAGTGGTTCTCAACCTTTTATGCTTCACGTACCCCCTGGAAATGTGTATGTAACTGGAGTACCCCTTGTATAGATAGATAAACTATAGTCATAGTATAACAATGAGAATAAAATAAAACATATATATCAGTGGTTCTCGACCTTTTATGCTTCACGTACTCCCTGGAAATGTGTATGTAACTGGCGTACCCCTTGTATAGATAGATAAACTATAG
Source organism: Ryuthela nishihirai (assembly GCA_038380435.1). Classification (NCBI taxonomy): domain Eukaryota; kingdom Metazoa; phylum Arthropoda; class Arachnida; order Araneae; family Heptathelidae; genus Ryuthela; species Ryuthela nishihirai. Next base: position 317,212 of record JAWZYU010000126.1, read on the forward strand.
TTATAGTGTAACAATGGGAATAAAATAAAACATATATATCAGTGGTTTTCAACCTTTTATGCTTCACGTACCCCCTGGAAATGTGTGTGTAACTGGTGTACCCCTTCCATAGATGGATAAACCTATAGTTATAGTATAACAATTGGAATAAAATAAAACATATATCAGTGGTTCTGAACCTTTTATGCTTCACGTACCCTCTGGAAATGTGTATGTAACTGGCGTACCCCTTGTATAGATAGATAAAACTATAGTTATGGATAAAATGGGAATAAAATGAAAGATATATATCAGTGGTTCTCAACCTTCTATGCTTCACGTACCCTCTGGAAATGTGTATGTAACTGGCGTACCCCTTGTATAGATAGATAAAACTGTTGTTATATTATAACAATGGGAATAAAACAAAACATCTATATTAGTGGTTCTCAACCTTTTATGCTTCCCATACCCCCTGGAAATGTGTATGTAACTGGCGTACCCCTGTATAGATAGATAAAACTATATTTATAGTGTAACAATGGGAATAAAATAAAACATATATATATATATATCAGTGGTTCTCAACCTTTTATGCTTCCCATACCCCCTGGAAATGTGTATGTAACTGGCATACCCCTTGTATAGATAGATAAAACTATAGTTATAGTATAACAATGGAAATAAAATAAATATCATACTTTGTTACTAGATCTAGCAACTTTTGAGCTACCACAGCATACCCCAAAAATTTTTACTACGTATCCCACTTTGAGATCCCCTAGTGTACATTAATGGTGAGTATTTTTCGTGACCAAAACATGTATCAGAAATTAATCTAAGCTTATCTGAATAAGGACAAATAAAATACAAAATAATGTTACATTATTACTTCTGACCCTCACGAAGTTTGCCAGATCACTAATTTCTAAAAAAAATCGATGCCAGATATTTTTTCTGAATTCTATAATCAACAATAGTGTTCGAATATTTTTTTGAGTGACTGTACCTTCACAAACATTTTTCTTCATCAACATTGTGATGCGACAAAATGAATAAAATAAAGAATAATCAGTAATGGGTTACTTCACTGGTGGGGCAGGGGTGGCTCAGTCGGTAGCGCGCAAGGCTCGTAATCTGTAGTTCCCAGGTTCGAGTCCCAGCTGGGTCAGTGTTGAGATTTATCTCCGCAAAATTCCCCGCCTTGCCCACGTCAGTAGGGGACACCGATGGGCTTGGAAAGGCTGCCGTCCGTCGGATGGGATGTTAAGCCGTGGCCCCATATGCGGGAGAGCCATACCCTGTGCACGTTAAAGAACACGCTGGATGGCCTTGACGGGAGGCTACCATCTGTCTCCCAACAGCTGTTCCAGTGGGTCCCCTCCACCAACCTTCTCTGAGACTTCGGGGTCCATGTGACCTGGCCATTTAGCCCATGGTATGCAAAAAAGTGCCGATCAGAGGTAAAACAACCCAACCCAACTTCATTGGTTATGATTTTTGGTCTAATAAACTGATAATCTCAGTTTGAATCCCAAAACAATGATTAACGTCATCGCTCATTTTATTAATTGAAATGTGGGAACATTCAATAAGAATATGCCAAAATAAGCTATTTTGATACCTGGAAATAAATTTTAAAACGATTTATTAACTAGAATAAAAAATAAAAGTAGATTAAAGTTCAAAATAGACATATTAATGGTTGTTAGTTTTATAACATACTAAGAGTAAAACCTTAATAGCAAACATCAGTATAATTTTCGGTGTGGGGGTGGCTCAGTCAGTAGCGCGCCAGGCTCGTAATCTGTAGTTCCCAGGTTTGAGTCCCAGCTGGGTCAGCATTGAAATTTATCTCCGTAAAACTCATCGCCCTGCCCACGGTCAGTAGGAGGACACCGATGGTTTTGGAAAGGCCACCATCAGCCGGATGGGACGTTAAGCTGTGGCCCCGTGTGTGGGAAAGCCATACCTTGTGCACGATAAAGAACACGCTGGATGGCCTTGACGGGAGGCTACCATCTCTCTCCCAACAGCTGTTCCAGTGGGTCCCTTCCCCCAACCTTCTCTGAGCCTTCGGGTCCATGTGACCTGGCCATTTAGCCCATGGTGTGCAAAAAATTGCCGCTCAGAGGTAAAACAACATAACGTTAAAGAACACGCTGGATGGCCTTGACGGGAGGCTACCATCTATCTCCCAACAGCTGTTCCAGTGGGTCCCCTCCCCCAACCTTCTCTGAGCCTTCGGTGTCCATGTGACCTGGCCATTTAGCCCATGGTGTGGAAAAAAGTGCTGCTCAGAGGTAAAACAACCTAACTCAGTATAATTGTCATTACTTATTCTCTTTGTGCTTGTCCATAGGTGCATTAATCAAATAATTTATTCCCATTTTTCACAAAGACATACACATCTTGATTCAAATCAAAAAGATTTCATACTTCGCCCTACCAAAATTTTCTACTTTTGAGAAAGCATGAGAATTCTGATGAAATCTAAAACCTTACAGACTGTTAATGCTAATGGAGTAATCAAGTAATCGTTGACGCTCCAGTTACCGTTCACAGCAAACTGGAGTGTGAGCAGTTACTGCACAAGCTGCAGTTTGCTGTGAACAGTAACTGCACACGCTCAATATTTCATCAAGTTTCAATGATAATATCTTTTAACCATTTCGTTGTATTCTGCATTAAATGTTTAAGAAAATCGTATGTTGACTTACAATTGCTAAATAATTTCCTTTCCACTTTCGTCCTATTCCCCATTCTTTTCTCCTTCCATTTAAAACATCAGCAGCTGTGACTTTTAACTTCAGCTGAGGCCAGTCTTCTCGTGGTACTCTCTTTAGTATCATATAAGCTCTCCACCTAAATTAGCATAAAGAGATTATCTTTTACTAAAAAGACAAGCTTTCGATAGGAAAAATGTAACAGAGTAAGAATGAAGAAAAAATTAAAAGGTTTACTTCAATCATTTCTGAAGCCAGGGAGAGATTTCGTAAAATGCTCCTTTGACATTCCTATATAACCGCTATTTCAAACAGAATTATAAAATGTCTAACAAAAATCAATATTTGCTCATATAAACAAATTCTCTTTAGTTTATGTACAGTCGCTTAAAAAAGTATCCAAACACTATGGTTGATTACAGAATTCATAAAAAATATCTGGCAACGATTTTTTTTTAGAAATTAGTTATCTGGCAACCTTCGTGTCACGTGATTACAGAATTCAGGAAAAATATCTGGAGCGTAACTGGAGCGTGTACAGCAACTGTACACGCTCCAGTTACCGTTCACAGCAAACTGGAGCGTGTGCAGTTACTGCACACGCTCCAGTTTGCTGTGAACGGTAACTGCACACGCTCAATATTTCCGTGAGTGAGCCCACATGATCTAGTATCAAAATAATATGACCACCTACAGTCGCTCATAAAAAGTATCCAAACACTATGGTTGATTACAGAATTCAGAAAAAATATCTGGCAACGATTTTTTTTTTTTAGAAATTAGTGATCTGGCAACTTTTGTGTACGTACACAAAGGTTACCAGATCACTAATTTCAAAAAAAAAAAACGTTGACATATATTTTTTCTGAATTCTGTAATCAGCTATAGTGTTCAGATATTTCTTTGAGCGACTGTACATGGGTTCGAGTTTAAGGTAAAGCATGGATATCTGTGTTGTCTTCCTGCTGAGGTCTCACAATCTTCTCTATAGAGTATTAAACTGACAGTTTCCTGTTTAGGCCTCTGTGGCTAAAAACTGCTTGAGGGAATATTTATGTATAGGTAAGATATGATGTGTCATACATTCATGAGCTTTCTGTATAGTTTTTTCTCATAATATTTATTGTAGTAACGTTCCACACAATGTGGGAATTCTCGTAGGATATGCATATATAGATTATATATATATATATAAAATTAAACAAATTATATATCACCTTGCCGACCTGCGGCCGAGTGTTTAGCGCGCTTGTCTACTGATCTACGGGACCTGGATTCGAGCCCCGGGTAAGGCATGGATGTTAGTGTTGTTTTCTGCTGAGGTCCTGCCATCCTCTCAGATCTTCTACTGTGGCATATAAACTGACAGGCTCCTGTCAGACCTCTGTGGCAAGCAGCTGCTTGAGGGGGTATTTATTATTATTTTTATATATCACCATCTGACTGAATCTGCTCTATCGGATATAGTCCAAAAAATTATCATGAATGAAAATAAAAGTGATAGTTTTTGCCACATTTTTCATATGCACATTTCCTGTCTTAAAACACTTTAAAATGCCCTGTTTTTTCTTTTAAAGCGACTCCAGATTAAAACATTGTTTTGAAATACCTAATGAACTGTTATTGGTAATGTTCCATGTCAAAAGAAAGAGAATTAAATTCTCAAGTAAAAAATGTAAGAAATCGTGAAAAATTGAATTGATAGTAAGCCTGAAACCTTTTAAAAGCAGTTCTACTTTAGAATATTGTTTTGAAATAACTAGTGAACAGAAATAGGTAGTGTTGCATATCAAAAGAAAGATAATTTGATTATGAACAACAGAATTTAAGAAATCAAGAGGAAACTGACAGTAAGCATAAAGAATATGTTCTGGCATTCTCGTCATATTTGAGAGAGATGCATGTCTTCTTGTGGCTACAATGAAGTCTGAAAGCAGATGATGCTGTTGTTCGCCTGTTCTGTTGGGACTATAGCCATCTATTCTGTTAGGACTATAGCCATCTATTCTGTTAGGACTATAGCCATCTATTCTGTTAGGACTATAGCCATCTATTCTGTTAGGACTATAGCCATCTATTCTGTTAGGACTATAGCCAACTGTTCTATTAGGACTATAGCCATCTATTCTGTTAGGACTATTAGCCAACTGTTCTGTTAGGACTATAGCCATCTATTCTGTTAGGACTATAGCCATTTGTTCTGTTGAACAATATACCTATCATCCTATTCTATTGTACAGTAGCAAAATGGATAGTAGACATATCATCTTGAGGGATGTAACTGGTCCAGGTGTCTTGGAACTGCTACCATGGCCTTGAAGTAACAGAATGCTAAAGATCAAAGCCTATGGTCACCTCCACGATTGTTTAACCCCCATCTCCAGACTCCCAATGTCTCCATCATTTTAAATCATCTAAACCTTTTTTGAGGCATCATGAAGCAGTCAGTTATTCCACACTGACAAATATAGCTTTTCAAATCTGATATGATCGAGAGTCAAAGAGAGTATTCTTTTTACAAATACTTTATAGATACAAACAGAATTCACACATTGAATTTTCGAAACTACGCATTATATTTGATAAGAAGGCAAGTGAGTAGTAGCATAAATGACAGTTCTGGCACAGTAAAAGGGGCTCGAGAATTCTATGAAAATCCATGGGAAAAGTTATGGTGGGGGGGGGGGAAGTATGTTTCTTGTGGTTTTTGTGAAAAATATGCGTGAAAATTAGAAAAAACGGGGGTGTTTATAGTAGTAGCATAAATAAGAGTTCTGGCACGCTAAAAGGGTCTCGAGAATTCTCTGAAACTCTATGGGAAAAGTTATGGGGGATGAGGTAAAAAGAATGTTTCTTGTGGTTTTTTGTGAAAATATGTGTGAAAATTAGAAAAAATTTTCACACATATTTTCACACATTTTTTCTTCTGGTTAAGAAAATGCCGCAAAAATTATTAATTTGGAAATAAAAATTTTCGACAGTGCACTTCTATTTAAAGAAGATGTCAAACCCTTAGAATCAGTGAAAATTTAACGAAGTAAGTATGTTATTTAGATAGCTTTAAGTGGACAGAAAAGTCTGCCGTCGGTATGCCGTAGGTACCTCGGACAGGTCCCCGGCAGTGCTCTTCTCAGTTACGGCATGCGACAGTGGAACGGGAAATCCAATTTTGGCTTCATCGTGAGAGCTCCCGACTGCATGCCGTAGGGAGTACGGCAAGGCCCTGGCATCGCCAACGGAGCCGCTGCCTGCGGAAGTTCGCGGCTGATATCTTGGGCAGATTCTTTTAAACTGTTATGTGTGCCTAGTAAAGAAATTCCTTGAATCTCTATATCTGCTTCTATCTGCCTGATCAAATTATTTAAGACTATGACAAATATCAGTGTAGACAAAGGGCAGCCTTGCCTGATTCCCTGATATTCGTTTGTGAAATGTCCATTTATATCAATTGTGTATGTGATGTCATGATACAAAGTTTTTAAAGCATTAATAAAATTTTTCCCGAGACTTTAGTTAGATAATAGTTTTAATATTCTTGTAGCAAAATTATTACTTGAACACTGATTAGATCAAATTTTTAATATTCTTCTATGATAAGAAATTTATTCAGTTTTGATTTTAAATTACGGTTGAGTATTTTAGAAAGGTCTCAAACGATTCGAAGTCAGTTTTAGTTCCCCCTCTGGTATAGAACCCCAATCTAAGGTAAGTACGATTTAAAATTATTACTTGAATTTTGATTAGATGAAAATTTTAATATTCTTCTATGATAAGAAATTTATTCAATTTTGGTTTTTAAATTTCGGTTGAGTATTTAAGAAAGGTCTCAAGCGATTCGAAGTCAGTTTGAGTTCCCACTTCGGTATAGAGTCCCAATCTAAGGTAAGTACGATTTAAATACATTTAATTGTAAAGCTTTAATTGTAAAGCTGGAAAACGGGAATTATTACGTGGACTTTCGTTAGATAAAGTTTTAATATTCTTGTAGCAAAATTATTACTTGAACATTGATTAGATTAAAATTTTAATATTCTTCTATGTTAAATTATCATACACTTCACAAAGTTTCGGTTTGATACCAGAATTATTACTTTGGACTTTTATTAGATGAATGTTTTAATATTATTGTAGCAAAATTATTACTTGAACGTTGCTTAGATAAAAGTTTTTAATATTCTTGTAGCAAAATAATTACTTTGGACTTTGATTAAAAGTTTGTTTTTTTTCTATGATAAGAAATTTATTCACTTTTAGATAAAACTTTTAATATTCTTCTTTGATAACAGAATTAATACTTTGGACTTTGCTTAGAAAGTTTTGATTCTGCTGTATCCAGTGAAGTGTACGATAACTCAACAAAACACAGCATTTTTTGCTCTCATACAAACAACCTTCATTTCAACCTAATTCATTTAAACTAATTCACAATTTTTCGGAAGATGAGGTTTAAACTAATTCACAAAATTAGTTTAAACCTCATCTTCCGAAAAAAAAACTTAAATTAGTTTTTCACATGCTAAAAATCATCCCCGTTTTTTCTAATTTTCACATACATTTTCACAAAAAACCACAAGAAACATACTTTTTCCCTCACCCCCCCCCCATAACTTTTCCCATGGATTTTCATAGAATTCTCGAGCCCCTTTTACTGTGCCAGAACTCTCATTTATGCTACTACTCAAGTGTGAAAAAAATTCACCAATCCTCCACCGAGACTCGATAGAGCAACTGGTAGGCGACTTGGTAGAACAATTGGTAGGCGACTTGGCAGAACAACTTGTAGACGACTTGGTAGAGCAATTGGTAGGCAACTTGGTAGAGCAACTGGTAGGAGACTTGGCAGAATAACTTGTAGACGACTTGGTAGAGCAACTGGTAGGAGACTTGGTAGAGCAACTGGAGTGTAACTAGTAGGTCCCAAGTTCGAGTCCAGGAGGCATATTGGTGATATTTTTAAAACTTATATTCTTATTAAATATCAGTTTTGACTATCACTTCAGTGAGTTCTATTTATGCACATTGCATTTTTTTGGTACGTTAAAAAACGTCTCTCTCTATATATATATCTGCATTGTAATAACATTTTGGAGATCAGTACTTCTGATGATCATTTGTAGCAATGTAGCTAACGTAGGATGGGAAACAGACCATAGGAAGTTTTTTTATCCCACCTCTCCCTTTTCGAGATATTTTTCTTAATAGTTGAGTCGTGATGTTTTACTTCTGAGCAGCACTTTTTTTCCACACAATGGACTAAAAGGCCAGTTCACAAGGACCCCGAAGGCTCAGAGAAGGTTGGGGGAGAGGGGATCCATTGGAACAGCTGTTGGGAGACAGATGGTAGTCTCCCGTCAAGGCCATCCACCGTGTTCTTTAACGTACGCAAGGTATGGCTCTCCCGCATATGGGGACACGGCTTAACGTCCCATCCGACAGACGGTGGCCTTTACCAAGCCCATTGGTGTCCCCTACTGACCGTGGGCACAGCGGGGAATTTTTGCAGAGATGAATCAGCTATTGGGAGACAGATGGTAACCTCCCATCAGGCCATCTTGTGTGTTCTTTAACGTACATAGGTCCTATTTACATCACAAACAGAAAAGGCAGTTATCCATTGGATGGGACGCTAAGCCACAGCCCCGTGTGCGGGACCAACCATACCCTATGCAAGTTCAAGATGCAGGATGGCCATGACAGGAGGATTCCAATCTGTCAGATAGAAGGCTTTCATGAGATGGATGACTTACATACATTCACATTGTAGAACAAAAGCGATACTAGCGCCCCTACAAAACAGAGGCTTATTTACACATTTCATTTGTAGAAAATTACGGTTTTAAATATGTACACTACACAATTGTAAGTTGTTTCTGGCAAAAAGCAATAAAAATGCAAATAATAATTAGATGCAGAACTTCAAAGGAAGTTATCCACAAACTTCGGGGGCGGGGGTGTCCAGTCGGTAGCGCGCCAGTCTCGTAATCTGCAGTTCCCAGGTTCGAATCCTAACTGGGTCAGGGTTGAGACTTATCTCTGCAAAACTCCCTGCCCTGCCCACGGTCAGTAGGGGACACTGATGGGCTTGGAAAGGCCATTGTCCGTTGGAAGGGACCTTAAGCCGTGACCCTGTGTACGGCCATTCCCTGTGCACGTTAAAGAGCACACTGGATGGCCTTGACGGGAGACTACCATCTGTCTCCCAACAGATGTTCCAGTGGGTCCTCTCCCCCAACCTTCTCCGAGTCTTTGGGGTCCTTGTGACCTGTCCATTTAGACCGTAGTGTGCAAAAAAGCGCCGCTCAGAGGTAAAACAACCCAACGTTAAAGAACACGCTGGATGGCCTTGACGGGAGACTACCATCTGTCTCCCAACAGAGGTTCCAGTGGGTCTCCTCCCCCAACCTTCTCCGAGTCTTCGGGGTCCTTGTGACCTGGCCATTTAGCCCGTGGTGTGCAAAAAAGTGCCGCTCAGAGGTAAAACAACCCAACCACACAATTCGAAAATTTGTGGGAAAATGGGAATTACGGCCAGATGGTAAAGTTGACGCCGCCAGCAGTGCTAATGAGTCGCCTAGTCATTTAATTCTGCGACATAACAGTATTCAAATTCTGAAAGCTTTTAACATTCAACAGCTACTATTTTTAGCATGCCGTTGATTAATATCGATCATGAACTTTTAGTGACGTAATAAAAAAATTAAACATCTTAAAACAGATATACACAGTTGTATCAAATTAATATGACCACCTACCATACATATACAATGGTAGGTAGTCATATTAGTCTGATACAACTGTGCATAGAGGGTTTTTTTAAGCTTTTTTTTTGGTGATAACTTAAGAATCTTACCTGTTGTGTATATTCTTGATATATGCTACGGAATCCTTTAGTATATAAGGAGGCTTCGGCCATACAACATTTTTCCCAAAATGTTTGCTATTTTTCACATTCCTAAAAGAACATCAAATTTCGTCAATTATAAAATGATGTAATTTTATGCGAACTTATAAATTCTTCATATTCTTACACAGATAATTTTACACTAGGTATATAAAAATTAACTATCATGCTTAATAGATTTTAGGAGCTGACTACAAAGCTAAATCATAATTTGTATTACACTGATCTATCAAAATATTAGAAAATTTCGTTATGTTAGGTTGGGTTGCTTTACCTCTGAGCGGCACTTTTTTGCACACCATGGGCTAAATGGCCAGGTCACATGGACCCCGAAGGCTCAGAGAAGGTTGGGGGAGGGACCCACTGGAACAGCTGTTGGGAGACAGATGGTAGCCTCCCGTCAAGGCCATCCAGCGTGTTCTTTAACGTGCACAGGGTATGGCTCTCCCGCACACGGGACCACGGCTTAACGTCCCATCCGACGGACGGTGGCCTTTTCAAGCCCATCGGTGTGCCCTACTGACCGTGGGCAAGGCGGGGAATTTTGCGGAGATAAATCTCAACGCTGACCCAGCTGGGACTCGAACCTGGGAACTACAGATTACGAGCTTGGCGCGCTACTGACTGAGCCACCCCCGCCCCAAAACCCAGAATGCACCAATTAGTGTGTGCCATACCAAAAGGAAATAGAAGTGCACGTATCTGCCACCACGAATGTCAATTCATACCTTAAATTATGTGTATTGTAGAACTAGCCGTGGTTAACACTCTAGGCTACCGATCTAAGGGACCTGGGTTCGAGTCCCGGGTAAGGCATGGATGTATGTGTCGTTTTTCTGCTGAGGTCCTGCCATCCTCTCAGACCTTCTACTATGGCATATAAACTGGCAGTCTCCTGTCAGACCTGTGTGGCAAGCAGCTGCTTGAGGGGGTATTTATTTTATTTATTTTTATTGTGGAACTAATATGATTCAATTGATAGTACTTGTATATTTTTACGGATTTTATCTGTAGGGAAAATATGGACCCGAAAAAGTTAACAAAAATAATTTCAATACTAGTCGAAGTGTGTTCTTAAAGTTTTGTTAAGTACGGATTTCTGACAAAATCCCAAAAGAATACAACTTTATAAATGGATAATTTCTACAATGACTTTTATATATAATAGATTTCAATATTAATAAACATTGATATGTTTTGGTAATTAAAAACTTCGTACTACCATGGCCGAGTGGTTAGCGCGCTTGGCTACTGATCTAAGAGACCTGGGTTCGAGCCCCGGGTTAAGGATGGCTGTTTGTGTCGTTTTTCTGCTGAGGGCCTGTCATCCTCTCAGACCTTCTACTATGGCATATAAACTGACAGGCTCCTGTCAGACCTCTGTGGCAAGCAGCTGCTTGAGGGGGTATTTATTTTTTATTTTTTTTATACGTAGAAATGGAATGAAAACTCACCTGAAAAGTTTCGTTAGCTGGTTAATATATGACCTTATTTTGTATTTCCTGTAATAAGCCATTATGACAAGGGCCGCTTTCATTTTTCTATATTGTATCCGTGCAAGTCCTCCACGCCACATCTGCATAAACAATAAGATATATATATATTGTTAGATTTTTCAGGTGTATTTGATTATTTCGCAACGGAGCATGAGTTCGAAATAAATGAACCAACAATAAATGAACTGCTTTAATAACTAAGGCAATAACATTACAATAAATCATAAACAAGTTTCTGCACTTTTTTCAATAAACACCAATATGTTTTCTATTAATATTAACGTGCCATCCGACGGACGGCGACCTTTCCAAGCCCATCGGTGTCCCCTACTGACCGTGGGCAGGGCGAGGAATTTTGCGGAGATAAATCTCAACGTTGATCCAACTGGGACTCGAACCTGGGAACTACATATTACGAGCCTGGTGCGCTACCGACTGAGCCACTCCTGTCCCTTACCCAATGGGACTTTTTTGCACACAATGGGCTAAATGGTCAGGGTTGGGTTGTTTTACCTGTGAGCGGCACTTTTTTGCACACCATGGGCTAAATGGCCAGGTCACAAGGACCCCGAAGGCTCAGAGAAGGTTGAAGGAGGGGACTCACTGCAACAGCTGTTGGGAGACAGATGGTAGCCAGGGCGGGGAATTTTGCGGAGATAAATCTCAACGCTGACCCAGCTGGGACTCGAACCTGGGAACTACAGATTACGAGCCTGGCGCGCCCCGCCCCTAAATGGTCAGGTCACAAGGACCCCGAAGGCTCAGAGAAGGTTGGGGGAGGGGACCCATTGGAACGGCTGTTGGGAGACAGCACACTTTAAAGTGCACAGGGTATGGCGGAGTAATACAACAAAACTGGCGGAGTAATACACCTGGGATCCTTAGTCCAGGTTCCACCAGACAAGTGCACAGTACAGGCAGTGTAAAGAACATCGGATCGCTCCCAGGAGAGCAAGGAGAGGACCTTGACGATGTTCAATGCCCATGTGCACGTGAACCTGAGATGATGTATATGGGTAAAAAGGTAAATTTTTGGTCGAAGATGATACCGAGAGACTTGATCTCCACAACTGAAATGATGTTACCCTTGAGTCGTAGCTCGGGTTGGGTGGGTTGTTTTACCACTGAGCGGCACTTTTTTGCACACCATGGGCTAAATGGTCAGGTCACATGAACCCCGAAGGTTCAGAGAAGGTTGGGGGAGGGGACCCAATCGAACAGCTGTTAAGAGACAGATGGTAGCCTCCTGACAAGGCCATTCAGTGTGTTCTTTAACGTGCACAGGGTATGGCTTTCTTGAACATGGGGACACGGATTACTTCCCATCCGACGGACAGCGGTCTTTCCAAGCCCATCGGTGTCCCCTACTGACCGTATGCAGGGAGGAAAATTTTGCGGAGATAAATCTCAATGCTGACCCAACTAGGGTTCGAACCTGGGAACTAAAGATTACGAGCCTGGCACGCTACCGACTGAGCCACCCCTGCCCTCACAGCTAGGGAATCAGATCAAGATTACGCTTATGGCAAAAGCGCACACAAGCAGTCTTCTGTGGGGAGAACTGGAACCCATTGACCATCGTCAAAACCGAAGATTGTTCAGGGCAATTTTCAGTTGTTTTTCAATGACCTTCACGCTACACGATCGGCAAAAGATGCTAAAATCGTCAACATATAGGACTTTGCCTACAGATGGAGGAAGTTGTCTAGTAATAGAATTAATCTTGAAAACGAAAAGCGTAACACTCAGAATGCAGTCTTGTGGTCAGCGTTGAGACTTATCTCCGCAAAACTCCCCGCCCTGCCCACGGTCAGTAGGGGACACCAATGGGCTTGGAAAGGCCGCCGTCCGTCGGATGGGACGTTAAACCGTGGCACCGTGTGCGGGAGAGCCATACCCTGTGCACGTTAAAGAACACGATGGATGGCCTTGACGGGAGGCTACCATCTGTCTCCCAACAGCTGTTCCAGTGGGTCCCCTTCCACAACATTCTCTGAGCCATCGGGGTCCATGTGACCTGGCCATTTAGCTCATGGTGTGCAAAAAAGTGCCGCTGAGAGGTAAAACAACCCAACCCTAACAGTGTCTAGTGGGTCCCCTCTTTATCACCCCCCCAACCTTCTCTGAGCCATCGGGATTCTAGTGACCTGGTCATTCAGCCCACTCTGTGCAAAGAAGTGGAGCTCAGAGGTAAAACAAACCAACCTCATTGATATTTTTTTCCCACCGCATCTTAGATGTCCCACTCTTTCTCCGGCCTTACACACACTGTTCACAACACTATTTAATAATCTGCAGTTATGCATATGGGCAACATGCTGAAACCAATACAGTCTCTCTTTGCACAATATGCTGCTCATAGGAAGTTACCGACTTTTTCTTCTAATCTCATCATTACTTACAATCCACGTTTAACTACCATAACTAATTTTAGAAAGGAGCAAACTATTATGTAGCCTAATTTTAGTCGTCTATTTCTCACGGGATGGGTAGCTCAGTCGGTAGCACGCCAGGCTCGTAATCTGCTAGTTTCCAGGTTCGAGTCCCAGCTGGGTCAGAGTTGAGATTTATCTCCACAAAATTCCCCGCCCTGCTCACGGTCAGTAGGGGACAACGATGGGCTTAGAAAGGACGCCGTCCATCGGATGGGACGTTACGACACGTGTGTGGGAGAACAGTACCCTGTACACGTTAAAGAACATGCTGGATGGCTTTGATGGGAAACTACCATCTGTCTCCCAACAGCTGTTCCAGTGGGTCCCCTCCCCCAACCTTCTCTGAGCCTTCGGGGTCCATGTGACCTGCCCATTTAGCCCATATGTGCAAAAAAGTGCTGCTCAGAGGTAAAACAACCCAACAAAAATCTATTTCTCCATAGATTCTAAGACGTTCCAGCAGCAATCCCTGTTCATCTGTTAATCTCATGCTGCACACGCCAGCAGTATCTGTTACCTAGCTCCCAAGATAACCAAGCTAGATACTTGCTCAAGGGTGAAACATTTCAGATTAAATGACCCACAACCAGCCTGATCGATTTCAACACTTCGGTTTTCTCTTTGTTTATCACCAAACCAACTCTGTTACCAATCTAAACAAGAGTTCTAATAAAAGAGTTCTCGTAAATATCGTTTGCCAAAAGGACCAAATCAGCATAATCTAAATCAGATATTTTCAAACCTCGATCATTTAAGGCGAAAATATTCCCCTTACAGTAATGATATATGAAGAGCATATTACGAGCCTGGAGATTCCTTTTCAGTTAAAGAGAAATAGGAAATTATTAAATACTACAAATTAATCTGTGCTTTCGACAAATAAACACTTGGGTTTGAATGACATTTCTCTACCGTCACTCTAACCCCTATTTGACCTTGAACATGCCACCAGACCTGAAAACGTTTAAAATTTCTAAGTTCTACTGCCCAAAATAGCTTTTTTCACCAATTTTTAGCTCTCTTCAAGTCAACGGGTATATGGAAATCTCACATTTGACTTTGAAGGATGTATTGTACCCAAAATTGTTTCAAAAATTTTTCTGAAATTTTCCCAAAAAAGTTTCTGAGATATGTGATCAGAAATACTTCCAAGCACCAGTTTTTAACTCTATCATGGGTATGTCGAAATTTGACCTCGAAGCACCCAGCACATCCAAAATTGAAAACATTTCTGAGATCTACGACCCCAAAAATCGGGAAAATATCCGGGATTTCTATGTGCAACCGTCACACATGCGTACCAGGACATCAAAATCAACAATACCTTCTGCTGCTGGTAAAAATGTGGCCGTAAGCAGGCCTTTGATTTTCAAGGTGAGCACAGCCTCTCCCGTATTCACATCGTCTTTCATTTTCACGGTGAGTACAGCCTCTCATTTATTCACATCCTGTCATTCATTTTCAAGGTGAGCACAGCCTCTCCAGTATTCACAACCTGTTATTCATTTTCAAGGTGAGCACAGCCTCTCCCGTATTCACATCCTGTATTTCATTTTCAAGGTGAGCACAGCCTCTCCTTAATTCACATCCTGTCATTCATTTTCAAGGTGAGCACAGCCTCTCCCGTATTCACATCATTCTTTCATTTTCAAGGTGAGCACAGGTTCTCCCGTATTCACATCCTGTCTTTCATTTTCAAGGTGAGCACAGCCTCTCCCGTATTCACATCCTGTCGTTCATTTTCAAGGTGAGCACAGCCTCTCCTTAATTCACATCCTGTCATTCATTTTCAAGGTGAGCACAGCCTCTCCCGTATTCACATCCTGTCTTTCATTTTCAAGGTGAGCACAGCCTCTCCCGTATTCACATCCTGTCTTTCATTTTCAAGGTGAGCACAGCCTCTCATTTATTCACATCCTGTCTTTCATTTTCAAGGTGAGCACAGTCTCTCCCGTATTCACATCGTCTTTCATTTTCACGGTGAGCACAGCCTCTCCCGTATTCACATCGTCTTTCATTTTCACGGTGAGCACAGCCTCTCATTTATTCACATCCTGTATTTCATTTTCAAGGTGAGCACGGCCTCTCCTTTATTCACATCCTGTCATTCATTTTCAAGGTGAGCACAGCCTCTCCTTTATTCACATCCTGTCATTCATTTTCAAGGTGAGCACAGCCTCTCCCGTATTCACATCCTGTCTTTCATTTTCAAGGTGAGCACAGCCTCTCATTTATTCACATCCTGTCTTTTCATTTTCAAGGTGAGCACATCCTCTCCCGTATTCACATCGTCTTTCATTTTCACGGTGAGCACAGCCTCTCCCGTATTCACATCGTCTTTCATTTTCACGGTGAGCACAGCCTCTCATTTATTCACATCCTGTATTTCATTTTCAAGGTGAGCACGGCCTCTCCTTTATTCACATCCTATCATTCATTTTCAAGGTGAGCACAGCCTCTCCATTATTCACATCCTGTCATTCATTTTCAAGGTGAGCACAGCCTCTCCCGTATTCACATCCTGTCTTTCATTTTCAAGGTGAGCACAGCCTCTCATTTATTCACATCCTGTCTTTCATTTTCAAGGTGAGCACATCCTCTCCCGTATTCACATCGTCTTTCATTTTCACGGTGAGCACAGCCTCTCCCGTATTCACATCGTCTTTCATTTTCAAGGTGAGCACAGCCTCTCCTGTATTCACATCCTGTCTTTCACTTCGAAGGTGAGCACAGCCTCTCGTGTATTCACATCCTGTCATTCATTTTCAAGGTGAGCCCAGCCTCTCCCCTATTCACATCTTGTCATTCATTTTCAAGATGAGCACAGTCTCTCCCGTATTCACATCGTCTTTCATTTTCAAGGTGAGCACAGCCTCTCCTGTATTCACATCCTGTCTTTCATTTTCAAGGTGAGAACAGCCTCTCTCGTATTCACATCCTGTCGTTCATTTTCAAGGTGAGCACAGCCTCTCCCGTATTCACATCGTCTTTCATTTTCAAGGTGAGCACAGCCTCTCCCGTATTCACATCGTCTTTCATTTTCAAGGTGAGCACAGCCTCTCCTGTATTCACATCCTGTCTTTCATTTTCAAGGTGAGAACAGCCTCTCCCGTATTCACATCCTGTCATTCATTTTCAAGGTGAGCACAGCCTCTCCTGTATTCCCCTCCTGACTTTCATTTTCAAGGTGAGCACAGCATCTCCTGTATTCACATCCTGTCGTTCATTTGCAAGGTGAGCAGAGGCTCTCCTGTATTCACATCCTGTCATTCATTTCGAAGGTGAGCACAGCCTCTCGTGTATTCACATCCTGTCATTCATTTTCAAGGTTAGCCCAGCCTCTCCCCTATTCACATCCTGTCATTCATTTTCAAGGTGAGCACAGCCTCTCCCCTATTCACATCCTGTCATTCATTTTCAAGGTGAGTCACCATCCACCTTGTCGAGGTGAAGACGCTTGAGGGCCTTAGTGAAGTTGAAGGCTATGCTGACTGTAGCTGGTCCAGTTGGACAGGACAAGATGGAAGGGCCAGACTAAGAGTTCCCTTCACGGGAGCCGAGGCAACTTGGGTCTTTATATCCTTGCTTGTGGCGATCCGGGACATAGATTAAATTTAGGTGGTGACCTTCGGGGTCCATGTGACCTGGCCATTTAGCCCATGGTGTGCAAAAAATGTGCCGCTCAGAGGTAAAACAACCCAACTGACTTGTCCCCGATGTAGATAGTGGTAAAATGGCATACTCCTTATGAATGACATGCAGTCTCTGAATTGCGATCACCAGAATATGTTATTCATCTTATTTACCTCCGTTTCTTCGAGGTCAAGGTAGTCCGTATCCGAAACGAAGGCCCACAATGATAATAATAGTAAACTTTATTCAAATTCATGTTAGTTACACAAAAGTTGAAGCAAATGATCCGCAAAGCGTTGGGTTGTTTTACCTCTGAGCGACACATTTTTGCACACCATGGGCTAAATGGCCAGGTCACATGGATCCTGAAGGCTCAGAGAAGGTTAGGGGAGGGGACCCACTGGAACAGCTGTTAGGATACAGATGGTTGCCTCCCATCAAGGCCATCCAGCGTGTTCTTTAACGTTGGGTTGTTTTTACCTCTGAGCGGCACTTTTTTGCACACCATGGGCACGCTGGATGGCCTTGACGGGAGTCAAGGCCATCCAGCGTGTTCTTTAACGTTGGGTTGTTTTACCTCTGAGCGGCACTTTTTTGCACACCATGGGCTAAATGGCCAGGTCACATGGACCCCGAAGGCTCAGAGAATGTTGGGGGAGAGGACCCACTGGAACAGCTGTTGGGAGACAGATGGTAGCCTCCCGTCAAGGCCATCCAGCGTGTTCTTTAACGTGCACAGGGTATGGCTCTCCCGCACACGGGGCCACGGCTTAATGTTCCATCCGACGGACGGCGGCCTTTCCAAGCCCATCGGTGTCCCCTACTGACCGTGGACAGGGCGGGGAATTTTGCGGAGATAAATCTCGGCGCTGACCCAGCTGGGACTCGAACCTGGGAACTACAGATTACGAGACTGGCGCGCTACCGACTGAGCAACCTCCGCCCAGTATATAATAAGTACTAAATATAGTACTCATTATATTCAGAGAGGGGTGACTAATTTTTTTGTCTGGTGAGCTTATTAATCTATAAAACTATTATTATTAACCAACAGCAAAAAAGGGGCTAGAATCGATTCGTGCAAAGGAGATGCTGGCAGTGTTTGAACCTAGTGGCCCGAAACGGTTAACAGATATTGTCACAGGTGATGAGACGTAAGTTTATTATTATACAACTCCTAAAAAGATCAACAACTATGTTCAGACGGCTGAAGATGAACCGCATCCCCAAATCCTCCGACGAAAACTTTCACTCAAGGAAGACGATGTTCACAATTTTTTTAAATTCCCAGAAGTGGTAGCTGTGAACACCTTACCTGAAAAAATGAATATAAATTGCTACTATTACACTAGCAATGTCTTGCCTAAAATGGTTAAACTGATGACGGAGAAACGTCCAACAACAGGTGTGTTAAGGATTCTCCTTCGTGACAATACCAGTGATCACAAAAAATATATATTAGGGCCTCTCTGGAGCAGGTTGAGTTGTTTTATCTCTGAGCAGCGCTTTTTTTGCACAAAATGGGCTAAATGGCCAGGTCACAAGGACCCCGAAGGCTCAGAGAAGGTTGGGGGAGGGGACCCACTGGAACAGCTGTTCGGAGACAGATGGAAGTCTCCTGTCAAGACCATCCAGCGTGTTCTTTAACGTGCACAGTTTATGGCTCTCCCGCACATGAGGCCACGGCTTAACGCCCCATCCGACGGACGGCGACCTTTCCAAGCCCATCGGTGTCCCCTACTGACCGTGGGCAGGGCAGGTAGTTTTCCAGAGATTAATCTCAACGATGTCCCAGCTGGAATTCGAATCTGGGAACTGCAGATTACGAGCTTGGCACGCTACCGTCTGAGCCACCCCCGTCACATCTAGGGCAGGAAAAAATCAAACAGCCATCCCATCCTGCATATTCACCAGATCTTTCACCATGCGATCTTTGGTTATTCCCAAAAATAACAAAACTTGTTAGAAAGCATTTTTCAAGGCTGCAAGACCTTACAAAATGCATTTATTCGGAGCTGTGGAGTATTTATTCCCCAACAGGAGTACAGTCGCTCAAAAAAACCTCCGAACAGTGTGATTGATTGCAGAATTCAGAAATAATATCTGGCAACGTTTTTTTAGAAATTAATGATCTGGCAACCTTCGATGGACCAGATGATAAAGGGGCCAAGGTCCCTTTTACAAAATGGTCCAGTTTTTTAAAGAAGGATGTTAGATTCTGGCAAACTTCGTGTACGTACACGTACCATAGTGTTCGAATATTCTTTGAGCGACTGTACCACTGAGCTTTCGAGAATTAGTGTAGTCTTTTGCAGCTTTGAACAGATGCTAGAGAGGATATTTTGAAGGATAGTGAAAGTTTTACAAGAGATAAGAGCCTTCCTTTCCCAGCCCATCGATGCCTTCTTTCTCACCAATGGAGGGGGTGGGGTGGCTCAGTGGCTAGCGCGCCAGACTCGTAATCTGTAGTTCCCAGGTTCGAGTACCAACTGAGTCAGCGTTGAGATTTATCTCCGCAAAACTTCCTGCCCACGGTCAGTAGGGGATACCGATGGGCTTGGAAAGGCCGCCGTCGGTCGGATGGGACGTTAAGCCGTGGCTCCGTGTGCGGGAGAGCCATACCCTGATGCACGTTAAAGAACACGCTGGATGGCCTTGACGGGAGGCTACCATCTGTCTCCTAACAGCTGTTCCAGTGGGTCCCCTCCCCCAACCTTCTCTGAGCCTTCGGGGTCCATGTGACCTGGCCATTTAGCCCATGGTGTGCAAAAAAGTGCCGCTCAGAGGTAAAACAACCCAACATTAAAGAACACACTGGATGGCCTTGACGGGACGCTACCATCTGTCTCCCAATAGCTGTTCCAGTGAGTCCTCTCCCTCAACCACCTCCGAGCCTTCGGGGCCCATGTGACCCGGCTATTTAGACCATGGTGTGCAAAAAAGTGCCGCTCAGAGGTAAAACAACCCAACCCAACTCTCACCAATGGCAATATTTCGGTGTGTAGTGGAGACAGGCAATAAATACGCTATAGAAATCGCAAGATAACAAAAAAAAATACCTTTTGCAGAAACACAACAATTCCAGGAATAAATGCTGCCCTAGCTTGTTCCAGATGAGCAATGGTTTTCGGCGACTTTATAAATATCTTGGTTTTCCCATATTCTACGTCATCTTCGAATCCTTGTTCTTCTATTAGCACGCTGCATCCTTCCATGTCAGAACCGTCTGTGAAATTAGGCCACGTAAATTTGGAGATCATCTTATACCTAAAAAAATGATATTATTACATATATAAATGCAAAATATACATTTTCATCTAATACTAAAAATCATTTTTAGCACTCCAGCACGAGTATTTTTTTTACGAAATTAGCATAATTTCTGAGATCTATAACTCAAAATATCCACGGGAAACAATATATAGCTTTTTAGCACCGATAGATCGATATTTTACCTTGGAGGACCTATTACATGGGGCAGGGTGGCTCAGTCGGTAGCGCGCCAGGCTCGTAATCTGTAATTCCCAGGTTCGAGTCCCAGCTGGGTCAGCGTTGAGATTTCTCTCCGCAAAATTCCCCGCCCTGCCCACGGTCAGTAGGGGACACCGATGGGCTTGGAAAGGCCGCCGTCCGTCGGATGGGACATTAAGCCGTGGCCCCGTGTGTGGGAGAGCCATACCCTGTGCACGTAAAAGAACACGCTGGATGGCTTTGACGGGAGGCTACCATCTGTCTCCCAACAGCTGTTCCAGTGGGTCCCCTCCCCCAACCTTCTCTGAGCCTTTGGGGTCCATGTGACCCGGCCATTTAGCCCATGGTGTGCAAAAAAGTGCCGCTCAGAGGTAAAACAACCCAACAACCCGACCCATTACATCCAAAATTTTGCAACGTTTCCAAGATCAACGATTGAAAATACCCCCAGGAACCAATTTTTAGCTGTATAGCACCGATAGATGTAAAGTTTATCTTTGGCCTCAAAGACTCATCTGATCCAAAATTTCATAAAGTTTTCGAGATCTGCAACCCGAAACATCCCCAGAAACCGATTTTCACGCTTCTAACATTCGTAGATCATGGTTTGACAATTATTTAACCTTTCCTATATTTAACCTTTCCCCCCTGAGATCTACGACCCGGATAACACCTAGGTGCAAATTTTCACAGCTCTATCATTTCTGCATCATAGTTTGAAGTAGCTTCATCCCCTGTCACTCTCGCCAGGCTCGTAATCTGTAGTTCCCAGGTTCGAGTCCTAGCTGGGTCAGCGTTGAGATTTATCTCTGCAAAATTCCCCGCCTTGCCCACAATCAGTAGGGGACACCAATGGGCTTGGAAATGCCGCCGTCCGTCGTATGGAACGTTAAGCCGTGGCCCCATGTGCGGGAGAGCAACACCCTGTGCACGTTAAAGAACACGCTGGATGGCCTTGACAGAAAGCTACCATCTGTCTCCCAACAGCTGTTCCAGTGGGTCCCCTCCTCTAACTTTCTCCGAGCCTTCGGGGTCCATGTGACCTGGCCATTTAGCCCATGGTGTGCAAAAAAGTGCCGCTCAGAGGTAAAACAACACAACGTTAAAGAACACGCTGGATGGCTTTGACGGGAGGATACCATCTGTCTCCCAACAGCTGTTCCAGTGGGTCCCCTCCCCCAACCTTCTCCGAGCCTTCGGGGTCCATGTGACCTGGCCATTTAGCCCATGGTGTGAAAAAAAGTGCCGCTCAGAGGTAAAACAACCCAACCCATCTGGATGTTCTTTTTTCAATTTTCGCCAGTGTACAATCAATCATATTCTTATGCAGCCAATCAGGTGAAACCCATGTGTACTTATATTTCTCGCAGTGTTTGTAACAAGTTTCAGATATTCTGAAACCATTAAGTTTACTTACCTGTAGGAGACGTTGCCCATTACAACTGTGAATACCAAAAGGGCCTATCACCCCTCCCCAAAGGTCAGAGTCAGTACCAACTTTGGCATTGAAGTTACATAGAAAAAGGGGGCAGATGTGGCTTAGTCAGTAGCACACCAAGCTCGGAATATGTAATTCCCACGTTCGAGTCACAGCTGGGTCAGCGTTGAGATTACTTACCAAATATTACTGAATTTTTGCTGCACACATTTCACTATGAAATTGGTGAGATTATTTTTTTGTGGTGGAAGCAGTTTTTTTCTTTCCTTCGCCTATCTTCTTCTGCCTAACTTTTTGGTTCTCACCAAAAAATTTAGGTTGTTGTTTGGGTTGTTTTACCTCTAAGCGGCACTTTTTTGCACACCATGGGCTAAATGGGCAGGTCACATGGACCCCGAAGGCTCAGAGAATGTTGGGGGAGGGTACCCACTGGAACAGCTGTTGGGAGACAGATGGTAGGCTCCCGTCAAGGCCATCCATCGTGTTCTTTAACGTGCAGGGTATGGCTCTCCCGCACATGGGGCCACGGCTTAACGTCCCATCCGACGGACGGCGGCCTTTCCAAGCCCATCGGTGTCCCTTACTGACCGTGGGCAGGGCGGGGAATTTTCCGGAGATAAATCTCAACGCTGACCCAGCTGGGACTCGAACCTGGGAACTACAGATTACGAGCCTGGCGCGCTACTGACTGACCCACCCCCGCCCCCAAAAAATTTAGGAGACACTATTGCATCCCATTACACACTTTCCTTAACAAATAAAAAAGGAACACAAGTGTACTTGCCTTTGTAAAAATCTTCCATAATTTTGCCTATAAGCAAATCCTGCCCTTCGCACTCTTACATTCTCAAGAAGACCCAAGTAACAGACTTGATGCTGTATCCTCTCTTCATCAAATATGGCCGGCGATTTACAATCATTAGGCTTAACACAGCGAACGTAGAAGGGTTCCTGAACAGAAATCAAATAAACTCTTATCTCAGATACACAAATATGGAAAGTAAGAGGCAATACAACTGAAATATAACTAAACTCTGACAGCATCAACATATTGAAGAATACGCGTCATTAACAATTTAAAATGGAGGTCTGTGATGAGTACTAAATCAAAAATATGTATCTTCAGGTTGTTTGGGTTGGGTTGTTTTACCTCTGAGCTGCACTTTTTTGCACACCATGGGCTAAATGGCCAGGTCACATGGAACCCCAAAGGCTCAGAGAAGGTTGTGGGAGGGACCCACTGGAACAGCCGTTAGGAGACAGATGGTAGCCTCCCGTCAAGGCTGTTTTACCTCTGAGCGGCACTTTTTTGCACACAATGGGTTAAATGGCCAGGTCACAAGGACCCCGAAGGCTCACAGGTTGTGGCAGGGGACCCACTGGAACAGCCATTAGAAGACAGATGGTAGCATCCCGTCAAGGTTGTTTTACCTCTTAGCTGCACTTTTTTGCACACAGTGGGTTAAATGGCCTGGTCACAAGGACCCTGAAGGCTCAGAGGTTGTGGGAGGAGACCCACTGGAACTGCCGTTAGGAGACAGATGGTAGCATCCCGTCAAGGTTGTTTTACCTCTGAGCGGCTCTTTTTTGCACACAGTGGGCTAAATAGCCAGGTCCCATGGACCCCAAAGGCTCAGAGAAGGTTGTGGGAGGGGACCCACTGGAACAGCCGTTAGGAGACTGATGGTAGCCTCCCGTCAAGGTTGTTTTACCTCTGAGCGGCACTTTTTTGCACACAGTGAGTTAAATGGCCAGGTCACAAGGACCCCGAAGGCTCAGAGGTCATGGGAGGGGACCCACTGGAACAGCCGTTAGGAGACAGATGGTAGCCTCCCATCAAGTTGTTTTACTTCTGAGCGGCACATTTTTGCACACAGTGGGCTAAATGGCCAGGTCACAAGAATCCCAAGAGATCACAGAAAGTTGGGGGGAGTGGACCCACTGGAACATCTGTTGAGAGACAGAAGGTAGTCTCCTGTCAAGACATTCCAATGTGTTCTTTAATATGTACAGGGTTTGACTCTCCCGCACACGGGGCCACGGCTTAACGCTCCATACGATGGACAGCAGCCTTTCCAAGCCCATTGATGTCCTTTACTGACCCAGGTCAGGGCAGGGAATAATGTATTAAAATATTATTGAAATCCGAGTAATTTTCTGTTTCTGACATTCTTTTTGGGTCTTAAAACATTTGTGATAAACAATTTTGTTTTCAAGGCAATATAATTCACAGTCGAGATTATTACTATGTTTACTCTCCACCAGGGCCAGATATAGGGGGAAATGCTCCCCCCTTTCAGAATGCTAGTAAGGGTAATAGGGAGAAAATTTATTACACTTATGAAATAATAAGCTGAAAAAAATTGGTTTTGCCTTGAGTGGGATTCGAACCCACGTCTCCAGGAAACATGCCTGTTATGCTATCAACTACACCACCAATGGCTAACCTTTTCTCAGCTTGTGTGACCTTATAAACTTTCCAGATTTAATTCGACTTATTATTTCATGAGTTCCATCTCTACAGGACATATCCTGTGATTCTTTAGTACTAATTTATTGATTTAACGCCCTGAGCGTGAGGGCGAGGGTGGCTCAGTCGGTAGCGCGCCAGGCTCGTAATCTGTAGTTCCCAGGTTCGAGTCCCAGCTGGGTCAGCGTTGAGATTTATCTCCGCAAAATTTCCTGCCCTGCCCACAGTCAGTAGCGGACACCGATGGGCTTGGAAAGGCCGCCGTCCGTCGGATGGGACGTTAAGCAGTGGCCCCGTGTGCGGGAGAGCCATACCCTGTGCACGTTAAAGAACACGATGGATGGCCTTGACGGGAGGCTACCATCTGTCTCCCAACAGCTGTTCCAGTGGGTCCCCTCCCCCAACCTTCTCTGAGCCTTCGGGGTCCATGTGACCTGGCCATTTAGCCCATGGTGTGCAAAAAAGAGCCGCTCAGATGTAAAACAACCCAACCCTGAGAGTGTTGGATTGGATTGTTTTACCTCTGAGCGGCACTTTTTTGCACACCATGGGCTAAATGGCCAGGTCACAAGGACCCCGAAGGCTCAGAGAAGGTTGGGGGAGGGGACCCACTGGAACAGCTGTTGGGAGACAGATGGTAGCCTCCCGTCAAGGCCATCCAGCGTGTTCTTTAACGTGCACAGGGTATGGCTCTCCCACACACGGCGCCACGGCTTAACGTCCCATCCGACGGACGGCGGCCTTTTCAAGCCCATCGGTGTCCCCTACTGACCGTGGGCAGGGCGGGGAAATTTTGCGGAGATAAATCTCAACGCTGACCCAGCTGGGACTCGAACCTGGGAAGTACAGATTACGAGCCTGGCGCGCTACCGACTGAGCCACCCCCGCCCCTCCCTGAGAGTGTGTGACCAATATTAATACCATCTGTATGAGGCAACAGAGTTCTCCACTTCCCGGAGAGATGGGGCCACTGTGCGAATAAAATAAAAAAATCTCGAAAGTTTTTAAGGTCACACAAACTGAGAAAAGGTAAGCCATTGGGAGTGCAGTGGTAGCATAACAGTAATGTTTCCTGGAGATGTGGGTTCGAATCCCACTCATGGCAAAACCAATTTTTTTTCAGCTTATTATTTCATGAGTTACATGTCTACAGGACCTATCCTGTGATTCTTTACTACTTTATTAAACTTATTTATATTTCATAAATTTTTCAAGAAATGTTTTGAAGACTGGTAAAAATGAGAAGTAAACCTTAAACCTTAATGTCCCCGTGCATGTCCCCTTTTTACATTTTCAAGCCCGATTGTGTTTTTTGTCTCTCCCACCCCCCAAATTTTGTTTTTATAGATACTGCTACTCATTAACCAGAGATGAGTTTTGGTTTGTTGGGAGGATTCGAACCAACCTGAATACGGGGTCAACAATGGCTCTAAATAGCAAAGACATTTCAGACTCATAATAATTTAAATTTAAAATATGTCTTATGATTGTGAAAGATATAAATAAAGATACAAAAAGGGCTTTGGGGCGGGGTGGCTCAGTCGGTAGTGCACCAGGCATGTAATCTGTAGTTCCCAGGTTCGAATCCCAGCTGGGTCAGCGTTGAGATTTATCTCCGCAAAGTTCCCAGGTTCGAGTCCCAGCTGGATCAGCATTGAGATTTATCTCCACAAAGTTCTCAGGTTCGAGTCCCAGCTGGGTCAGCGTTGAGATTTATCTCCGCAAAGTTCCCAGGTTCGAGTCCCAGGTGGATCAGCATTGAGATTTATCTGCGCAAAGTTCCTTGCCCTGCTCAGAGTCAGTAGGGGACACTGATGGCCTTGGAAAGGCCACCGTCCGTTGGATGGAACGTTAAAGCCGTGGCCCCATGTGCGGGAGAGCCATACCCTGTGCACGTTAAAGAAAACACTGGATGGTCTTGACGTAAGGCTAACATCTGTCTCCCAACAGCTGTTCCAATGGGTCTCCTTCCCCAACCTTCTCTGAGCCTTCGGGGCTCAGAGAATCTTCAAGCCTTCGGGGTCCATGTGACCTGGCCCTTTAGCCCATGGTGTGCAAAAAAGTGCCGCTCAGAGGTAAAACAACCCAACAAGAACTTTATTATAATTTCAAATTTAAAAATTAAAAGGGATTTTAATGTTTAAATTTGAAATGTGGTTTTTGATTATTTTCTTTAATAAATGAATGTCTCGTTTCCTTTTGTTATAATGTTACCTGCGAACTTTAATTTCTACTAATATTTCTACTATTTGTCGCTCCAAACAAATGATGTTGCATCTACCTTCATTAGAGTTGATCTGGGAATTCCGTTTTTTGAATCCGATCCATTTCGACAATTATTTAGAAGGGATTTTAATTTTTTCATAAAATGAATATAATTAATGAAAAAGATATTTCATGAAAAAGATAATTTATGAAAAAATTAAAATCCCTTTTAATTTTTAAATAAAATGAATATAATTAATAATATAAGACGACAATAAATTATCTGTGACACATTTCTATATCTATGAGGAGTCAGAATTTTTTTTTTATTACAAATCGAACTCCGGCTGGGTTGGGTTGGGATACTTCTGAGCGGCACTTTTTTGCACACCACGGTCTAAATGGCCAGGTCACATGGACCCCGAAGGCTCAGAGAATGTTGGGGGAGGGGACCCACTGGAACAGCTGTTGGGAGGCAGATGGTAGTCTCCCGTCAAGGTCATCCAGCGTGTTCTTTAACGTTGGGTTGTTTTACCTCTGAGCGGCACTTTTTTGCACACCATGGGCTAAATGGCCAGGTCACATGGGCCCCGAAGGCTCAGAGAAGGTTGGGGGAGGGGACCCACTGGAACAGCTGTTGGGAGGCAGATGGTAGTCTCCCGTCAAGGTGTGTTCCTCCAGCGTGTCCTTTAACGTGCACAGGGTATGGCTCTCCCGCACACGGGGCCATGGCTTAACGTCCCATCCGACGGACGGCGGCCTTTCCAAGCCCATCGGTGTCCCCTACTGACTGTGGGCAGGGCGGGGAATTTTGCGGAGACAAATCTCAAGGCTGACCCAGCTGGGACTCGAACCTGGGAACTACAGATTACGAGCCTGGCACGCTACCGACTGAGCCACCCCCGCCTCCTGAGTATAGTCAGGTGTTACTGAACTGTAAAACAGACTTCACGATTTACGTGAGGCATGCGTGGCCTTGGCTACTGATCTAAGGGACCTGGATTCGAGCCTTGGGCAAGGCATGGACGTATGTGGCGTTTTACTGCTGAGGTCCCGCCATCCTCACAGGCCTATTATGACATATAAATTGACAAGCTCCTGTCAGACCTCTGTGACAAGCAGTTGTTTGAGGGGGTATTATTTTTTTACTTATGACTGCAAAAAGGATTAACAACATTTTTTCCATACTCATCTCTAAAGAAGATAGATGCAACACGAATAACACTGAGTCGAGTATGACTGAACAGTAAAACACAAAATTCAAGATTAAAGTCGGGCATGACCATAAAAGGATTAACTTCTTTTTTTTTCAATATTCATCTCTAACGAAGATAGATTCAACACGAGTATAGTCAGGTATGAGTGAACAGTAAAACACAGACATCACGATTTAAGTCGGACATGACCGTAAAAGGATTAACAACACTTTTTTCAATACTCATCTCTAACGAAGATTAACTAACGACTCAACACGAGTATAGTCGGGTATGAGTGAACAGTAAAACACAGACATCACGATTTAAGTCGGGCATGATCATAAAAGCATTAACTTTTTTTTTTCAATATTCATCTCGAAACGAAGATAGATTAACACGAGTATAGTCGAGTACGAGTGAACAGTAAAACACAGACATCACGTTTTAAGTCGAACATGACCGTAAAAGGATTAACAACACTTTTTTCAATACTCATCTCTAACGAAGATTAACTAACGATTCAACACGAGTATAGTCGGGTATGAGTGAACAGTAAAACACAGACATCACGATTTAAGTCGGGCATGATCAAAAAGCATTAACTTTTTTCTTTTTCAATATTCATCTCGAAACGAAGATAGATTAACACGAGTATAGTCGAGTACGAGTGAACAGTAAAACACAGACATCACGTTTTAAGTCGAACATGACCGTAAAAGGATTAACAACACTTTTTTCAATACTCATCTCTAACGAAGTTAGATGCAACACGAGCTTGATCGGGTATGATTGAGCAGTAAAACAGACTTCACGATTTAAATCGGGCATGACTATAAAAGGATTAACTTTTATTCCAATATTCATTTCTCTCCCCTCCTCCAAAATTCCTGAAAAACATTCTCTATTAATTTCTTGCAGAATTTTACGTCTTTTCTGCGATATAATTAATTATCATGTAATTGGCAGACACGTGTAATGCTATTGGTGGCAGAAATTTCCCTTTAGTTTCGCAGCCGCTTGAGCGATTGGTTCCAAATTTCGTGAGGTGATCCCACTTAGTTCTAACTCTGTTGGGGTAACACATGGGATTCCTAGCTGCCGTGGGTCGAGTATGATCCCTCGAAAAACATCCGAAATTTCGGGGGACCTTGTCGTTGCATATCTTGTGAATGGAGGTAGCTTGTTGTGAGTAGTATGAATGATGCTATCAATGGGCAAACCTTTGGCGGGATTTAATTGTAACTGGAGCTGTGGGTGGAAAGCTGCGAGCAAATGAATTGATCGATGCGTTTCGCGCCAAACTTTTGGTGTTTGTTAGGTTAGCGCGCTTGGCTGCTGATCTAAGGAACCTGGGTTCGAGCCCTGGATAAGGCATGGGCGTTTGTGTTGTTTTTCTGCAGAAGTCCCGCCATCCTCTCAGACCTTCTACTGTGGCATATAAACTGACAGGCTCCTGTCAGACTTCTGTGGCAAGCAGCTGCTTGAGGGGGTATTTATTTATTTTTTTAATTTAATTAGTATATATATATATATAATTCCTGCGTTTTTTTAAATATCGAAAAAAAATTCCTAAATTCAAAGATTTGACTGTTATGAATTTAAATCGTTATGTTCACTGAAATTCTGTGGTCAACAGATACCTAATTCAGGGCTTGCACAAAAATATAATGTTATATAATACTAGCACATCCCACTCATTGGAAAGGCCGCCGTCCGTCGGATGGGACGTTAAGCCGTGGCCCCGTGTGCGGGAGAGCCATACTCTGTGCACGTTAAAGAACACGCTGGATGGCCTTGACGGGAGGCTACCATCTGTCTCCCAACAGCTGTTCCAGTGGGTCCCCTCCCCCAACCTTCTCTGAGCCTTCGGGGTCCTTGTGACCTGGCAATTTAGCCCATGGTGTGCAAAAAAGTGCCGCTCAGAGGTAAAACAACCCAACGTTAAAGAACACGCTGGATGGCCTTGACGGGAGGCTACCATCTGTCTCCCAACAGCTGTTCCAGTGGGTCCCCTCCCCAACCTTCTCTGAGCCTTCGGGGTCCATGTGATCTGGCCATTTAGCCCATGGTGTGCAAAAAAGTGCCGCTCAGAGGTAAAACAACCCAACGTTAAAGAACACGCTGGATGGCCTTGACGGGAGGCTACCATCTGTCTCCCAACAGCTGTTCCAGTGGGTCCCCTCCTCCAACCTTCTCTGAGCCTTCGGGGTCCATGTGATCTGGCCATTTAGCCCATGGTGTGCAAAAAAGTGCCGCTCAGAGGTAAAACAACCCAACGTTAAAGAACACGCTGGATGGCCTTGACGGGAGGCTATCAACTGTCTCCCAACAGCTGTTCCAGTGGGTCACCTCCCCCAACCTTCTCTGAGCCTTCGGGGTCCATGTGATCTGGCCATTTAGCCCATGGTGTGCAAAAAAGTGCCACTCAGAGGCAAAACAACCCAACGTTAAAGAACACGCTGGATGGCATTGACGGGAGGCTACCATCTGTCTCCCAACAGCTGTTCCAATTGGTCCCCTCCCCCAACCTTCTCTGAGCCTTCGGGGTCCATGTGATCTGGCCATTTAGCCCATGGTGTGCAAAAAAGTGCCGCTCAGAGGTAAAACAACCCAACGTTAAAGAACACGCTGGATGGCCTTGACGGGAAGCTACCATCTGTCTACCAACAGCTGTTCCAGTGGGTCCCCTCCCCCAACCTTCTCTGAGCCTTCGGAGTCCATGTGATCTGGCCATTTAGCCCATGGTGTGCAAAAAAGTGCCGCTCAGAGGTAAAACAACCCAACCCATTATTTGAAATGCAATATCTTCTCATAAAACATTTGGAGATTCACTGGCTCGTAAAATCCTATTTTGCAAGGGAAATTAATATTTATTTGAATTATACAACATACCTTTGATGTTAGATTTTGTACCAGAGCAATCATTGAATTCTTGAATAAAGTGCCAGCTGTTAACGGACGCTTTGTTACCTGTAATAGATTCGAAAGATATCAAAAGTAGGCGTTACAAGATAAAGGATACAAAGCTAAATTTAGACTAAACCAATACGTAAAATTAAGACTGCACAACAACAAATAAATGAGTAATAATGGATCAGTTTGAAAAACCACAATTTTTTTCCTAAGATCCACACAAAAAAAGGCACAACTTAAAAAAAAAAGGTTTTCTTCATTTCAAAATTAGTCTGCTGCAAAAGGTCATATTGCTTCACTCGAACGTACGAAATAAAACATTCCTACTTTATAATGATTCCCGCTGTACGCCTCATACCGCACATGAAAAAAAAAGTAGTAACATTTTGTTTCACATGTCTGAATAAAGCAATTTGACCTTTTGCAGCAGACTTTAATTCCGAAATGAAGAAAACCTTTTTTTTTTCCATGAGATTAACAGACGAATAGGGATTGCTGCTGTGACTTTTAAGAATCTATGGAGAGTGTGGAGAAATAGGCGTATACGCCTAAAGACTAAAATTTGACTTTATAATAGTTTGGTTCTTTTTAGGGTTAGTTACGGTAGTGAAACTTGGATGCTTTGTAACGAAGATAACAGGAAACTTGATGCTAGAGATTTGAAGCTTGATGAAAAACTTGATGTTTTTGATTCTAGATGCTTACGCAGCATCTTGGGCATTAGATGATTTAACTTTGTAACTAATGATGAGGTTAGGCAAAGGAGTTTGCAACCTCCTTTAAGCAGCATATTGTGCAGAGAGAGACTCCGTTGGTTTGGCCATGTTGCCCATATGGATAATTATAGATTGGCAAATAGGGTTATGAACAGTGTGCCTAAAGGCCTCAGAAAGAGGGGGAGACCTAGGATGCTGTGGGCAGACAATGTCAAAAAGGACCTTGTTAGAATTGGTGTACAGTGGCCGGATGCAGCAGATGTAGCTCAGGACAGACTTGCTTGGAGAACTAAATTGCACGGTCTGGTTGGACCTCCGTAGCCCATGGCTGCTTGAGGATGATGATGATGTATGTCTGATATGTGGCATTGAATACCTTGCCATCTGCTCCTCATTTCTCAATAATATGAATCATTTTTTGTTTTGCAGGCAGTCATTGTTCCTTGTATTGATTACACTACACTAAAAATGTACTTTTTTCTACAAAACTTTTCTGCAATATATTAGTGCCTTTTATATGTGTAAGTGATATTAATAAATAATTTTATCAGAGTTATAATTTCAATCCTTTTGAGTGTTGCATGATTAAAAGAATGTGGGCTAATCAAGTTGTTTGGGTTGTTTTACTTCTGAGTGGCACTTTTTTGAGCACCATGGGCTAAATGGCCAGGTCACAAGGACCCCGAAGGCTCAGAGAAGGTTGGGGGAGGGGACTCACTGGAACAACTGTTGGGAGACAGATGGTAGACTCCCTGTCAAGGCCATCCGGCGTGTTCTTTAACGTTGGATTGTTTTACCTCTGAGCGGCACTTTTTTGCACACCATGGGCTAAATGGCCAGGTCACAAGGACCCCGTAGGCTAAGAGAAGGTTGGGGGAGGAGACCCACTGGAACAGCTGTTGGGAGACAGATGGTAGACTCCCTGTCAAAGCCATCCAGCGTGTTCTTTAACGTTGGGTTGCTTTACCTCTGAGCGGCACTTTTTTGCACACCATGGGCTAAATGGCCAGGTCACAAGGACCCCGTAGGCTAAGAGAAGGTTGGGGGAGGAGACCCACTGGAACAGCTGTTGGAAGACAGATGGTAGCCTCCCGTCAAGGCCATCCAGTGTGTTCTTTAACGTTGGGTTGTTTTACCTCTGAGCGGCACTTTTTTCAACACCATGGGCTAAATGGCCAGGTCACATGGACCCCGAAGGCTCAGAGAAGGTTGGGGGAGGGGACCCACTGGAACAGCTGTTGGGAGACAGATGGTAGCCTGCCGTCAATGCCATCCAGCATGTTCTTTAACATAAACAGGGTATGTCTCTCCCCCACACGGGGCCACGGCTTAACGTCCCATCCAACGGACGGCGGCCTTTCCAAGCCCATCGGTGTCCCCTACTGACCGTGGACAGGGCGGGGAATTTTGCGAGATAAATCTCAACGCTGGCCCAGCTGAGACTGGAACCTGGGAACTACAGATTAAGAGCCTGGCGCGCTACCGACTGAGCCACCCCCGCCCCAAGTATTAAGATCCTTTACTATTTAGAAGCTTATTTTGCTGTCCAATCAAATAAACGGACATTGCCGGGCAAGACGTTTTTTAGAGCAACGATTAGAAACAAAGAAAAATCTCCTGAAAAAAATCACTTAATAAGTGAACAAACACTTCGATGTTTTTGCTAACTATCAGAGAAATATTCACTTCAAGTTGAATGTTTATACCAAAATAGAGGAAACCACTGTCTTTAGCAGGATGGGAACTAAACCCGCGACTTCCTCATAGCATGTCGGGTGCTCTGACAGCTTAGTTACTGCTGAATCGCTGATTGAGATCTCCTCTAACTGACGTTATGAACTTTCCTACTACCTACCTATTACCTGATAGTGACAAAGACGTTAAAGGGTTTCTTTCATTAGGTGATATTACTCTATGCTAATGACATAAAGTTTACGTTCTACTTCGTAAGACTGAAACAATAGGGGCGGAGGTGGCTAAGTTGGTAGCGCGCCAGTCTCGTACTCTGTAGTTCCCAAGTTCGAGTCCCAGTTGGATCAGCATTGAGATTTATCTCCGCAAAATTCCCCCCCCCCCTGCCCACGGTCACTAGGGGACACCGATGGGCTTGGAAAGGCCGCCGTCCGTCGGATGGGACGTTAAGCCATGGCCCCGTGTGCGGGAGAGACATACCCTGTGCACGTTAAAGAACACGCTGGATGGCCTTGACGGGAGGCTACCATCTGTCTCCTAACAGCTGTTCCAGTGGGTCCCCTCCCCCAACCTTCTCTGAGCCTTCGGGGTCCATGTGACCTGGCCATTTAGCCCATGGTGTGCAAAAAAGTGCCGCTCAGAGGTAAAACAATCCAATCCAGGTAGGAATTCAATTTAACAAAGTGAGAATCCATGAGATTCCATCCTATCCATGAAAATTGGCAAATACGATTAACGAAATTTTCGATGCACTTAACAAAAGAATTAGCCCTCTGATCATGCTTAAATTTAAATATGACTGAGCACAGGAATGTAAAATTAAATTTGGAGAAATATTACGCATATATTTTAAGAAAATAAACTTTTTAAGATGATAAATATTTAAGAAATGATTGAACGTACCTTGGTCACATCTTGAGCTCCTTCTGGCCACATTGCTTTTATTAGATCATCAGAACTAAAACGAAATGTTTCTATTAATTTTCTAGATAAAGACTGAAACCTACAAAATCAAATGCTATAAAAAAATTTTAGTTAAAACCTCGTTAAATTACGCATCACTTTACAATTGCATCTACAATATATATGTACTGTCCGATTATGGATTTCATTCGGGGAATTTAAAGGGGTAGAAGGGGGTTGCATCAAAGGCATTTCCCCAGGACCTAGATTGGGTTGCTTTACCTCTGAGCACTCCTAGGGGGAATTGGTTTTGATTTCGATTTTTTGTTGTGTTAAATTTGAGTGTGATTAAAAAGAATATTAGGCCAATAGATTTGGGGGCGGGGGTGACTCAGTCGGTAGCGCGCCAGACTCGTAATCTGCAGTTCCCAGGTTCGAGTCCCAGCTGGGTCAGCTTTGAGATTTATCTCCGCAAAATTTCCCGCCCTGCCCACGGTCAGTAGGGGACACCGATGGGACTGGAAAGTCCGTCGTCCGTCGGATGAGACGTTAAGCCGTGGCCCCGTGTGCGAAGAGCCATACCCTGTGCACGTTAAAGAACACCCTGGATGGCCTTAACGGGAGGCTACCATCTGTCTCCCAACAGCTGTTCTAGTGGGTCCCCTGCCCCAACCTTCTCTGAGCCTTCGGGGTCCATGTGACCTGGCCATTTAGCCCATGGTGTGCAAAAAAGTGCCGCTCAGAGGTAAAACAACCCAACGTTAAAGAACACGCTGGATGACCTTGACGGGAGTCTACCATCTGTCTCCCAACAGCTGTTCTAGTGGGTCCCCTGCCCCAACCTTCTCTGAGCCTTCGGGGTCCATGTGACCTGGCCATTTAGCCCATGGTGTGCAAAAAAGTGCCGCTCAGAGGTAAAACAACCCAACGTTAAAGAACACGCTGGATGGCCTTGACGGGAGGCTACCATCTGTCTCCCAACAGCTGTTCTAGTGGGTCCCCTCCTCCAACCTTCTCTCAGCCTTCGGGGTCCATGTCACCTGGCAATTTAGCCCATGGTGTGCAAAAAAGTGCCGCTCAGAGGTAAAACAACCCAACGTTAAAGAACACGCTGGATGACCTTGACGGGAGGCTACCATCTGTCTCCCAACAGCTGTTCTAGTGGGTCCCCTGCCCCAACCTTCTCTGAGCCTTCGGGTCCATGTGACCTGGCCATTTAGCCCATGGTGTGCAAAAAAGTGCCGCTCAGAGGTAAAACAACCCAACCCAAGGAAACGAGACCAACAAGACAGTGTTGATTTACCCTCAAGATGAGGGAAAAAGTTCAGAGGAACTCAAGAAAGAAATAATCAATAACTAGATCAGGCATGGCCAACATACGGCCCGCGTAATGAATTTATGTGGCCCGCGAACAATTTTCAATATTAGCATTTAACTTCTAGTAATTAATCGAATGAATTCTCGATACTTCTATATTTTTTAAAAAAGATTCCGTTATAAAGAATTAAAACTTTTATACTCATCTGTACTCGATCTGTTTGATGATTGAATGATTTACATTTGGAGGCTGTGTTAAGAATAGCTACTACAAGTATAGAACCAGATATTAAAAAAATAATAAGCGATGCAAACCGCCTCAACACGTCGCATTAGTTATTATGTTAATTTGTTGTATTGATTTACTTACAATTATTCATAAACAAATTTCATAATAAAATTTTGTTTACTTAAAGAAATAAGTGTTTTGCTTAACATTTTTCAATTTCAATATTTCGTCCGGCCCGTGAAAATATTTTTTTTTCCAATCCGGCCCGGGGGCAAAAACAGTTGGCCATGCCTGAACTAGATGCAACAAAAATGAAAATGGCATTAAGAATGTCAAAAAGATTTCAAAAGGTGGTGTTTTGGTTGAATGTTCAGATGAATTTGACAAAAAGATTTTGAAAACAGAAATTCAACGTAGTGCAGTCTTAAAAGACAAAATTCAAACTAGAGAACCAAAAAAGAAATTGCCACAAATCATCATATATGATGTAGATGGAGTGATTGAAAAAGGCTCATTAGTAGAAAGACTAAAAGCACAGAAGAGTGCAAATAGACTCGAAATTGGGTTGTTTTACCTCTGAGCGGCACATTTTTGCACACCATGGGCTAAATGGCCAGGTCACATGGACCCCGAAGGCTCAGAGAAGGTTGGAGGAGGGGACCCACTGAAACAGCTGTTGGGAGACATATAGTAGCCTCCCGTCAAGGCAATCCTGTGTGTTCTTTAACGTGCAGAGGGTATGGATCTCCCGCACACGGGTCGTCCAATACGACGGACGGCGTCCTTTCCAAGCACATCGGTGTCCCCTACTGAACATGGGCAGGGCGGGGAGTTTTTCGCAGATAAATCTCAACGCTGAACCAGCTGGGACTCGAACCTGGGAACTACAGATTACGAGCCTGGCGCGCTACCTACTGAGCCACCCCCGCCCACAGATATAAGTAAGACTTTACAGAAACTATGTCAGGTTAATATGAAGCAGAAAAAATAAAGAATCAAAGTCAGGTTATAGAAGAGTCCCATGGTGGCGTCAAGAATTGTCGGAACTTAGAAAATAAATTAAAAATAAAAGGAGGGGATTTCAAAGATGTTGCTCAGATGAAAAACAGAGGAAGATGTTAAGAGAAGTTTGGTTTACCTCTGAGCAGTACCTTTTTGCACACCATGGGCTAAATGGCCAAGTCACAAAGACCCCGAAGGCTCGGAGAAGGTTGGGGGAGTGGATCCACTGGAACAGCTGTTGTGGGACAGATGGTAGTCTCCCGTCTAGGCCATCCAGCATGTTCTTTAACGTGCACAGGGTATGGTTCTCCCGCACACGGGTCCACGGCTTAACGTCCCATCCGTCGGACGGCGGCCTTTCCAAGCCCATCGGTGTCCCCTGCTGACCGTGGGCAGGGCGGGGAATTTTGCGCAGATAAATCTCAACGCTGACCCAGCTGGGACTCGAACGTGGGAACTACAGATTACGAGCCTGGCGCGCTACCGACTGAGCCATACCCTCCACATTTAAGAGAAAAGTTTAAATTGTGGGAAGCCAAATACAAAAGGAGTATAAATTTGGCCAAGAGCAATAGATGGAAAAACTATGTGATGAAGTTTCAAAAGAACAAACATTTGGAGTTCATTTTAAAACAGCAAAAGAAACAACTCAAGGGACATTTAAGCTTTCATCGATTTTCCAAGAAGATGGTTCTCTCACTTTGGGTTGTTTTACCTCTGAGCGGCACTTTTTTGCACACCATGGGCTAAATGGCCAGGTCACAAGGAACCCGAAGGCTCAGAGAAGGTTGGGGGAGGGGACCCACTGGAACAGCTGTTGGGAGACAGATGGTAGCCTCCCGTCAAGGCCATCCAGCGTGTTCTTTAACGTGCACAGGGTATGGCTCTCCCGCACACGGGGCCACGGCTTAACGTCCCATCCGACGGACGGCGGCCTTTCCAAGCCCATCGGTGTCCCCTACTGACCGTGGGCAGGGCGGGGAATTTTTGCGGAAATAAATCTCAACGCTGACCCAGCTGGGACTCGAACCTGGGAACTACAGATTACGAGCCTGGCGCGCTACCGACTGAGCCACCCCCGCCCCAGGTTCTCTCACTAAAAGTGTAAGAGAATCATTAAATAGATCACTAGAGTATCATTTCCGGTTAGATAACATGGAAAAGGATAATGGATTCCATAAGAATTTAAGAAACAGATGAAGGAGACCTGTCAATACACAGGACGATAAGCCATTTACAGTAATTGAAATTGAAGAAGTTATCGCCTCTATGAATAAGGGAAAGGCTCCCGGTTTGGACGGACTTCCTCTTGAAATCGTTAAAGACCCCTACGAAGTGAATTTGGGTTGTTTGGGTTGTTTTACCTCTGAGCGGCACTTTTTTGCACACCATGGGCTAAATGGCAAGGTCACATGGACCCCGAAGGCTCAGAGAAGGTTGGGGGAGGGGAACCACTGGAACAGCTGTTGGGAGACAGATGGTAGCCTCCCGTCAAGGCCATCCAGTGCGTTCTTTTAGGTTGGGTTTTTTTACCTCTGAGCAGACCTTTTTTTGCACACAATGGGCTAAATGGCCAGGTCACATTGACCCCGAAGGCTCAGAGAAGGTTGGGGGAGGGGAACCATTGGAACAGCTGTTGGGAGACAGATGGTAGCCTCCCGTCAAGGCCATCCAGCTTGTTCTTTAATGTGCACAGGGTATGGCTCTCCCGTACACGGAGCCACGGCTTAACGTCCCATCCGACGGACGGCGGCCTTTCCAAGCCCATCGGTGTCCCCTACTGACCGTGGGCAGGGCGGGGAATTTTGCAGAGATAAATCTCAACGCTGACCCAGCTGGGACTCGAACCTGGGAATTACAGATTACGAGCCTGGCGCGCTACCGAATAAGCCACCGACGCCCCAGGTCACAAGGACCCCGAAAGCTCAGAGAAGGTTGGAAGAGGGGACCCACTGGAACAGCTGTTCCGAGACAAATGGTAGCCTCCCGTCAAGGCCGTCCAGCGTGTTCTTTTACGTTGGGTTGTTTTACCTCTGAGCAGAACTTTTTTGCACACCATGGGTTAAATTGCCAGGTCACAAGGACCCCGAAGGCTCAGAGAAGGTTGGGGGAGGGGAACCACTGGAACAGCTGTTAAGAGACAAATGGTAGCTTCCCGTCAAGGCCGTCCAGCGTGTTCTTTTACGTTGGGTTGTTTTACCTCTGAGCAGAACTTTTTGCACACTATGGGCTAAATGGCCAGGTCACAAGGACCCCAAAGGCTCAGAGAACGTTGGGGGAGGGGACCCACTGGAACAGCTGTTGGGAGACAGATGGTAGCCTCCCGTCAAGGCCATCCAGCGTGTTTTTTAACGTGCACAGGGTATGGCTCTCCCGCACACGTGTCCGCGGCTTAACATCCTATCCGACGGACGGCGGCCTTTCCAAGCCCATCGGTGTCCCCTACTGACCGTGGGCAAGGCGGGGAGTTTTGTGGAGATAAATCTCAACGCTGACCCAGCTGGGACTCGAACCTGGGAACTGCAGATTACGATCCTGGCGCGCTACCGAGTGAGCCACCCCCGCTCTTAAAGTATCTTGGAGTTTGGCTAGATGAAAAAAGAAATTGGCTTGCACACCTTGACTACACCAAGGAAAGGTATGGACACAAGAAACAAGGAACACAACACCAAGGAAATCTGGCAACTTTCCTGTCACGTGACACGAAGGTTGCCAGATCACTGATTTCTAAAAAAAGTTGCCATATATTTTTCCTAAATTCTGTAATCAACCATAGTGTTCGGATACTTTTTTTTTTGAGCGACTGTACTACAATATACAGAGGGCGCCACGATTGACCCATCTACTGTCTATGGATACCTTCACTTAAATATATCATTGAAAGTTACAGCAGAGAAAGGACCTGTTATTATGGGCATGACATTTAAGGTTGATAGAATCAGGTTTCGTCTGGTTTTCTAATCATTGAGGTGTAGTGTGAGCCTTTTGAATTTTGCGCAATGCCTAAACATAAAAACCAAACATTTCAGTGAATTTCATCAAATATAAATTGCCAGACTTAAACAGAATCTGATCTTTGATGGTAAAATTTAAACTTAGAATGCCAATCATTAAATAATACATTTCTAACTGTTTGAAAACTGGGGGAAGCACCCGTATGGTTGGGTTGTTTTACCTCTGAGCGGCACTTTTTTGCACACCATGGGCTAAATGGCCAGGTCACATGGAACCGGAAGGCTCAGAGAAGGTTGGTGGAGGGGACCCACTGGAACAGCTGTTGGGAGACAGATGGTAGCCTTCCGTCATGGCCATCCAGCGTGTTCTTTGACGTGCCCAGGGTATGGCTCTCCCGCACAGGAGCCACGGCTTAACGTCCCATCCGACGGACGGCGGTCTTTCCAAGCCCATCGGTGTCCCCTACTGACCATGGGCAGGGCGGGGAATTTTTGCGGAGATAAATCTCAACGCTGACCCAGCTGGGACTCCAACCTGGGAACTACAGATTACGTGCCTGGCGCTCTACCGACTGAGCCACCCCCGCCCCCGCATCCGTATGGAGACTCTTAGTTGGGTTTTAAATCGATGAGCCTCGCCTAATAGGGGATCCCACTCCCGTTCAGCAAGGCCCTCGACTTCGTCCTTTTCATCAGGGCTGCGTTTACCCATGGCACCCCAGCATTCCAATCAGCTGGGACCCACAACTTCTCAGAGGTTGCATCGATGGTTTCGCTTGACCGGGGGCACCAATCCCAGTCAGCAGAACCCTCAACTACAGGCCTCTCCTTTGGGGCTGTAACCTTCCATGGCACGCCAGGCATACCAATCGATCTGGGACCTCAATCCCAGTCAGCAGAACCCTCAACTACAGGCCTCTCCTTTGGAGCTGCAACCTTCCATGGCACGCCAGGCATAACAATCGATCCGGGACCCCAATCCCAGTCAGCAGAACCTTCAACTACAGGCCTCTCCATTGGGGCTGCAACCTTCCATGGGCCGCCAGGCATACCAATCGATCCGGGACCCCAATCCCAGTCAACAGAACCCTCAACTACAGGCCTCTCCTTTGGGGCTGCAACCTTCCATGGCACGCCAGGTATACCAATCGATCCGGGACCCCAATCCCAGTCAGCAGAACCCTCAACTACAGGCCTCTCCATTGGGGCTGCAACCTTCCATGGGCCGCCAGGCATACCAATCGATCCGGGACCCCAACTTCGCAAAGGAACCTTAGTCTCCCCCCCACCACCACCACGGCGACGACAAGGTGGTGACGGTGGTGGTGGTGGAGGGACCAGATTCCCTATCGGGGGGGGGGGGGGGGGACCAGGTGGAACAACTTAGTATAGTATGGAAATCCCGGTGTTCCGCTATACAAGACAGCACTACACCTTGAGAGAGTTGCCATGAAACCACCATCCACTCGCTAGAGAACATTCAGTGAATCTTGCCTTCGTGCAGGAGAAGACCTGGTGAAGAGAGAGACCTTACTTTTAGAAATAAGTCTGTTGAGATAATCATTGAAGTGCAGTGAGTGGTCTTTTCGGATTTTGAACATTGCCTAATTAAGCCAAATAACTCACTGAATTTTGTCCACATTAAATTTGCCAAACCAGATAACAGATGGTAAATTTTTGAATTTAGATGCCAAACTTCAAATAGTGATCCTAACTTTTGGAACTTGGGAAGCTATAGTGATGGAGAGTCCCAATAGGTTATCCCATAGATGAGTCACGCTTAATAGGGTCGCGCACCCATTCGGCATGATCCTCGACTTCGTCCTCTCCACCGGGACACCAACCGGCAGCCTCCCCAGCAATACCTCGAACCCGGACTTCGCTGCGGTCGAGATGAGTAACCCACATGACCAGGGACTCCATCCTATTCTGCAGGCCCCCACAAGGCCACTCCATCCCGGCTCCATGGCACCCCAGACTTCGCATGAGCGATATCGGAGCCCACTTGACTGGGGATCCATCCAGTCTGCACACCCTCAGAAAAGCCTCTCCATCGCGGCACCAAGGTAACCTAGGACTTCACAGGGGCTGGCCGATCAGTTCACCTGACTGGGGACTCCAATCCCAGTCGGCGAACCCCCAGCCGGCCCCTCCATCGAGGCTGCAAGGCACGCCAGAAACACCAACGAGCCGGCACCCAGTTTCACAGAGGCACCTTAAGATCCTCCACCATATCATTCTATTTATCCTAACCTGGAAGCCGAAAGAGTTGCTGTGGACTCTTAGTTTGGCTTTTTCATCGATAAGTCCATCGACCAGAGATCCCACTCCCAGTCGCGAGCCTCCGACTTCGTCCTCTCCATTGTGAGCGGGCCGAAGCCTCCCAGTGAAGTCTTCCGACCCAAGATATCATTGAAACCGCATCGATGTGCCTACTGGACCGAATGCTCCGCAGAGTCCTCACGTACGGCCCCTCAACCGGGTCTGCAACCCGGAGCTTCTCAGGGGATAAGTCAATAAGCCCACTGGAACGCCCCCCCCCCAGACCGGTCCGCAGACCCTCAACAGGCCCCCTCCACCATAGGTTACAAGATCTCGTGAACCCCGCAGAACCAGCGAGCCGAACCCAACTTCTCAGAGGCACCGTAGGCCCCCACTACCACCACGACAAGGTGGTCTCCCTCAGGGGAGGGGGACCAGGTGGAACAATTGTAGTAAATTGAATGGCTGCACCCGATGTTCCGCTATACTGAGACAGCACTACATCGTATGGGTGTAGCCATGGTTCCCCTATCGGTATCCAGAGAATCCTGTGATGGTTAAATGTAATCTGCGGGTCGGAGAAAGGACCTGTTATGAAGAGCAGGACCGTACTGATAAATCAGGATAAGTCTGGGTGTTTAATCATTGAGGTGAGTGGGAGGTCTTTTCGAATTTTGATCGGTGCCTAAACAAAGTTGCCAAATAGTCTGTGAAATTTCAATCGAATGAAGTTTGCCAAACATTTTTATTGTCCGAACTATGGAGTTAAATTTCGAATTTAGAATGCCAATCTTGAAAGAGATACTTTCATTATAAATTACCTATAGAAGATGTGAAATGTAATAAATAGTCTAATCCAAGAAATATACAGAAAGTACCAATACACTGCTCCGGATCTCATATTATCTGTTTATGTTATATGTTGGAACATAGCATTAATGTTTGTTAGGAATATGTAAATCGTCTGAACATAGGAATATTTATGATAAAATAATATGTTGGACATTAAAGTATCAATTTATATGTATTATGGCAATTTAGGTAGGTGATAGGTGCTTGGAGTAGTTTGCTGGATAATTAAAAGAGGTATATGCTTTAAGTAATTTCATACTTTAGATCACACATATAAGTCAAAGCAGTGCATTCGTATCAGAACAATAATATGTATCACAGCATATGGTTAAAAGGGTTACAA
Source organism: Ryuthela nishihirai (assembly GCA_038380435.1). Lineage (NCBI taxonomy): Eukaryota > Metazoa > Arthropoda > Arachnida > Araneae > Heptathelidae > Ryuthela > Ryuthela nishihirai. The sequence goes on from JAWZYU010000126.1 coordinate 360,345, forward strand.
GAATTATATTAATTTTGCGACTTAAGTCTTTAGTTATATGATTAAGATATACCACACTTACTACACAATCATTATATGAAATATAATTTATTTAAGTATAGTCGTAATTATAATATATCAGCTATACAGCCATTACACTATACAATATATATGGTTAGTATATCAAGACCTATATTAACATTAATTAGATCTGTAATTTGCATGTATAGTTTATGTAAAATCATGTAAGTTTTGTTTTTTTTTTTGTTTAAATTTAGTACGTTAATCCTGTCTGACAATGAGTGTATTCACTGGATTAATAATAATATGGTAATTTGTAGTACCCTGGACTATAGCATTGATATATGTTTATAATTAAAATAATAAGATAAAAAAAAGATTTGAGTAGTGTGGTAAAATGTAAGAAGGGTTATGTCCTGTATAGTGTATACTGCCAAGAAGTCAGTGTTGTTGAAGGGAGTCACTATATTGTTTTATTTTATCTTAAATGAGATTGACTGTTCTTGGTTAAGATAGAATTAAGGTTAAATTATATAATATGTGTTTATCGGGGTTTAAAGTAGGTAGAGGGAAAGACATTAAGATGTGGTCCTGTACAAATCAAAAGTTCAGTATTGAGAATCAGCCCCCACCCTGCCCTCCCTACCTTCAGCGTCAGTTCACTGCCAAGAACCACATATCTTTCACCCCTCTTCTACCTCACTGCCAAGAACCACATATCTTTCACCCCTCTTCTACCTCACTGCCAAGAACCACATATCTTTCACCCCTCTTCTACCTCACTGCCCCCATACCCCCCCCCCCCCCCCCTACATAGCACAGCTGCACCAAGCCAACACCACCTAGAGGAGAAGGCCCTACCAGTCGGTTTTTTTTATTATATGAAAACAAATTATTTTAATGATTTATTAGTGAATATTCAAAATCTAAATGGGAAGTTCTATTAACAAGGATAAGCTATCTCTCAATCTATTCTGACGGCAGTCCGGTCTAGTAATGCTGACGTCACAAATCAGTGGTACGGCCTTCTCCTCTAGGTGGTGTTGACCAAGCACTGTCTCCTTAATCCACGACCAAACGCCACATACCTGTCCCCTCTTATCTACAATACACTAATCCCCACTCCCAGCCTTATCACTGCAAACTACACATAGCCCAGCTTAACCTTCAGGAGAGCCAAATCACACTGGCCAAAAATAGCACTTAAATACTAAAGTAAATGAAATATTTGAAAAGCCGGAAAGTGCTATGTAATATATAATTATTAATTTATAATAATCAACCATTATATACTTCGTATTTCTACACATTACTCTTCTATCTTTTACACTCATTTCTGCGCTCTGATCTCGTATTTTCCGCCGAGCCACGCGCCCCCACCGAGGACAGAGGGAGTAAGAATGACTGTTAAATTGCAGCAAATTCAAAGACTTTCTCTATTGAGCATAACCAGATGTTTCAAGACAACATCAGCGTCTGCCCTACAAGTACTAGATGGAACACTTCTTCTAGAACTAGTTGTTGAACAAGAAGCAGCAGTTTACAGAAGTTTCACATTAGGGCAAAATTTAGAATTATGGGAAGAAACAATTAATAATGATCTTTTTAGAGTTGATTGGGTTGTTTTACCTCTGAGCGGCACATTTTTGCACACCATGGGTTAAATGACCGGGTCACAAGGACCCTGAAGGCTCAGAGAAAGTTGGGGGAGGGGACCCACTGGAACAACTGTTGGGAGACAAATGGTAGCCTCCCGTCAAGGCCATCCAGCATGCTCTTTAATGTGCACAGGGTATTGCTCTCCCACACACGGGGCCATGGCTTAACGTCCTAACCGACGGACAGCAGCCTTTCCAAGCCCAATGGTGTTCAATACTGACTGAGGGCAGGACGGGTAGTTTTGTGGAGATAAAACTCAATGCTGACCCAGCTGGGACTCGAACCTGAGGACTGCAGATTATGATCCTGGCGCGCAACCGACTGGGCCACCCCCTCCCCAAATGGATTAAAATGAAATTACTAAAGACGTAATTGTAGATGTCTCTATTTTCTGTTTTATTTAAAAAATATTGAATTTTTCTTAAGTTTTCAAAAAATTTTGATTGATTTATCAGTCAACAGTTTTTAAAGACTTATCTATAACTGCACATATTTAAAGTTATAAAATGCTTTTATATATCGAATTATTAAATAATTAAGAAACACTTACCTACTGTACAGAAGTCTCTTAAAGTCTTGAAAAAGTGTGTCCTTATTTTTATCCAAGAAACCTACCACTGAATATGTCACATCTCCAGCATAGTGGAGGACTCGGAAGTCTCTTTCATGCTCCAGAGTTTTATTTGCTGGCGCCAACTAATAGAAAATGTTAATTAGAGAACATAAAAAATGTCATTCAAATTTCACATTATTAAAAAATAATAAAGATCGTAAGACAATCAACAGAATTTGAAAGCTACGTTTCTAAGTCAAACTTTCCTCCCCACTAATATTTCGGTTATGAACGTTATAACTTTACTTTTGCCTGTCCGTTGGCAGAGAACCTAATCATGGACTTCAAAGGTTATAAATCAATATTGATTTATTATGGAAGTTTGTATTGGTTTTCTGCTGAGGTCCTGCCATCCTCACAGACCTTCTACTATGGCAAATAAACTGACAGGCTCCTGTCAGACCTCTGTGGCAAGCAGCTGCTTGATGGGGTATTTATTTATTTTAATTTATTGATTTATAATCAGTATTTAACGTCTATAAATCAATATTGATTTATTGTGGACGTTTGTATTGGTTTTCTGCTGAGGTCCTGCCATCCTCACAGACCTTCTACTATGGCAAATAAACTGACAGGCTCCTGTCAGACCTCTGTGGCAAGCAGCTGCTTGATGGGGTATTTATTTATTTTAATTTATTGATTTATAATCAGTATTTAACGTCTATAAATCAATATTGATTTATTGTGGACGTTTGTATTGGTTTTCTGCTGAGGTCCTGCCATCCTCACAGACCTTCTACTATGGCAAATAAACTGACAGGCTCCTGTCAGACCTCTGTGGCAAGCAGCTGCTTGATGGGGTATTTATTTATTTTAATTTATTGATTTATAATCAGTATTTAACGTCTATAAATCAATATTGATTTATTGTGGACGTTTGTATTGGTTTTCTGCTGAGGTCCTGCCATCCTCACAGACCTTCTACTATGGCAAATAAACTGACAGGCTCCTGTCAGACCTCTGTGGCAAGCAGCTGCTTGATGGGGTATTTATTTATTTTAATTTATTGATTTATAATCAGTATTTAACGTCTATAAATCAATATTGATTTATTGTGGACGTTTGTATTGGTTTTCTGCTGAGGTCCTGCCATCCTCACAGACCTTCTACTATGGCAAATAAACTGACAGGCTCCTGTCAGACCTCTGTGGCAAGCAGCTGCTTGATGGGGTATTTATTTATTTTAATTTATTGATTTATAATCAGTATTTAACGTCTATAAATCAATATTGATTTATTATGGACGTTTGTATTGGTTTTCTGCTGAGGTCCTGCCATCCTCACAGACCTTCTACTATAGCAAATAAACTGGCAGGCTCCTGTCAGACCTCTGTGGCAAGCAGCTGCTTGATGGGGTATTTATTTATTTTAATTTATTGATTTATAATCAGTATTTAACGTCTATAAATCAATATTGATTTATTATGGACGTTTGTATTGGTTTTCTGCTGAGGTCCTGCCATCCTCACAGACCTTCTACTATAGCAAATAAACTGGCAGGCTCCTGTCAGACCTCTGTGGCAAGCAGCTGCTTGATGGGGTATTTATTTATTTTAATTTATTGATTTATAATCAGTATTTAACGTCTATAAATCAATATTGATTTATTATGGAAGTTTGTATTGGTTTTCTGCTGAGGTCCTGCCATCCTCACAGACCTTCTACTATGGCAAATAAACTGACAGGCTCCTGTCAGACCTCTGTGGCAAGCAGCTGCTTGATGGGGTATTTATTTATTTTAATTTATTGATTTATAATCAGTATTTAACGTCTATAAATCAATATTGATTTATTATGGAAGTTTGTATTGGTTTTCTGCTGAGGTCCTGCCATCCTCACAGACCTTCTACTATGGCAAATAAACTGACAGGCTCCTGTCAGACCTCTGTGGCAAGCAGCTGCTTGATGGGGTATTTATTTATTTTAATTTATTGATTTATAATCAGTATTTAACGTCTATAAATCAATATTGATTTATTATGGAAGTTTGTATTGGTTTTCTGCTGAGGTCCTGCCATCCTCACAGACCTTCTACTATGGCAAATAAACTGACAGGCTCCTGTCAGACCTCTGTGGCAAGCAGCTGCTTGATGGGGTATTTATTTATTTTAATTTATTGATTTATAATCAGTATTTAACGTCTATAAATCAATATTGATTTATTATGGAAGTTTGTATTGGTTTTCTGCTGAGGTCCTGCCATCCTCACAGACCTTCTACTATGGCAAATAAACTGACAGGCTCCTGTCAGACCTCTGTGGCAAGCAGCTGCTTGATGGGGTATTTATTTATTTTAATTTATTGATTTATAATCAGTATTTAACGTCTATAAATCAATATTGATTTATTGTGGACGTTTGTATTGGTTTTCTGCTGAGGTCCTGCCATCCTCACAGACCTTCTACTATGGCAAATAAACTGACAGGCTCCTGTCAGACCTCTGTGGCAAGCAGCTGCTTGATGGGGTATTTATTTATTTTAATTTATTGATTTATAATCAGTATTTAACGTCTATAAATCAATATTGATTTATTATGGACGTTTGTATTGGTTTTCTGCTGAGGTCCTGCCATCCTCACAGACCTTCTACTATAGCAAATAAACTGGCAGGCTCCTGTCAGACCTCTGTGGCAAGCAGCTGCTTGATGGGGTATTTATTTATTTTAATTTATTGATTTATAATCAGTATTTAACGTCTATAAATCAATATTGATTTATTATGGACGTTTGTATTGGTTTTCTGCTGAGGTCCTGCCATCCTCACAGACCTTCTACTATAGCAAATAAACTGGCAGGCTCCTGTCAGACCTCTGTGGCAAGCAGCTGCTTGATGGGGTATTTATTTATTTTAATTTATTGATTTATAATCAGTATTTAACGTCTATAAATCAATATTGATTTATTATGGACGTTTGTATTGGTTTTCTGCTGAGGTCCTGCCATCCTCACAGACCTTCTACTATAGCAAATAAACTGGCAGGCTCCTGTCAGACCTCTGTGGCAAGCAGCTGCTTGATGGGGTATTTATTTATTTTAATTTATTGATTTATAATCAGTATTTAACGTCTATAAATCAATATTGATTTATTATGGACGTTTGTATTGGTTTTCTGCTGAGGTCCTGCCATCCTCACAGACCTTCTACTATAGCAAATAAACTGGCAGGCTCCTGTCAGACCTCTGTGGCAAGCAGCTGCTTGATGGGGTATTTATTTAATTTAATTTATTGATTTCTAATTAGTATTTAACGTCTATAAATCAATATTGATTTATAGACCTTAAAAAGTCAACAGGTAACGCTGTGATTGTCATTAATGACTTCAAAGTCCCTAAGCACTTCTCTTTCTTAGACCGTTTCGAAGACGAATTTTTATGGGTGTTTGAATTTCGATGGATGATCAAAATTATCTTGAATAATTTTTCTTGGATAGGAAAACGGTACGTAACAGGCATTAGCGGTTAATTAAATCATTATTGATTCAAAAAGAGATGTTTGTAACAATTTTTATCATGCAAAGGAAAATAAGAGTGAAAGATTTTTTTGTAGGCCCTAAGCAGTTGGATATTACTAAAAACCAATTGGGATCTCTTAATTTCTTATCCTTCTCTCTAAACCAGTGTCTCGCAAACTGTGTGCCGCGGCATAGTAGTGTGCCGCGAGAGATTTTCAAATTGACACTAGATATTCCAAAGAATACGTGCTTTAATATCGACGTGCTATCGACGTGCTTTAATAAAAATCTTTCAGATTTTATCAATTGGGAGCTTGTAAGTATTTATCAAGCTTTTTTCCAATTTTTGGTATTTTTATTAATTATTAAAATTTATTTTATTTTTATTAATTTTTATTAATTTTTGATTATTTCAAGCCATAGAATGGACAAATATTTAAAACAAACACCGAGTTATGATTAATTATATTTATTATTATATTTATTTTAAATAAAATGCACTTAACGAAACTTCAATTTTCCTCTTTTTACGTAACCATCAAAAATTCTTTTTTAGGTGTGCCGCGGAAAAAAAATTAGATTCAGTGTGCCGCAGAGTAAAAAAGTTTACGAGACACTGCTCTAAATGCTATTTAACCTTAAATGAGACACCGGATCTAAAATTTCTTAACATTTATCAGATATATGATCCGAAACACCTCTAGGCACGAGATGATCAAAATTTGACCTTTGACCCATTGGATCCAAAATTTCACAACATTTCTGAGATCTACGATCTGAATCATACCTAGGCTTAAATTTTCCAGTTTTTTGCACTTTTAGATCAAGGTTTGACCTCTACGTTATCTCTGATCTTAAAGAGCACGTCAGAGGTCAAATTGCGATTTTTTTTCAAAATTTACTACCCAGATTATCAGTAGATGAAAATTTTCAGAGCTCTGATTTCTGCATCATAGTTAGAATTAGGGTGATCCCCTGTCATTTAATCAGTCAATCACTCAAAATTATCCATATATATATATTAGATGGACCTGGATTGACAAATATGATATGTGAATTTACTGATAATCAGCTTTCTCTATAGATATTGCTACCAAAGGACTCCACTAATGACCAGTAAATCAGCAAGATAAGCTACCGGTAGGTTTTTTTAATATCGCATACTTAGAGGTTTTTACCTTCTAGTTCTTGTACAAACTGACTAAAGGAAGATATATCATAGTATTAAGCAAAGTCTTTGAAATAATACCATTGGATAAAATATGAAAATATTACAACTGCAAAGTGTGACAGAAGAAAACGATTATAAAACAAGACATCAATTAAATAAATTTAATCTTTTAAGAATTACAAAAAGACATTTATTATAAACGGAATGTATTGTCGTTGATTCATAGCATTCAAAACAAACTGTAAGAAATTATCTCACCGCATAATGAAATAATGATGAAAATAAGACCAACTTACCCGTCGACTTATGTAATGTTTATGCTTAGCGAGTTTCTTATCAAATGTTTCTAGCAACATCTAGAATAGAAAAAAAATGTTGTTTTGAAGCTCCACATGTATTTGAAGAGGAAACAAAATAATGCACGAGTTTTCAGACTAAAATTACCACTTTAGAGTGGGTCTACTAATGTTGACAGCACAAGCAGGATTCGATTCAAATCCTATTATTTGTGATTTACCAGATTTTTCCTTCATAAAAGCAAAATATTTGGTAGATAAGGACATAAGGATTCAGTAGTGGGACTATAGTTGTAGGTCTTCGCCTCGAAGACCTACAATCTCTTATCAGCCCAAACTTGGGATTATTACAGGATGTCAAGAATCAGTATTTGACTTATAGGATTCAAAACTGTGATTTTCGAATCGGTTGTTTTACCACTGAGAGGTGAAAACCTACAATCTCTTATGAGCCCAAACTTGGGATTATTACAGGATGTCAAGAATCAGTATTTGACTTATAGGATTCAAAATTGTGATTGTCAAATGGGTTTTTTACCACTGAGAGGCGAAGACCTACAATCTCTTATGAGCCCAAACTTGGGATTATTACAGGATGTCAAGAATCAGTATTTGACTTATAGGATTCAAAATTATGATTTTCGAATGGGTTTTTTTACCACTGAGAGGCGAAGACCTACAATCTCTTATGAGCCCAAACTTGGGATTATTACAGGATGTCAAGAATCAGTATTTGACTTATAGGATTCAAAATTATGATTTTCGAATGGGTTTTTTTACCACTGAGAGGCGAAGACCTACAATCTCTTATGAGCCCAAACTTGGGATTATTACAGGATGTCAAGAATCAGTATTTGACTTATAGGATTCAAAATTGTGATTTTCAAATGGGTTTTTTTACCACTGAGAGGTGAAGACCTACAATCTCTTATGGGCCCAAACTTGGGATTACACAGGATGTCAAGAATCAGTATTTGACTTATAGAATTCAAAACTGTGATTTTCCAATGGGTTTTTTGCCATTGAGAGGCGAAGACCTACAATCTCTTATGAGCCCAAACTTGGGAATGTTTGGTTGAGTTGTTTTAACTCTGAGCAGCAATTTTTTGCACATCATGGGCTAAATGGCCAGGTCACAAGAACCCCGAAGGCTCAGAGAAGGTTGGGAGAGGGGACCCACTGGAACAGCTGTTGGGAGACAGATGGTAGCCTCCCATCAAGGCCATCCAGTGTGTTCTTTAACATGCACAGGGTATGGCTCTCCCGCACACAGGACCACAGCTTAACATCCCATCCGACGGACAGTGGTCTTTCGAAACCCATCAGTGTCCCCTATTGAACGTGGGCAGGGTGGAGAATTTTGCGAAAATAAATCTCAATGCTGACCCAGCTGGGACTCGAACCTGGGAGCTTCAGATTACGAGCCTGGTGCGCTATCGACTGAGTAACCCTCTCCCCCTTGGGAATGTTACAGGATGTTAAGAATCAGTATTTGACTTATAGGATTAAAAAGTGTGAGTTTCAAATGGGTTGTCTTACCTCTGAGAGGCATGTTTTGTGCACAATGGGATAAATGACCAAGTCACAAGGACCCCGAGGGCTCAGGGAATATTGAAGGAGGAGACCCACTGGATGACTGTTAGGAGGCAGTCAGTCACCCTTCAAGACCATTCAGTATGTTCTTTAACATGCACAAGTTATGGCTCATCCAGACAAGAGGTACAGCATTATGTCCCATCTGATGAACAGCGTCTTTCCAAGTCCATGGGTACTCCCTACTAACCGAGGCAGGGCAGGGAGTTTTGCAGAGATAAGTCTCAATGCTGAGTTAGGTTGTTTTACCTCTGAGGGCCAAACCTGGCATGATCTTTCAAAAACTGCAAAAGTCGTTTTAATTCACCTGAATTGCCTTTCACCCATTACCTAAAACTATTCTAATGGGGGGGGGGGGGGGATGCTATTATTAACAGTAGTCTCTTTTCTTCTTGGATTAATGATCTTTGGTGCAGTCTTGATCTTGATTCAGTTGGAAGTGCACCACGTTCATAATCTTCCGTTCCAAGGTTCGAGTCTGAACTCTGCCTGTATTGAAATTTACCTCCATCAGCCTCCACACTGCCCTCAGTGAGAAAAAGTACACTGGTGGTCTTGGAAATGTCGCCCTCCTTTGGATGGGATGTTGAGCTATGAGCAAAAAAGCTATATTACGTTAAAGTTAAACAACACAATGGATGGCCTTGATGGAAGCTTTCATCTATCTTCTGATAGCTGTCCAGTCAGTCCCCTTCTCCAAACCTAATCTGAGCCTTCAGGGTCCTTATGACTTGGTTATTCAGCACATTTTGTGAAAAATAAGTAACTTAGTCGGTAGTACAATCAGGCCCGTAATCTGCAGTTCCCAGGTTTAAATCCCACCGGGTCTACATTGAGATTTATCGCCACAAAAATCCCTACCCTGCTCTCAGTCAGAGTGGACAGTGAGGGGCTTGGAAAGACTGCCATCCATTGGATGGGAAATTAAGCTATAGCACTCTGTAAGGGAAAGCAATACCCTGTGCACATTGAAAAACATACTGGCCTTGACAAGAGGCTACCATCTGTTTCCTAACAGATATCCAGTGGGTCTCTTTCAACCTTCTCTGAGCTTTGGGTTGATTTACCTCTGAGCAGCACTTTTTTGCACATCATGGGCTAAATGGCCAGATCACAAGGACCCCAAAGGCTCAGAGAAGGCTGGGGGAGGGGACCCACTGAAATGGCTGTTGGGAGACAGATGGTAGCCTCCCGTCAAAGCCATCCAGCGTGTTCTTTAACGTGCAAGGGTATGGCTCTCCCGCACACGGGGCCATGGCTTAATGTCCCATCTGACAGACGGCGGCCTTTCCAAGCCCATCGGTGTCCCCTACTGACCGTGGGCAGGGCAGGGAATTTTTGCGGATATAAATCTCAATGCTGACCCAGCTGGGACTCGAACCTGGGAACTACAGATTACAAGCCTGGTGCGCTACCGACTGAGTACTTCTCTTAGCCCTTGGGGTCTTTGTGACTTGCCCATTTAGCTTATTGTTGGCAAAAAAAGTGACGGTTAGATTAAGAACAAACAATCGAAATAACATATGATCTTTTGTTCAATTACATACTCATAAAGTCTCAAATCTTAATAAAATGGTAAATTGGTTAAAGTGTTTCATTTTAGGCAGTACTCACTTCATCTGTAACTTCACCAACACCAAGGCAAGCTTCATCTATTATAGCAATCATTCCTTTATGTTGTTCTTCCACAAGATTGCATATTATAGCATTATTAAAATACTCGACATTCTGCCAAGCGATATCTTCTCTTTCATATTCTTCCTGTTCCTGCTTGAGAACCAATTCAATGAACAACTGCTGCAGTTTCTCATTGCAATAGTTAATGCAGAACTGTTCAAAGCTAGAAGATGATAAAAGCATTCATAAATTTTTGTCCAGACCCAAATATCGAGTATTATGTCAAGTAATATAAATATCAAGTATGTAGATAAAATGAACAAGTAGTTTCAATCTTATTTCATTATTTATTGTTTTATTTATTTATTGTTTTATTATGTTACTTCAGTTATAATACATAACTATAAAACAATCATTGATAATTTTGAAAACTTTAATACGAACCTGTTATTGTCGAAAATTTCGAATCCGTATATGTCTAAAACGCCAATAACTGTATTCTTCCCCATGAAATTATTGTTCATTCTGACCTCAATTGCTTCATTAACTCTTCCAACAATCCATGAAAACATTCTTTCATATATTGCCTATAAAACAAAACATCCACGAAAATATTATTTCATATATTACTTACAAGAAACAATCCATGAAAACATTCTTTCATATAAGGGTTATAAAAGCAATCCATAAAAACATTCTTTCTTACAATGTTTATAAAAGCAATCCTGAAAACGTTCTTTCATATGCATATAAAAACAATCCATGAAAACATTCTTTCACATAATGCGTATAATAGCAATCCGTGAAAACATTGTTTCACATAATGCGTATAAAATAATCCATGAAAACGCTATTTCATATAATGCGTATTAAAGCAATCCGTGAAAACATTCTTTCACATAATGGGTATAAAATAATCCATGAAAACCCTATTTCACATAATGCGTATTAAAGCAATCCATGAAAACATTCTTTCATATAATGCGTATTAAAGCAATCCATGAAAACATTCTCTCATGTGATGCGTATTAAAGCAATCCATGAAAACATTCTTTCATATAATGCGTATAAAATAATCCATGAAAACGCTATTTCATATAATGCGTATTAAAGCAATCCATGAAAACATTCTTTCATATAATGCGTATTAAAGCAATCCATGAAAACATTCTTTCATATAATGCGTATAAAATAATCCATGAAAACATTCTTTCATATAATGCGTATAAAATAATCCATGAAAACGCTATTTCATATAATGCGTATTAAAGCAATCCATGAAAACATTCTTTCATATAATGCGTATTAAAGCAATCCATGAAAACATTCTTTCATATAATGCGTATAAAATAATCCATGAAAACATTCTCTCATCTGATGCGTATTAAAACAATCCATGAAAACATTCTTTCATATAATGCGTATTAAAGCAATCCATGAAAACATTCATGTGATGCGTATTAAAACAATCCATGAAAACATTCTTTCATATAATGCGTATTAAAGCAATCCATGAAAACATTCTCTCATGTGATGCGTATTAAAGCAATCCATGAAAACATTCTTTCATATAATGCGTATAAAATAATCCATGAAAACGCTATTTCATATAATGCGTATTAAAAGCAATCCATGAAAACATTCTTTCATAATGCATATAAAAGCAATCAATGAAAACATTATTTCATATATTGTCTGCAAAAATAAATCGCTGGAAACATTCTTTCACATTTACCTACAAAAAAAAAAAGTCCATAAAAATATATTTTCATATATTGCCCACAAAAAAACAACAAATTCTTGAGATAAATCTGGATGCAATTCAAAAAAACAAACTTTACCTTCCCTCTCACAACAAAAAATTATTTTATTTTTATTTCAATTATTTTTATAGGTAATTCCTCCTGCGCCAAATTTGTTCCCATCTGTTAAATAACTTAGCACAGATTGATTTAGCCACATTTTCAGATTTGGACGAGGAACAAAAAATTCGTATTCCAGCCCTGAATATTTTATTCATGGGTCAAATTAAGAGAATTAATGAAATTAATGATTCAATTTCACATTCATTGGTGACTCCTAGATGGCAGCACTAATCACGGCTGGTGAGTAGTAGCATAAATGAGAGTTCTGGCACAGTAAAGGGGCTCTAGAATTCTACGAAACTAGAAAAAAAAAATGGGAAAAGTTGTGGGGGGTGAGGTAAAAGAATGTTTCTTGTGGTTTTTTGTGAAAATGTGTGTGAAAATTAGAAAAAACGGGAACTCTCATTTATGCTAAAGGGCTCGAGAATTCTATGAAAATCCATGGGAAAAGTTATTGGGGGTGAGGTAAAAAAGTATGTTTCTTGTGGTTTTTTGTGAAAATATGTGTGAAAATTGGAAAAAACGGGTGATTTTTAGCATGTGAGAAACTAATTTGGTTTTTTTTTAAAGATGAGGTTTAAACTAATTTGTGAATTAGTTTCAATGAATTAGGTTGAAATGAGGTATGTGTATATCAGATAAAAATGATGTGTTTTGTTGAGTTATCATACACTTCACTGGATACACCAGATTCAAAACTTCTATCTAAGCAAAGTCCAGAGTATTAATTCTGTTATCAAAGAAGAATATTAAAAGTTTTATCCAAAACTGAATAAATTTCTTATCATAGAAAAATATTAAAACTTTTAATCAAAACTGAATAATTATTTTGTTACAAGAATATTAAAACTTTTATCTAAGCAACGTTCAAGTAATAAATTTGCTATTAAATAATAATATTAAAACTTTCATCTAATCAAAGTCCAAAGTAATAATTCTGTTATCAAACCGAAACTTTGTGAAGTGTATGATAATTTAATATAAAAGAATATTAAAATTTTTTTATCTAAAACGAAAATTGAATAAATTACTTCTCATAGAAGAATATTAAAACATTTATCTAACCAAAGTCCAAGTAATAACTCTGCTATCAAACAAGAATATTAAAACTTTTATCTAATCAAAATCCAAGTAATAATTTTGCTATCAATCGGAAAACAAAACTGAATAAATTTTTTATCACAGAAGAATACTCTACAATATATATATCTCAATCAGATCGTGGATAAATAGTCAAACTTTTATTTGTTGATGAAAAGCACAGCCGAATATTTTATCTTTCTCGCTTTACAATTAAAATCTATCATAAAACATACCTTTCAGGAGAGAAATCTTACCCTTCAGGAGAGAAATCTTACCCTTCAGGAGAGAAATCTTACCTTTCAGGAGAGAAATCTTACCCTTCAGGAGAGAAATCTTACCTTTCAGGAGAGAAATCTTACCCTTCAGGAGAGAAATCTTACCCTTCAGGAGAGAAATCTTACCTTTCAGGAGAGAAATCTTACCCTTCAGGAGAGAAATCTTACCCTTCAGGAGAGAAATCTTACCTTTCAGGAGAGAAATCTTACCCTTCAGGAGAGAAACGCAAACTGATTTTTCTTCCAGCTGAGAGCGTTTAAATACTCAACAGGACAGAAACTTAAAACCAAAACTGAATAAATTTCTTATCATAGAAGAACTTTTTACAATATATATCTCAATCAGATTGTGGATAAAAAAAATCATACTTTTAATTGATAACGAAAACCAAAGCTGAATATTTTATCTTTCCGTTCCCGCTTTACAATTAAATCTATCTAAATAAAAACGTACTTAACCTTCTATCTTCTTTTTGCCTGAAATTTTCTCTTATCATAGAAGAATAAATATTCCCTTTTCCAAAAGATCGTAGATAAAAAGGTCGGTATCGTTTTCGCTTTACAATTAAAATCTATCATAACTGTGTAACAAACATACTTACCTTTCAGGAGAGAAATCTTACCTTTAGGAGAGAAACACAAACTGATTTTTCTTCCAGCTGAGAGCGTTTAAATACTCAACCGAATCCAAGCTTAAAACCAAAACTGAATAAATTTCTTATCATAGAACAAATATTCAGCTTTGGTTTTGATTATTTTTGGATAAAAGTTTTATTTCCTAAAGTAATACAATTTTGCCTGAATATTTTCTCTTATCACAGAAGAAGAAATATTTCCCTTTTCGAAAAGATCGTAGCTAAAAAGTTACTACCAAAAGTTTTATTTGCTAATCAAAACCAAAGTTGAATATTTTTTCCATGATAAGAAATTTATTTAGTTTTGGTTTTAAGTTTCAGTTCGGTTGAGTATTTAAACGCTCTCAGCTGGAAGAAAAATCAGTTTGTGTTTCTCTCCTGAAGGGTTGGGTTGTGTTGTTTTACCTCTGAGCGGCACTTTTTTGCACACCATGGGCTAAATGGCCAGGTCACATGGACCCCGAAGGCTAAGAGAAGGTTGGGGGAGGGGACCCACTGCAACAGCTGTTGGGAGACAGATGGTAGCCTCCCGTCAAGGCCATCCAGCGTGTTCTTTAACGTGCACAGGGTATGGCTCTCCCACATAAGGAGCCATGGCTTAATACCCATCGGTGTCCCCTACTGACCGTGGGCGGGGAATTTTGCGGAGATAAATCTCAACGCTGACCCAGCTGGGACTCGAACCTGGAAACTACCGATTATGAGCCTGGCGCGCCACCGACTGAGGCACCCCCGCCCCTCCTGAAGGGTAAAGTACTCTTTTATTTAGATAGATTTAATTGCTTGCCGCATGAAAAGATGATCGTATGTTACCGCGTATAGAATCACGTATTTATTTCGAAATTATAGGAAGCTGGCTATCAAAGAAAGAGGTTATCAGGTCAACACAAAGGTCAACACGAGGCACGTAAACAGACAGCCATCACTGCAGATCGCTGCTAATGGCAAGCTGAAATGGGAAGATTCATTTTTTAAACTTGCAAATAAATGTAGTTTCTGATTGTAATTTAAAATATATTTTTAACCAAGAACTAAAAGTTTTCCCTCTAGTGGTTTCAAAGCCAATCCAAAACCAAAGTTCAAGATTCAGTAGCAAAGTCCAAGTAATAATTTTGCTATGAAACCGAAATTTTTATCCAAAACCAAAGTTCAAGATTCAGTTTTGGTTCTGTGTAGTATTTAAGAAGGGTCTCAAGCAATTCCAAGTCACTTTGACGTTCCCATCCTGAAGAGTATGTAGTTATTTTTGTATGTTTTTTGTACGTTTTTTCAAAGTTGCTTAGTTGAATCGCTGGTCGCCCGTTGGCTCGGGCGGCCGTCAATTTTCAAAGTCCACCATTCACTAGAGAAGTTTGAAAAGAATGTCTCCTGAAGTGAGAAAAAAATCCTTAACAACATTTGAACAGAATTGAAACATTTCATCAGATTCAATTAGAAGTGGGGAACATACATATTTTTTTTAAACGTGCAAATAGATGTAAATTTTGATTATATTTAAAATAGTTTTTTTAGCTAACAACTAAAAGTTTTCCCTCTAGTGGTTGCAAAGTTGCTTTTCGTTCTGAGACAATTAGGAATATACGTGGGAAAATTCATTTGGCGGTCTATTTCATTTAAATCGTATTTCGATGTCAGCAGTTACTGATAATTCATATAGACGTGATTCGTATTTGCTGACATCGAAGTGGAATATCGGATACAGTTTCATAAAATCTTGGTAACTGACTTGTGTACCCGAGTCGATATCCATATTTTTTGCAGCTAAAAAGCTGTTTTAAACTCGCTCATAGTCTAAAGTGTTGGGTTCAAAGTTGCACTCGAATTCTTGTTCGGGAAACTGTTTGCTATTCACTCTGATCTGAATCCGTTCTAGTAACATGTGATCAAACACCATATTGTTTCTGGTTTGATTATTTAATCGGTTAGACTTTTGTAAGACGACATAAAGATGGCCAGGTTTGATTTGAGTTGTAGTAACCCGCCAACTGACATGAGAGTCGATTCGAGTATCAGATTTGTACAGTTTGCACGATTCCCAAAAGATTTCATGTGGATTGTCGCTTGCTAACTGAGATTCTAGTTTTGCAAATACTTGTAGTGAAATAAACCAAGATAACATAAGATCCAAGATAAACTTGGAATAAACCAAGATACGTGAGATATTTCAAATTTATACAACGTAGACCCAACTCTCTGAATAATGTCTTTGTCGTCACTTTTTTCTAGTTTTATGGTATGCTTTACACCGCGAAACACTTAATCCACGTCTCGGCAGAATCCAAACAACCGATTCAGTGGTAAGAATAAACTTATATTTTGACTATTTTTTGTAATTTCATATCTGTCCGAGAATCCTTGATTGAATTCAGGATTTTTCTTCAACGCTTGTGCAAAATCCTTTATTTTATTATTCGTGTCCAGTTTATCTTCGCCTCCATCGTACAAATACTTATTCATTTTTGAACTGTCTGCGGTATCTTTGAACCACATCATACTTGTGGTCGCACTGTGTGAAAAGTCTTCGGTAAAATCAATTAAATTGTGAATCGTGGTCGTCACTCCTGGCAATTCAATATCTTCCAATTCTCTGTTTTCAATATAATATTGAGCTCTCTTAAAAATATTGTACCAGTTATTGACCATCGTAACTACATCATTGCCGCCGATATTAGACCCATCTAATTTCAGTATTTTGCCTCTGACGTGTATATAACTATTGTGCGGATGTAGAAAAACGTCCATATCTTTGGTAAATATTTCGTATTTTTCGAATTTTTTAATATTCACATTGGTTTTTCGATATTCCAAGTACTCGTATTTTGTCGTTGAATTATCGTCTTTTGGATCTTCGAACAAATTTCAGTAAGTAGCTTCAACGTTCATCCTATACTTACTTTATGACTTTATGATTTTTAGGCCATTTCCGTAAATTAACTAATTAAGAATATTTCTACTTTTAGGGGACATTTTCTCGTTTTTTCGAACGATAAGCGACGAATTTGTATAAAATATTTTAATTCGCTTTCTCAGTATCTTCATCTTTATTTGGGTCTGATGTGTAACATATAAGTCACGTTTTTCTTGTTCAAGTCAATTACTTTATTGTTCTGATCGGTTACTTTCATTCTAACGTTGTAAACGTAATCAGTTTTATTCAGCGGTAAATATATGGGGAAGAAAGGATGTGTGTCGATTAAACTGCCAGGCGGTGTTTGAGGCACGAAACTGTACAACACGTAGCTCTTCTGGTTATTGAGATAGGATAATGCGATTGACCCCTCGCGTTATGTTGGGTGGGAACTTGCCTTCGTTTTCTGCTGCATTGATAATTTTCAATTCGAACCCTAGTATTTCTCGTAACTTTCCTTCGGAAAATCTATTTTTTATCCTCTTGCCAAACGAATAACAAATCTTAATGTGGGGAGGTTGCTTTCTAGTATTAGGGCTAGGATCCCCAAAGACATTTTTTAAAAAGTCATTAAATCCGTCTATATCGTACATTCCATTCGGGAAAGTTATTTTATTCCATTGTCTTCCATTGAAGTATTTCATAGTGTTATTGTTATATTTATCACTGATGTTGTACCAGGAATACCACATATTGCTACCGATCAAAGCTATCTCGTATTCACCATTGAGTGTGATCGGCATTTCATAATTAATTTCCAAATCTTCGGGGTTGTATGCCATAATAGTAGAGGAATTGATAGTTAGGAGTACCATCTTTATTAATATAGTGTAGTACTATGTAGTACTCATATGCTAGTTGTTACCAACAATTCATTCCGATCGTTAGGAGTTTGTTCAAACTGATACATCACATGGGCTTATGTTATTATTCCTTCGTTTAATGTAATAGATGCAATAGTAACCGCATTTTACAGAGTAATTTGCTTGAATTTGCGAAGAGTTATACACGATTGGCTTTGAAGATGTAAGTAAATAGTGTTTTATTTCTTCTGGTGGCGATAAACCGAATGGATCAAAGTACTCGACGTAAGGTAACTTCGCATCACTGAAATAAGCTACCCAATGAGTTCCTGAACCATGGGAAACGTCAAAGTTCACTATACCATTTTCGTTCTTGAATATTTTTGTTGGTAAAGAATCGATAGAGTATACACCACGAAATCCTTTTTCGTTTTTCATTATATTTTCGATATCTAAGTTACTTAATGGCTCTTTTTTTTAAATCCCTGAGCTATTTGTTTCCCTGGAATGTACAAACCTTTTCCCTTTCTTTTATTTTTAGATAAGCCAGCTGCTCTTTACTTTCCAGGAATGTATAACCTTTTTCCTAGAACTTTTTGTGCAACTTAGTACCAGCATATCCCGCAGCTCCAACTGCAGCTGCTTTTCCCAATGTTACGAGTGCAGGTATTAAAAACGGCAGAAATCCACCTAGCTGTGTTTTACTGAAACGAAGTCGAACTGGCGTTTCAGATTTTTTCAGTTTAATGATTTATCTCTTTGTCAGTTTCAAAGTCTCGTTACCTTTCTTCTGTGGATCAATACTTAAAGTTAAAGGATTCTTATTTACAAATGCACTCTTCAATTTCTGCTTTTGTCCAGGCGTTAAACTAGTCAGATAACTGTGATACATTACACTTTATTTTATAAGTGTCACGTACTTATATTTTATATATAAAAATAAAGCATGTATTGTATAAAGTGTAAAACGAAAACTTTAACGGATAACGTTGAATATGTCAAACCTATCATTAAAACAAAGAAACGGTTCGGTTTAGGACACAAGAAATAAGATGCTTTCTTCCGTTTACTATGACCCATTAAAGGGATTTTCCGGTATAAAAGATCTAATGCGCAAAACTGGATTGACGGAAAAAAAAGTAAAAAGATTTCTCCAACAACAAGATGTGTACACGTTACACAAGCCCATTTATAAAAAAATTCCAAACCAGACGGGTTTATGTCTCGAATGTAGACGACCAGTGGCAGAGTGATTTGATCCATATGCAAAAATTTAAATTTCACAATAACCACACGAATTACAATTTAACCGTGATTGACATTTTCAGCAAATTCGCCTGGGCAATACCTATTAAAAAGAAAACGGGTAGCGAGATTACCAAAGCATTTGTACAAATTTTTAAACAACGTAAGCCATCCAAGTTACAAACGGATAAGGGAACCGAGTTTATCAATAAAGAAACTCAAGCATTGTTTAATCAACTAGGTGTCCATTGGTTTGCCAGAGAAAATGAGACTAAAGCTCAAATTGTGGAACGATTTAATAGGACTCTAAAGACAAAAATGTGGAAATATTTCACTGCTGATTAACACTAGAAAATGGATCGATGTTCTACCAAAACTCGTTAAGAATTAAAATACTTCTTTATCACAGATCAATAAGAATGACCCCAAAAGAGGCAAGCATGCAGAAAAACAAAGATATTATGTATTTTAATCTGTTTGGTAAAAGAATTAAATCTATTACAGCACAAAAATTTAAAATTGGCGACAGAGTGAGAATCGCCAAGTACAAGACTCCGTTTGAAAAAGGTTATCTGCCCAATTTTACAAAAGAGATTTTTGAAATTGCTCAAGTTCTGAATACAGATCCCATAACCTAAAAGGTCAAGGATCTGAAAGGAGAACCAATCATTGGTAGTTTTTACACCCAAGAAATGGTGAAATACGAAAAGCAAGATGACATTTATAAAGTTGAAACCATTCTGAAAACTAGAGTGAAGAAAAATAAAAAAGAGTACACCTATCCCTCGATTTACACTGGAGATAGGTTCCGCACAAAACCGTGTAAATCGAAATCTTGGATTTTGCTATGTAAAACCGTGTAAAACGAAAAAAAACACTAAAATGTGCATAATTCAGTCATTTATTTACGTAAAACAAAAGCAAGACATCTTGAAAAACATAAAATTACACTTCATTCAAAAAATAACAAATATATGTAGGTAATATAAGTACATATTTCATTCATTTTACATAAGGAACAAAAAATATAAGATCCTTAAAAAAATTAATAAGTTTAATTACTGTCATCACTTTCATGGACTATCCGTCTTTTCTTCCTGATTGGTATGATGTCACTTTCATCACTCGATAGTTCTTGATGCGATTCTGGTTCAATGGTTGATGAATTAGGGAAAATCTCAGATCGACGAGACTTTGTAATGAAATCCGTAATTAACAATTGTGTTGGTTTTTTGTTAAATCTTTATAGACCTCCTCATATTGATTTAAGCACTTACTAATATCCCGCTGGAATCGGAGAGCTCGCTCAACATTCGGGTCATTTTGTAAAAAATGATTACCCAATTTTCTCCCCAAATTCAAGTCCTACGCTGATGACTCTTGCTGTGAACGCAACTGGTTCAGATTGCTCCGTCTTCATCACGTTTATTTGTTTCATGAATCATGTTAACTAAATCATCCTCATCTAGTTCTTCATCAGCCATTATTTCTTCAATATCTGCCTCAGCTAAATCCTCAAAACCTTCTCCTCCTATAGTATGCGCCAACTCAGTGATCTGAGAATATTCATGCTCTAATGGTAATCTATAATTCTCACCTTCAACAGCATCTGGCCATATTGCTTTCCAGCAGGAATTGAGCGTTGATTGTTTAATCTGGGTATATGACAGTCCAACATGCTTAACACAATCTAAGATTGTAAATTTCTGCCAAGCATCCATAAGAGTAAGAGATCCATCATTCTCCATTTGTTCTAAAATATACCTGAAGGTTTGCTTGATATACAGTGCCTTGAAAGTCGAAATTATCCCTTGATCTAACGGCTGTAATAAGGAAGTTGTATTCTTTGGTAAAAAAACCATTTGTACATTTTCGTGTTGTAAATCTTGAGGATGACCTGGTGCATTATCAATTAATAGAAGGGCCTTAAAAGGCAATCCCCTTTTACTTAAATAACTTTTGACATCTCGGACAAACAAGTTATGAAACCATTCGTTGAAAACCATAGCAGTGACCCATGCTTTCTTATTAGTCATCTAATAAACGGGAAGGTTTTTTATGTTTATTCCTTTAATGAGCGTGGTGTTTTCGATTTGTTAATAACCAATGGTTTCATTATATGATCGCCTGAAGCGTTGCTGCAGAAAAGAACTGTTATACGACTTTTCGCTGCCTTATGACCACTAGCTGATTTGTGAGCTTTAGCCAAATAGGTTCTTTCTGGCATTTTTTTCTAGAATAACCCGGACTCGTCAGCATTGAAAACCTGGTCAGGAGTGTAGGAGTTGGCGGCAATGATTTCAGCAAATTTTGCTGGATATTGTTGTGCTGCATCCGAATCAGCAGATGCTCTTTCACCTTTCAATCTTAGATTATGTAAAGAATGTCTTTGTTTAAATCTCTCGAACCAACCATGGCTTGCGGAAAAAGATACCCTCTTTTCATCTGGCAAAGTCGACGATAACTGATTCTTAAGTGTTTCATAAATCTTTAAAGCCTTATTTGTAATGGCAGTGGTATCAATTGGAACCCGCTTTTGAGTTTGGTCTTCTAGCCATATCACTAATGCCTTTTCCATATTTTCCATTGTAACATCTCTTACATATGAAATTGTGCTCATACTCGTGCAAGATCCAGCTGCTACACTTTTTCTAATGGAGTCTTCATTTTTTCTTATTGTCCTTATTGTGGCTTCATTCATGGAGTAAAATTTAGCAACATCTGTTACTCTTTCTCTATTACGTAGACGATCTAATATTTTAATTTTTGTTTCTAAAGAAATAACTTTTCATTCGATTATTTTTTAAATCTTTTGGCATTATAAAACCTTAAAAAATTTACGTAAATTATAAAATTGCCAGAAAAACTACAAATGTTGGAAACTTACCAGTAGATATTTAAATAATAAAATAAAAAAATGCACAATGATGTAAAGCTTTGCTGCTAAAATGATACTGCACTACTTCACATGAACCAGATAGCTTTACTACTGTGAAATACTACGGGGATTCCCCGTGTTGTAAAATATAGGGGAATCCCCGTCCCCGTTGTTGCCAGTGTTACCAAAGGAATGAGATTAAAAAATGACTTGAAATATATATGCAGCCGAATATACATCTTTACCAGTTTTTTGAAATCCGTTATTTTATCAACCGTGTAAAACAAGTACCGTGTAAAGCGGGGGATAACTGTATTTATGTTAAATGGTTTGGTTATAATAATACATTTATTTCCTGGGTCAAAGAAGATGATCTTTTTAAATAAAGCAAATGGAGATTCAAAATTTTGATTTTGAAGAAGATGAGAAATTCTTGAACAGAAACGTATTAGCATCTCTCTGGCCTTTTCGACTTTTAATCTGTGGTCCATCGGGCTCAGAGAAGACGAACCTTTTGTTGAACTTAATATTTAAACATCTCTACTATAATAAAATCTTTTTATATGCCAAAGATTTAACCGAGACGAAATATCAGTTTATGCAAGAAATATTTGACGATTTGCACGAAATTTTGGAGAAAATATTTGGCGAAAAAATCTCTATTGCAACTTTCTCTGCCAGTAAAGAAGATATCTTCAAGGTCAACGAACTGGATCCCGACATGCAAAATTTAATTGTTTTCGTCGATTTCGTAACGGAAAAAGATCAAAAATTCATCGAAGAATTATTCGTCAGAGGAAGGAAAAAGAACATATCATTGATTTACCTGACACAGAGTTATTTTTCGACTCCGAAAGACATTCGACTACAGTGAAATTATTTTATATTCTTTAATATGCAGAACAAGAGAGAAATGTTGCAGATACAAATGGATCATGCAACAGAAATCAGGAAAGATTTTTATGCAGTTTCAAAACCACACGATTTCTTATTAATCGATAAAAAAAACCAGCACATGCCTCTCAAGTACAGAAAAAACTTTGGTAAATAAAGATGAATTACTTGACAAAGTTTGGCGTCATCAGCTCTGAGACCGGCTCCGAAAGAGGACCAGCGGGAATTCCAGGTGTCGGTTTTAAATTGACACACGATGGGGACTACGACATGAGTAATAAAAAATTGAGAAATGTAGCCAATCCCGAAGAGGGTTCGGACTCTGTGACAAAACAATATCTGCAACAAGAGTCTATAACAATGAATCACACGGGAAATTATGACGCAAATACTTAAAGAATATAGAACGTAGGCAGACCTATAGAAAATGGAGATGCCGCTACCATTCAATACGTTAATAATAGTTCGTTAATTTTTCGGAACAATCGTTACGATGCGCGAAACAAACAAATAATCAATGTTACTGAACCGGATGCAGATTCTAGAGTAGTTACAAAACGATATTTGGAAAAAAGAGCACTTTGCAATGACGATGATAATTACGATGCAAGCAACAAACGCATTAAAAATCTTGCAGAACCGATCGATTCATCTAATGCCACTACGAAACACTACGTCGACAACTTGACCACTATTCAAAACAGTCAAATGATTACATTGGTGAGAAATAAGGATGGGCTTTTACGTTCCACGAAGCATGGATTTCGACGGACATAGTTTAAATGCCGAAAGAAAACAAATCCTTGATATTGCCGATCCCGAGTCTGATTCTGCTGCTGTAACTAAGGGATATTTGGAAAAAGTCGCTTTAACTGGCGAAGATGTCGTTAATGCGAACAATAAGAGAATAGGAAACCTCGGGGAACCGAGGCACAACAGAAATGCGTCAACAAAAAGTTACGTTGATGGCTTGACAAAGTTAGATCCTAATCCATCCAGTTCTCTGTTGAGAAATGAAAATGGACTTTTTGCATCAAGTGGGAGCAGTTTTAAAGGCGATGCAAAGGGAAAACGAATTACGAATGTTGGCACCACAATTGGAAACAATGATGCTGCTACAAAACTATACACGTTGATAAAAATACGATAGGGGACCACCTTGTCATGGTGGGGGAGCTTGTGGCCCAGCACCCGGTCGAAGACTCTGCTGACCGGACTGGGTCCCCGGTTGGGCAGAGATCAGACCAACCGAGGTCAAAGGCATCGCTGACCGGTTTAGTGGCCTGGTTGGACCGTGCCAAGACCTCAAAATCAGGCGTTCTGTGGAGCAGTTCAAGGGTACGGTTGAACGGATTTAGTCCCCTAGTAGGCACGAGCCCTTTTCAAAGTCTGGGCCCCACTAAGAATCTCCACCCCGGGTACCGAGCGAACTTGGATCAACATATTCTTGTTCATGGCTAACCGGGGAACAGAGTAAATCTTAGGTTTCTCCCATGGTCTGGCTTTCCTTCTATAGGACTGCTCGCCATACGAGGTCGGGGATGAGATGCATCTATATGGTGTAGCCTTGCCCCCTCCTACTATTGATAGTCACGGCTTTCCGTTAACTTGGTAGTGTCGAAAGGCGGAACCGGGGATTGCCGTGGTTGCCATAACATCTGGCAACATAAGAGTCCATTGTAATTTGCCTTACCTATGGTGATAAAGAAGTGAAAAAAGACATATTGCAGTCTCATCAAATTATACAGATAAACACAAAATTCGACCTACTAACGCCACCTATTTTCAAAGATAATTACCATCTATGCATTTCTAATGATATATAAGGAAGGTAATCTGCTGCACAACAAATCCCTCTTTTAGTATAAATTATAGTATCAACTTGGACGATCAAAAATTCATTGAAGTAGTAAGACCACAACTTCAGCAGTTTTTTTCTGTTATTCCAGTAAACAAGAAATTTGACAGGGGCAACAAGATCAGTGTTTCACTTGCTAGACACTATCCAGATCCAAAAGAAAGAAGAAAAGTGCCTGAAGGTATTGTTTCAGGTTGGGTTGTTTTACCTCTGAGCGGCACTTTTTTGCACACCTTGGGCTAAATGGCCAGGTCACATGGACACCGAAGGCTCAGAGAAGGTTGGGGGAGGGAACCCATTGGAACAGCTGTTGGGAGACAGATGGTAGCCTCCCGTCAAGGTCATCCAGCGTGTTCTTTAACGTTGGGTTGTTTTACCTCTGAGCGGCACTTTTTTGCACACCATGCGCTAAATGGCCAGGTCACATGGTTCCCGAAGGCTCAGAGAAGATTAGTGGAGGGGACCCACTGGAACAGCTGTTGGGAGATAGACGGTAGCCTCCCGTCAAGGCCATCCAGCGTGTTCTTTAACGTGCACAGGGTATGGCTCTCCCGCACACGGGGCCACGGCTTAACGTCCCATCCGACGGACGGTGGCCTTTTCAAGCCCATCGGTGTCCCCTACTGAACGTGGGCAGGGCGGGGAAATTTTGCGGAGATAAATCTCAACGCTGACCCAGCTGGGACTCGAACCTGGGAACTACAGATTACGAGCCTGGCGCGCTACCGACTGAGCCACCCCCGCCCCCTGTATTGTTTCAGACTTTTATCACTGGGTATATGTCTTTATTGTATATGAATAAAGATGAAGGGCCTTAAGCAATTACACAGTATTATAGATGAAATCTCGAAATCGCGAGCTACTACAAAATCGAAAATTGAAGACATTATTTTGGGAGAGGAACGAGTTAGGGAAACGTTCGAAGAATTTCACAAGCCAGTGGTGGAACGGTTTAAAGGTCTGGAAACTGTGCGT
Organism: Ryuthela nishihirai; assembly: GCA_038380435.1. NCBI lineage: Eukaryota > Metazoa > Arthropoda > Arachnida > Araneae > Heptathelidae > Ryuthela > Ryuthela nishihirai. Next base: position 386,165 of record JAWZYU010000126.1, read on the forward strand.
GGAGAAACCATGAAAAACAAACAAGATGTAGTGAAAACTTTAGAGTCAGAAGAGCCCACTGAGATACCAGAAAAAACGTTCGTTTATAATCCAGATTCCAACTTGCAAGATGAAATATTAAACCAATATAAACTGAAACTTCCGAGTGATATCTTACAGGCGAGAAACTCCATTCCTGAGCTTAAAGAAATGATTCACCAAACAATCGGGCATCTTCAGAAACTGGGGGTGGGGGGTGGGGGGGCGTATGGCTACAGAAAACATACCATAGCGTATGGCTACAGAAAACATACCATAGCGTATGGCTACAGAAACCAAACGCTATGGTAGAACTACTGAGACAAATCTAATTATCGATAATTACATTGAGGCACTTAGAAAATATTTAAAGTCGATTAAAATTATGCCCACAGTAATAGAAAGTCAACAGTTTGGTTCTGGACTATACAACAGTTTCGACGACATATGCGAAAAATTATCAATCTTGGTTGCCAGTAAACGAGCTGGAAACACTAGTACAGTAGTAGTAAATGAAACTGTCGAAATTTTAGATATTTTGTTAAAAAACGATATTATTGAGAAAAAGGAACATAAGATTATGTTCAATAACATCGGCATTGTTTAAAAAATTACTTTTGGACACACACTACATTCATGTTTATTTCAATTTCAGATTATACAAAAAAAATTCCGTTCTTTCGCAAAAACGGACCATGATTTTTAGCTACTATATATAATATAGAGGGTATAACGCTAACTCAAAAATGAGCGCAACTGTTCAATGTACCAACTGTGGGAAATCTATTCGCAAATCCAATATGAACCGTCATATGAAAACTGCATGCACTTCTCGCACATCTGGAAAATGGGAATTTTGCAATTCCAGCTCTAACAGAAAAGACATTTATAATCATCATCTGAACCAATATCATATAAATAAAAGTAGTGCTTTTCGGAAAAAGTTTCGCACATATAAAATTGATAACATAAATGTCAGAGAAGACATAAAAAGTTTCCTGGAGAAAAATAACAATAAATGGAAACGTATAATTCACAAGAAACTCAGTCAGCCTCTAAAAGTTATATTCATATTACAAATAAAATTTAAAAACAGACGGATCCTGAAGGACAGAAAGAAATACGTGCACATTTTTCGACATGTAACGAAATAATCAGTTTGCCTACCTATCTCAATGAATTACTAAAAAATGCTTATGAGAAAATTGATAACGACTTTGAAAATTTTATACAAAAGGGAAGTGGATGGGTGTTTGACAAAATAATTTCTATGGAAATTAAAATGTCTCAGTATAATGCAGTTGGAGCATCTGCTTTCGTAAATTTACCACAACATTTGAAATCTACAAAAGGTATAGTGAATGTTAAAAACTACGACAACAAATGTTTCTTGTGGTCAATATTATCAGCTCTACATCCTGCTAAAGACAATCCGCAACGTGTGGAAAAATATAAAATATTTGAAAACGCCTTAGACACATCTTCATTGACTTATCCAGTAACCCTCGATCAAATCCCGAAGTTCGAGGTTTTAAATAATATTTCTATAAATGTTTTCAATTCTAAGAAAGATGATTTGCATACGTTATATATTTCACAGAATACTGTTAAAGAACCCATACAACTTTTACTTTTAAAAGACGGCAATAATTCTCACTATTGTTGGATTAAAAATATTAGTAGGGTTACAGCATACCTTTCAAGACATAATGGTAAATCCTATCCCTGCTCATACTGTCTTCAGAATTTCACTCGCGACGATTTATTAAAGAATCACGTAGATATTTGCAAATCAAACACTTTTCAAACTATCAAGTTTCCCGAAGCGAATAGTACGAAATTCCATATGATTAAAAATGGTTTGAACCACCCATATGTCATTTTTGCAGACTTCGAATGCTTTTCGAAATGTAGAAGAATTGAGAATAATCCATGTAGGGTGCGAACTAAGTATTTAGTACCGTCAGGATTTCCATATATTTTAGCTGGACCGGAAGGTAAACTGATCAAAACCAGAATGTACAGAGGGAAAAATGTAACAGAACAATTTTTGAATGAAATGATCGAAGCCGAAACTTTGATCAATGATTTGAAGAAAAGAAATGTTAAGATAACTGATTTTGATTGGCAAATTTTTACTGGAGCAAAATATTGTAATATGTGTGGGAAAATTCTAGGAAATGATAGAGTAAGGGACCACGATCACTTAACTGCAAAATACAGAGGTGCTGTTCACAACAAATGTAATCTTCAATACAAATTCTCACTTGAAATACCAGTGTTGTTTCATGATCTCAAAGGATTTGATGGTCACTTTATAGTAAAAGATTTGTGGAAATTTAAAGATAAGAAGAAAATTTCTTGTATTCCACAAACTGCAAAAAAATACATATGCATTAAATTCTGTCAAATTAAATTTATTGATTCATTCATGTTCCTCAGCTCTTCACTGGATTCACTGTCGAAAAATGTGGAAAATTTCTACATTCTAAGTCAATACTGCAGACAACATAATCTGAATGACTCACAGAAAGAACTTTTGAAAAGCAAAGGAAGTTTTCCATATGAGTACTTGCAAGAGAGCTCAGTTTTTGCAAACGTCACTTCCATCCAAAGAGAATTTCCAAAACAATGAACAATACCAAAGAGCCCAAATTTTGTGTAAAGCCTTTTCTATTGCTACCTTCGGGGAATATTACGATCTGTACTGCTAGGAGATATATTTGAATACTACAGAAATTCGTGTACGAATAACTACCAACTCGATCCTTGTCATTATTTTAGCTCTCCTGGCTTATCCTACGCTGCCTGTTTAAAAATGACAGAAACTGAGCTGGAACTTATAAAAGGTGATATGTATTTTTTCATAGAAAGAGCTCTGCGAGGAAGAATATCTTTAGTTTCTAAGAGGTTTGAACAGGCCAACAATCCTTTAGTAGATCCATATGGGAGAAGTAAACCACAAAACTATATCATGTACTTTGATGCAAAAATTTATATGGCTGGGCAATGTCTCAACCTCTTCCAACTGGTAATTTCAAATGGGTAAATGATATTGACTTGTTAATATTCCAGACGACAGCAAAAAGGGTTATTTCTTCGAAGTTGATCTAGAATATCCGGCACATCTACACGATTTACACAATGATTTCCCCTTGGCTCGTGAAAAATTGAAACTCTCTGATAGTAATATGTCATTCTTGATTCCAAATCTGTTGGACAAACAAAATTATGTTGTTCACTATAGGTTACTTAAACTCTATGTGGAACTGGGATTGAGGGTGAAACAGGTGCATAGAATCTTGGAATTTGATTAAAAAAAAACATGGCTGAAACCTTACATAGATTTTTAATACAAGAAAACGAATTAATGCCATAAATAATCTAGAAAAAGACTTTTTCAAACTGATGAACAATGCTATATATGGCAAATGTTTAGAAAATAAGAGAAAGAGAATAAAATGCCACATTGTGAATACTGAAGAAAAGTTTAAAAAATTAATTGCAAATCCTAGGTACGTTTATACGTTTGTGTTAAACTTGCAGAAAATTTCGTAATTCTCCACATGAAAAAGAAAAAAAATATTATATTAGATAAACCATATTACATTGGTGTAACGATTTTGAAGTTGAGTAAATTACACATCTATAATTGCTTCTACAATTTTCTGAAGCCAAAAATCAATGCAGAATTGTTACTTACAGATACTGATTCCTTCTGCGTCGAAATCCAGACAGATGACATATATCAGAAATTTAATTCAGACTACTTTGATTTCTCAAATTACCCCACAAACCATGCTTTATACAGTGAATCAAATAAAATGGTTCCAGGAAAATTTAAAGACGAATTAAAAGGTCTTCCAATCAAAGAGGTTGTTGCGTTAAGACCAAAATTATATTCTATAATCGCTCCAATTCTCAAAAAAGGCCTCTAACGGAATTAAAAATTAATTTAGTCACGACAATTATCGACAAGGTCTATTTGATGAAAAATTCCTATAAACCCAATAAACAGAATTTCGATCTGACCAACATGATATACACGTATACCAAATTAAAAAAATTGCTTTTACCCAAGAATACAGAAAACGACATGTCAATGGGATTGAAACATATGCTTTTGGAAATTATCCAACCTCAGATATGTATTTTAAAGAAGGCGATACTATTTACAAAACATTGAACTGAAAACAAATGTAAAAAAAAATAAGTACTAGTGAAACATTTTGAAAACTGTACCAGTTTGTAATTCTTTAGAAATGCTAATTGTCAAAGTTCAGTGTTTAAATCTAATGCCTGTTTGGAAATTAAAAATCTGAAATAATAGTCTATAAAAGACAGCACTATTCCAGTATTTCCATAAGAAATGTACAAATTACTTCTCGATTTTGAAGGAGAGGGCTTCCAAAATCGAACAGCTATGCATACTCAAACTTCAACCGCCTACTGAAGCTAACGCATGGAGCGTAAGCCCTTCCGACGGTTTTTTCATACACCAAGCATTACAGAAGAAAACACAATCATCTCAATTCAGACGAAAGAGAGATTGAAAAAGAGAAGTGATAGGAAAGCGAAAGGAAAGCATCCTACACACATTCTCACACTTATTTAGAACAAACAAGAAAGAGCGAAAACGTAACGCACACGCAAGCATTCGCAAGAATAACATTCACACCTAAGCAGCTCAAATACACAAACCGGGTCAGCCCGATAGAGGGCGCCCTGTGTATCTTCGCTGTGCTGGCTTGAAGGACAGCAAGCATAAGCGTCAGTCAAACATTAGGAGGCGTCGCTTGGAGCGCTAAACCAATGATCTGGCTTGGATCTTCTCGGAGCGACGCCTCCTTCCCCCGGCCCGTGTAGATGATTGGCGTCAGTGACGTCAACAACCGCCACCAGCCGAGTTGCAGAGTCAACGGAAAACGCGTTTCAACTAAGCGACTTTGACAATTTATACAAATAAAACTAACTGTCAGAAACATACACAAAAAACATTTTTAAATACTCAGTGGTCAAGGGAAAGACAATAAAAATAAAATCCGGCCACGCAGGCGGCGGAAAAAAAAGAAATGCAGCGTAAGAAATGGAAATCTCTCCACTGTTTCCAGAACAGACGTTTTTTTTAAAGCCTCTGTCGATTCTACGCCTAATACAAATACACTTTACAATGATGTGAAAGGTAGTACTGGGCATCCAATAAGAAGAATTAAACATCCTATAACAACGGCCTTTTCACAGAATGGCCTTGGTAGTAGCAAGTACAAAATTATAAATAAAATAAATAAATACCCCCTCAAGCAGATGCTTGCCACAGAGGTCTGACAGGAGCCTGTCAGTTTATATGCCACAGTAGAAGATCTGAGAGGATGGCAGGACCTCAGCAGAAAACAACACGAACGTCCATGCCTTACCCGGGGCTCGAACCCAGGTCCCGTAGATCAGTTGCCAGGCGCTCTAACCACTCGGCCACGGGAAGGACTACAAAATTATATACATATTTATTTCTATCAGGAACAGAAATTCCAGCCCAAGTGTTTAAAAAATTACTACCAACTAAAAAAGGTGTGTGACGCTCTATCGAAAACCTTATTTTGATCGACAGAGACCGTTTGCTAAGTTTTAAATTAACATAGTCAATTGCATCCCAAATAATACTCAAATTTTGAGAAATTTCCCTCCCTACAACAGAACATGTCTGCATAGGCCCAAATAAGGTTCTAAAGGACGTTACTCATTCTGATCATAACAACCTTAGCAAAAATTTTAGTCACAATTTAATATAGAAATATTACTACCATCGGGATTTTTTCCAAGTAATACAATCTTTGTACGTGGCATCAGTTATCATTCATCGATATAATTGATGAAATCGCGCCGGAAAAGGATGACTCTAAAAGCCGCTGGTGAAATGACTGCCTACAGTCGGGAGCTCTCACGATGAATCCAAAATTGGTTTTCCCGTTCCACTCTCGCATGACCGTAACTGAGGAGAGCGATGCTGGGGACTTTTCCGTACTCCCTACGGCATGCCGATGGCAGACTTTTCCGTCCACGTTTTTTACAGTTAAATCTATCTAAATAAACATACTTACCTTCGTTGAATTTTCCCTGATTCTAAGGGCTTGACATCTTCTTTAAATAGAAGTGCATCGTCGAAAATTTTTATCTCCAAATTAATCATATTTGCGGCGTTTTCTTAACCAGAAGAAAAATATTCTCTTAATTTCGAGAATTTCCAAAGATCTTGCCACATATTTTATCGCGAAATTCCTATTGGCTGGCTAAATCTCATGTTCAGTTACAGCCAGCCAATAGGAATTTCGCGATAAAATTTGTGACAAGATCTTTGGAAATTCTCGAAATTAAGAGAATATTTTTCTTCTGGTAAGAAAACACCGCAAAAATTATTAATTTGGAATTTAACGAAGGGACCTGGGTTCGAGCCCCGGGTAAGACATGGATGTTCGTGTTGTTTTTCTGCTGAGGTCCTGCCATCCTCTCAGACCTTCTACTCTGGCATATAAACTGACAGGCTCCTGTCAGACCTCTGTGGCAAGCAGCTGCTTGAGGGGGTATTTATTTATATTTTTAACTATGTTTTATGGAAGGATACTCCTGGCAGCGATGCTGTTGCCGACTGTATGCCGTAGGGAGTACGGAAAGGTCCCCGGCAGCGCTCTCTTCAGTTACGGCATACGTCAGTGGAACGGGAAATCCAATTTTGGCTTCATCGTGAGAGCTCCCGACTGCATGCCGTAGGGAGTACGGAAAGCCCCCGGCATCGGAAACGGAGGAGCGCTACCTGCGGAAGGTCGCAGCTGATATCTTTAGGCAGATACTTTTAAACTGTTATGTGTGCCTAGTAAAGAGATTGCTTGAATCTCTGTATCTGCTTCTATCTGCCTGATGAAATTATTTAAGACTACGACAAATATGAGTGGAGACAAAGGGCAGCCTTGTCTGATTGCCTGGTATTCGTTTGTGAAATGTCCATTTATATCAATTGTGTATGTGATGTCATGATACAAAGTTTTTTAAGCGTTAATAACAATTTTTTCCCAAAGCCGTGAAACTCTAATGAGGCGTATACTGCCTCATGAGAGAGCGTATCAAAACCTTTTTGTTGGTCAAGTGAAATGATAGTTGATCTAATATTTTTTATGGTTTTATGCATTCAATGGTCTCTGTTATTAATCTGTTTTATTGTGTATGGTTCTGTTCTATATAGTGTGCCTAAGTCCGTTGGTTAAGATTTTACTTAATATCTTATAATCATAATAAGTAAAAAATGCAATGGGTCTCCGGTTTGTGGGTGGGTGTAATTATTTCTTTACATAGGAGTGTATCTTTCCCTGTTTCCATATCATTTGTCATGTTTATGTTGATTTAATGTGTGTTGTAAGAACTCAGTGTATGCTTTTTCCACTATATGCAAAAAGCTCTGTAAAATTCGATGGGAAATCCATCCATATCAGGGCTTTGTTTTGAGTTGCCAAATAGTAGGTTCCCTTCTTCAGGGGGAGGGGGGATTTTCAGTTTCTAACTTGGCTTTTGTGATGTGGTTGATTTTTGTTGCTACTCTTTCTGTCTCATAAAATTTAGTTGTGTCTGTTTCTTTGCGCTGGTATTGTATTCAAAATTGGTCATATATGTGTTTTAAAATTTTTTTGGAGTGTCCTGTGTGAGTGTGCCATTTAATTCCATTGCAGTAATACTCTCTTGTCTATTTCTTTTCCTAATTTTTAGTGATGAGGTTGTTGCAATTTTCTTCTTCTGCAATTTTGCAGACTTATCTGTTTACTTGCTTAGATAAAAGTTTTAATATTCTTGTAGCAAAATAATTATTCAGTTTTGATTAAAAGTTTTAATATTTTTCCATGATAAGAAATTTATTCACATTTGAATAAAACTTTTTGATATTCTTCTTTGATAACAGAATTAATACTTTGGACTATGCTTAGATAAAGTTTTGAATCTGGTGTATCCAGTGAAGTGTATGACGACTCACTGGAACAAAACACATCATTTTTATCTCATATACACACACACACCTCATTTCAACGTAGTTCATTTAAACTAATTCACAAATTAGTTTAAATCTCATCTTCAAAAAAAAAACTTAAATTAGTTTTTTCACATGCTAAAAAACATCCCCGTTTTTTCTAATTTTCACACACATTTTCACAAAAAAACCACAAGAAACATACTTTTTACCTCATCCCCGATAGATTTCATAGAATTCTCGAGACCCTTTTACTGTGCCAGAACTCTCATTTATGCTACTACTCTGGTGTAATCATGGACGTTCCTTCGCAAAACCAAACGCCTAAGTTGCTCAGTGGTATCGCATTGGCATTGCAACTGCTGGGGTCTGCGTTCGAGTAACAGGTATTGCATGGTCATTTGTCCTGGCATATATGTTTTGGTTGTCCCTTAGTAAAAGAACTGTTCACTTACAGATGTATTAGGGCAGTGGTGACTCAGTGGGTAGCACACCAGGATCGTAATCTGTAGTTTCCAGGTTCGAGTCCCAGTTGGGTCAGCATTGAGATATATCTATGCAAAAAACCCCGCCCTGTCCACAGTCAGTAGGGGACACAGATGGGCTTGGAAAGCCGCCATCCACTGGATGGGACGTTGAGCCATGGCCCCGTGTGCGGGAGAGCCACACCCTGTGCACGTTACAGAACACGCTGGATGACCTTCAAGGGAGGCTACCATCTGTCTCCTAATAGCTGTTCCAGTGGGTCCCCTCCTCCAACCTTCTCTGAAATTTCGGGGTCCTTGTGACCTGACCATTTAGCCCATGGTGTGCAAAAAAAGTGCCGCTCAGAGGTAAAACAACCCAACTAACGATGTATCACAAAAAAAATGATGTTCTCACGAAGCGAGCATTATCTAAATAAGTCCCTCAAGTCAAACTGACAAACAAATGCAACGCCATCAGAAGCAGTCTCCCAAAACATTGATTTCACGTATGACTACTAACAGGCAATTATGATGACCATGCCCAGCCTTAGCAAATTACGGAGCACAATTGCAAATAGAGACGTTTAAAAACAAACAACAATTCAACAAAAATGAAACTGCTAAAAAATTGACAGTGCAAGCAATGTTGCCAACTCTAAAATCTCTAGTTCTCCGAAAATAGAACAATTTTCTCTTTAGAATGAAAATATCCTCCCCTCCGCAGAGGCTATAACTAGCTCGGGGTCCAATGGGTCCAATCGGTTTAAGGTCTATTGGACTCTGATGGCTGGCCCTGATGATGACAACAGATATGTGTCCGCGTGGCCTAATGGATAAGGCGTCTCACTTCGAATCAGAAAATTGCAGGTTCGAGTCCTGTCGCGGACGAACGTTTATCTACAAAGCATTACACAGCTGGAAAATTAACGTTGCTAGGACAGGGAAATAAGAATTGGGGCTGGGGTGGCTCAGTCGGTAGCACGCCAGGCTCATAATCTGTAGTTCTCAGGTTCGAGTCCCAGCTGGATCAGCGTTGAGATTTATCTCCGCAAAATTCCTAGCCCTGCCCATGGTCAGTATGAGACACCGATGGGCTTGGAAAGGCAGCCGTCCGTCGTATGGGACGTTAAACCGTGGCCCCGTGTGCGGGAGAGTCATACCCTGTGCACGTTAAAGAACACACTGGATGGCCTCGACGGGAGGCTACCATCTGTCTCCCAACAGCTGTTCCAGTGATCACCTCCCCCAACCTTCTCTGAGCCTTCGGGATCCTTGTGACCTGGCCATTTAGCCCATGGTGTGCAAAAAAGTGCCACTCAGAGGTAAAATAACCCAACAACAAATAAATTATTTTACAGTTTTTATGCTAAATGAATGTAATTTGCAATTCTTATTGGATAAGTAACTATTAGAATGCATCGTTCACCAGATCAACCTTTATGCTCATTCTGTCAGCTCTCGATAATTATATTGATTTTTTTCACTAAATAAATATACATGATATTTCAAAAAGAATTCAACCCTTTCAAAAGTTTATTACTGAGTAATTAGTTTATATATGAACATGTAGTCAAAACCAATTTGTAAAGGAACTATCGCAGTTATTTCTATAATCTTACATATACTCAATATGTGTCTCTCGTGTCATACATCAATTCTGTAGTCTAATTAATCCAGACCCTTTGTAGTATATCACTGTCGGTTGTTGAAATGGCGACCACGATGGATTGGGTTGTTTTACTTCTGAGCGGCACTTTTGCACACAATGGGCTAAATGGCTAGGTCACATGGACCCCGAAGGCTCAGAGAAGGTTGGGGGAGGGGACCCACTGGAACAGTTCTTGGGAGACAGATGGTAGCCTCCCGTCAAGGCCATCCAGCGTGTTCTTTAACATGTACAGGGTATGGCTCTCCCGCACCTAGGGCTACGGCTTAATGTCCCATCCAACTTATGGCGGCCTTTCCAAGTCCATCGGTATCCCCCTACTGACCGTGGGCAGGGCGGGAAATTTTGCGGATATAAATCTCAACGCTGACCCAGCTGGGACTAAAACCTGGGAACTACAGATTACGAGCCTGGCGTGCTACCGATTGAGCCCCCCCCCCGCCCGCCCCCAGCCACGATGCGTTCCTTTCAAGGTTGTGACGAAGAGGTGGTACAAACACGAGGTTCATGACGTATTCCCACAAGACGAGGTCGCTTGGTGTGAGTCATCTAGTTACTGAGTAGTAAATTTTTGAAAGTGTTCGGCATTTTTTGAATCACCCTGTGTATAATACTCAATCATTCGAACCCCTATTTAAATTCAAATGTGATATCAGATCTGAAAATAACTATCATGTTTGAGTTCTACTACCACAAATAGCCCTACTCACCAATTTTTAGCTTTCTAGTCTCGTCACACCGAGATTTGACCTCTGACCACAAAGAATTATCGATATCCAAATTTTCACATAATTTCTGAGATCTAAGACTCAAAATAGCCTTAGGCACTAATTTCTAGAATTCTGCCACCGATAGATCTATATTGACCCTTGAGCTGAAGGACGCATTGCAAACAAAAACATTTACGAGAACTACGACCCAAAATGCCTCCAGGAACCGATATTTAGCCTTCTAGCTACCGAAATGGAATAAGGTTCTGAGCTTGATTATGGATCCTGAATTTGCTGCACTGATGGGCTTCTGTGGAGGGAAAATCTTCCACTGTGTTTTCTGTTTCTTTGTGGGTTTACAGCCCCAAGTGATTCACAGAATATGCTTCATGAGCTGGTGGATAATCCTGAGCTGAGGTCAACGCAGGCACCTGAACTCTTTGCTTCCACTGGCATCATCAAATTCAACATTGGAGAATGTCTTCCAGTGTAGATGGCTTCAGCCTTTAGTGGTGGGGGAACGGGTCTTTGCCCCATGTCTGCGATTAGGGGGCTGTTCTGCATTAACTCTCTCAATAAACATAGTTTCTTTAAACATCCCACTAACCATTTTCTCTCCATAGGTAGTTGGAATGTGAGAACTCTGCACGGAGCTTTTCCTCTTGATGTCCTAAACAAGAATTCCACCATTATAATTTAGATATTCTCGGCTTGCAAAAGACCAGATAAAGGTCATATTCTTAAAAATAACCTTAAATTTCTCTTTATAGGAGAGAAGATAATAAGCATTTCCAAGGCATAATAGGTCTGCTTCTCAGCAGACACGCTACTGATGCTCTTCTACGTTATGAGTGCATTAATGAAAGGATTCTTAGAGCAAAATTTCAGACAAGCATTAAAGATTGAATATTATCTGCTATTATGCTCCCACTGAGGATGAGGATGACAAAGATAGGTTTTACGGACAACTTCAGGATATTTTGAATTCTGTCAAGAAAGGAGATATTACCCTTGTTCTAGGTGACTTCAATGCCAAAGTTGGTACTGATTCTGACCTTTGGGGAGGGTTGATAGGCCCTTTTGGTATTGGCAGCTGCAGTGGCAATGGACAACGTCTCCTACAGGTAAGTAAACTTAATGGTTTCAGAATAACTAAAACATATTACAAACACCGCGACATACATAAGTACACATGAGTTTCACCTGATGGGCTGCATAAGAATATAATTGATCAGTGGTGCACCCAGAGGGGGGGGGGGGGCAAGGAGCCCTGGCACCCCCCAAAGAAAAAGGGGGAAAAAAAACACTAGAAAATTTTCCAAAAATCTTTTCCTAATTAAAATTCATTTTTTAAATTTATGTTATGTCGTGTCTTCTATTTCTATACCAATTATGAATTAGCGGTCACATAAGGTGGGAATACCCTATAGCTCTAGGGAATGACGGCCACTGTGAACACAAGGCAAACGAAGTAGTGCACGGGCGGACCGAGCGCTACTTCGTTTCTCCCCAAGATTAAATCCTTAGGGCGCCACTGTGATTGATTATATATTAATTAACAACAAATGGGCTAGTTATGTTAGGAGTACCAGGTCATATAGGAGAGCTGAAATTGGATCTGATCATTACCTTGTTAAAAGTGTCTTGGAACTTAAACTCAAGAAGTGTTGTGCTAAGGTTTAAAATATTACCTTAATTCTGAAGCTCTGAAAGACCCAGTTGTAGCTAAAGCTTATCATGATAGGTTATTTAGTCATTATGACAGTCATGGTTTGCTTACTACTGAAGTTTAGGAAGAATGGGACCATTTTAAACAGGCTTTTTTGGACACTAACAGTACTCTTTTAGAAAAAAAGGAGCAGAGGAGACAGAATTATTTGAGTGATAAGGCACTGGAGCTTATTTGAGAAATAAAAACTGCACGAATGTCTTTAATCAATTTCCTACTAGTCCTAATAGAAAGCATTACAGAGAGCTTAATAAACATGTATAGCTTCAGTTACCTGCTGATAAGAATGTTTGGTTTGATTGCATGCCTGGCAAAGCTATGGAAACAGAGAACACAACAACATAGAGCTGTACTAGATAGTTAAAATTCAGTTAATCTGAATGGTTGCAGTCTTGAGCAGGTGTCACAGTTTTAATTATCTTGGGAGCTATGTAACAGACACTGGTGATGTGCGGCATGAGATTAACAGACGGGTAGGGATTGCTGCCGGGAATTTTAAGAAACTATGGAGAGTATGGGGAAATAAACATATACATCTAAAGACTAAAATTAGACTCTTTATCAATTTGTTTCATTCTGGATTACTTATGGAAGTGAAACGGGGACCCTTTGTAAACAAGATAACAGGAAACTCGATGCTCACGCAGTATCTTGAGTATTAGGTGGTTGAACTTTGTAAGTTGGGTTGTTTTACTTTTGAGTGGCACTTTTTTGCTCACCATATGCTATAAATGGCTAGGTCACATGGACCTCAAAGGCTCAGAGAAGGTTGGGGGATGAGACCCACTGGAACATCTGTTGAAAGACATATGATAGCCTCCCGTCAAGTCCATCTAGTGTGTTCTTTAACGTGCAGAGGGTATGGCTCTCTCGTATACACGGGGCCACGGCTTAACATCCCATGCGATGGACATCGGCCTCATCAAGCCCATTGGTGCTACTGACCGTGGGCAGGGCGAGGAGTTTTGCGGAGATAAATATCAACGCTGACCCAGCTGGGAATCGAACTTGGGAACTACAGATTACGAGCCTGGCGCGCTACCAACTGAGCCACCCCCGCCGCCACTTTGTAAGTAATGATGAGGTTAGGCAAAGGTGTCGGCAACCTCCTTTGTGCAGCATATTGTGCAGAGAGAGACTCCAATGATTTGGTCATGTTTCCCGTATGGATAATTATAGATTAGTGAATAGGGTTATGAACAGTGTGCCTAAAGGCCTCAGAAAGAGAGAGAGACCTAGAATGCAGTGGGCAGACAGTGTCAAACAGGACTTTGTTAGAATTGGTGTGCAGTGGCCAGATTCAGCAGGTGTAGCTCAGGACAGATGTGCTTGGAGAAATAAATGGCACAATCTGGTTAGACCTCCGTAGTTCCTGGATGCTTGAAGATGATGATGATGACCATTAATAGATCTAAAGTTGACCTTTGATCTCGGAGGACCCTTCGAATCCGGAATCACTTGATGTTTCTTACACTGCAGCCCGAAATACTGCCAGACACCAATTTCATGTTTCTACCACAGGAAGATCAAAGGTTGGATTGTTTTACCTCTGAGTGGCACTTTTTTTCACACAATGGACTAAATGGCCAGGTCACAACGACCCTAAAGTCTCATATAAGGTTGGGGGAAAGGACTCACTGGCACAGCTATTGGGAGATATATGGTAGCCTCCCGTCAAGGCGATCCAGTTAGTATTTAACATGCACGGGGCATGGCTCTCCCCAAACGGCTTAAATATCAAATATAATGGGGCCACGGCTTAACGTCCCATCCAATGGACGGCAGCCTTTCCAAACCCGTTGGTATCCCCTACTGACCATGGGCAGGTCGAAGAGTCTCAACACTGATCCAGCTGGGACTTTGTTATGTCCCTTGAATTTTATATTTATTTATTTATTGTATATTTTTGTTGTATTATATTGTTGTATATATTTTTATGTGTTCTTGGAAATGTTTGTTCTGGGATGACTCACTTTTGTTGTTTTTCGGGTCTAAAACTGCTCTGGATAAGTGGTAACGAATGCCAGCAGTTGTTTATGCCGTATATGACTAACTAGCCCACGGCGCGAATGTTCGCGCATGAGGCTAGGGGAAGGAGTTGGAAGAATCAGTCTGTGCGTTAGCTGTCTAACGAAGAAGGTCGTTGGAGGAAAGTTTCAAAAGGACGCCACCTTTCTCAAAAAGTAACCCTTGAAGTCAGGATGTGGTTCCAAGAGGGAATCGAGATTCTTGGAGGATCTGATTATAGTCTTTTTATTTTTATGGATTCAGAGGAAAAACAGTGTAGGAAAAGAAAAATTTTTTCGCCGAGTTTTTGAGGTCTGTAAAGTGAGAATTCGCAGAGTGTGCGATTCTCCACCTCATAATTATTGCTTGCAGCAGTGAAGCAGCAAAGGCCCACGGAGTGGAGCTCATTCCCAGCACGTAGCTGTACATTTTGTAAATAAAAGTGTGTCGTCCATGGCTACTCTCATGCAGTTAATTGATGGACAGTTCCTATTCTTCATTCAACAGAGTAAAGTTGAGGCATACAGTGGCACGGGCTTAAAAACCCGCGAATCTGTGAATTCACTGAAGTGAATTAAGTAGCAATATCATCGTATCTCTCTCTCCCTTTTGGACTGGGTCATCACATCTGGCCCAGTCGGAAAGAATCCGAACACTGGGTCACGACATCTGTCACAGTCGGACAGGACCCGAACAACGGGTCACGACATCTGTCACAGTCTGACAGGATCCGAACAACGGGTCACAACATCTGTCACATTCTGACAGGATCCGAAAACTGGGTCACGACATCTGTTACAGTCGGAGAGGATCCGAACAACGGGTCACGACATCTGTCATAGTCAGACAGGATCCAAACAATGGGTCACGATATCGGTCACAGTCGGACAGGATGCGAACAAAGGGTCACGACATCTGTCACAGTCGAACAGGATCCGAACAATGGGTCACAACATCTGTCACAGTCTGACAGGATCCGAACCCAAGGGACATCACATCTGGCCCAGTCGGACAGGATCGGAACTAGATGTCACGACAGACTCGAATCTGGGAACTGCAGATTACGAGCCTGGCACACTGTCAACTGAGCCACCCTGGAAGATCAAGGTTTGACATCTGCGACCTCTATTTGACCTTAAAGAACACGTTGGAAGTCAAACGTCGGACTTTTTTTCCAGAGATGTACCACCCAGATTACAACTAAGTGCAGAATTATCAGAGCTGTACCATTTCTTGATAATATTTAAAATTTCTGCGATCCCTATCGGCCTTCAATCACACACAATCGTCTTTATATTAAATACTAAAAATCAATCGGAAGGAGGGGGGGGGCCTAGGGCACCTCTTGGTTTTTAGCCTGTCACTCCAAACTCTATTTGACCTTTCACGAAACACCGAATCTGAAAATTCCTGGGGCGGGGGTGGCTTAGTCGGTAGCGCGCCAGGCTCGTAATCTGTAGTTCCCAGGTTCGAGTCCCAGCTGGGTCAGCGTTGAGATTTATCTCCGCAAAATTCCCCGCCCTGCCCACGGTCAGTAGGGGACACCGATGGGCTTGGAAAGGCCGCCGTCCGTCGGATGGGACGTTAAGCCGTGGCCCCGTGTGCGGGAGAGACATACCCTGTGCACGTTAAAGAACACGCTGGATGGCCTTGACGGGAGGCTACCATCTGTCTCCCAACAGCTGTTCCAGTGGGTCCCCTCCCCCAACCTTCTCGAGCCTTCGGGGTCCATGTGACCTGGCCATTTAGCCCATGGTGTGCAAAAAAGTGCCGCTCAGAGGTAAAACAACCCAACGTTAAAGAACGCTGGATGGCCTTGACGGGAGGCTACCATCTGTCTCCCAACAGCTGTTCCAGTGGGTCCCCTCCCCCAACCTTCTCGAGCCTTCGGGGTCCATGTGACCTGGCCATTTAGCCCATGGTGTGCAAAAAAGTGCCGCTCAGAGGTAAAACAACCCAACGTTAAACAACACGCTGGATGGCCTTGACGGGAGGCTACCTTCTGTCTCCCAACAGCTGTTCCAGTGGGTCCCCTCCCCCAACCTTCTCTGAGCCTTCGGGGTCCATGTGACCTGGCCATTTAGCCAACGATGTGCAAAAAAAGTGCCGCTCAGAGGTGAAACAACCCAACGTTAAAGAACACACTGGATGGCCTTGACGGGAGGCTACCATCTGTCTCCCAACAGCTGTTCCAGTGGGTACCCTCCCCCAACCTTCTCTGAGCCTTCGGGGTCCATGTGACCTGGCCATTTAGCCCATGGTGTGCAAAAAAATGGCGCTCAGGGGTAAAACAAACCAAACAAATCTTTATCATAATTTAGAATTAGCTTGATCCCCTGACTGCTAACATGAAAAATTGATGTCTGAGGTATTTTGGGTTGTAGCTCTTAGAAATGTGAAATTTTAGATGAAGGCTCCTTCGAGGTCAAAGGTCAAATATAGATCTGCCCGTGTGTTGCTAAAGATTGGCGAATAGGGATATTTCAGAGTTGGGTTGTTTTACCTCTGAGCGGAACTTTTTTGCACACCACGGGCTAAATAGCCAGGTCACATGGACCCCGAAGGCTCAGAGGAGGTTGGGGGAGGGGAACCACTGGAACAGCTGTTGGGAGACAGATGGTAGCCTCCCGTCAATACCATCCAGCGTGTTCTTTAACGTGCACAGGGTATGGCTCTCCCGCACACGGGACCACGGCTTAACGTCCCATCCGACGAGCGGCGGCCGTTCCAAGCCCATCGGTGTCCCTTACTGACCGTGGGCAGGGTGGGGAATTTTGCGGAGATAAATCTCAACGCTGACCCAGCTGGGCTCGAACCTGGGAACAACAGATTACGAGCCTGGTGCGCTACCGACTGGGCCAACCCCGCCCCTTCGAGGTCAAAAGTCAAATATAGATCTGCCCGTGAGTTGAGTTGTTTTACCTCTGAGCGGCACTTTTTTGCACACAATGGGCTAAATGGCCAGGTCACATGGACCCCGAAGCCTCAGAGAAGGTTGGGGGAGGGGACCCACTGGAGCAGCTGTTGGGAGACAGATGGTAGCCTCCCGTCAAGGCCATCCAGCGTGTTCTTTAACGTGCACAGGGTATGGCTCTCCCGCACACGGGGCCACGGCTTAACGTCCCATCCGACGGACGGCGGCCTTTCCAAGCCCATCGATGTCCCCTACTGACCGTGGGCAGGGCGGGGAATTTTGCGGAGATAAATCTCAACGCTGACCCAGCTGGGCTCGAACCTGGGAACAACAGATTACGAGCTTGGTGCGCTACCGACTGGGCCAACCCCGCCCCTTCGAGGTCAAAAGTCAAATATAGATCTGCCCGTGTGTTGCTAAAGATTGGCGAATAGGGATATTTCAGAGTTGGGTTGTTTTACCTCTGTTGGGTTGGGTTGTTTTACCTCTGAGCGGCACTTTTTTGCACACCATGGGCTAAATGGCCAGGCCACAAGGACCCCGAAGGCTCAGAGAAGGTTGGGGGAGGGGACCCACTGGAACAGCTGTTGGGAGACAGATGGTAGCCTAACGTCAAGGCCATCCAGCGTGTTTTCTAACGTGAACAGTGTATGGCTCTCCCGCACACGGGTCTATGGCTTAACGTCCCATCTGACGCAAGTGATCTTTCCAAGGCCCATCGGTGTCCCTTACTGACAGTGGGCAGGGCGGGGAATTTTGCGGAGATAAATCTCAACGCTGACCCAGCTGGGCTCGAACCTGGGAACAACAGATTACGAGCCTGGTGCGCTACCGACTGGGCCAACCCCGCCCCTTCGAGGTCAAAAGTCAAATATAGATCTGCCCGTGTGTTGCTAAAGATTGGCGAATAGGGATATTTCAGAGTTGGGTTGTTTTACCTCTGAGCGGAACTATTTTGCACACCATGGGCTAAATAGCCAGGTCGCATGGACCCTGAAGGCTCAGAGGAAGTTGGGAGAGGGGAACCACTGGAACAGCTGTTGGGAGACAGATGGTAACCTCCCGTCAAGGCCATCCAGCGTGTTTTCTAACATGAACAGTGTATGGCTCTCCCGCACACTGGTCTATGGCTTAACGTCCCATCCGACGCAGGTGATCTTTCCAAGGCCCATCGGTGTCTCTTACTGACAGTGGGCAGGGTGAGGAATTTTGCAGAGATAAATCTCAACTCTGACTCAGCTGGGACTCGAACCTGGGAACTACAGATTACGAGCCTGGCGCGCTACCGACTGAGCCACCCCGCCCCCAAAATTAGGAGATTCAACATAGTTATTCTAGGAACGTTTCTTTTAACTAGATAACATAGTTATTCTGATGGGTTGGGTTGTTTTACCTCTGAGCGGCACTTTTTTGCACACCATGGGCTAAATGGCCAGGTCACAAGGACCCCGAAGGCTCAGAGAAGGTTGGGGGAGGGGACCCACTGGAACAGCTGTTGGGAGACAGATGGTAGCCTCCCGTCGAGGCCATCCAGCGTGTTCTTTAACGTGCACAGGGTATGTCTCTCCCGCACACGGGGCCACGGCTTAACGTCCCATCCGACGGACGGCGGCCTTTCCAAGCCCATCGGTGTCCCCTACTGACCGTGGGCAGGGCGGGGAAGTTATTCTGATGAATTAAGATGACTAATTGAGACTGAAAGGTTGTTTACTTTTATTAAAAAACGCCTCTTCCTTTTTAACACTCATCATCATCATCCTTGAACAACCATGGGTTACAAAGGTCCAAAGAGATTGTGCAATTTAATTCTTCAAACATGTCTGTCCTCAGCTACATCTGCTGCATCTCGCCATTGTAGACCAATCCTAACAAGGTCCTATTTCACATTCTCTGCCCACTGTATCCTAGGTCTCTCCCCACCTTTCTGAGGCCTTTACACAACAGCTTATAACCCCTTATTCGCTAATCTATGATAACACTGGTTTACAAGGTTTTTATAACAGGAACAGCTGTAGCTGTCTTTAACTATTTTTCAGATGTTGATTTCAAATCTGGCCTTAAAAAATGGCTGGCACGTCACCTTTTCATGTTATTGGTCATTTTGACTCCTATTAAGATCTTCCTATACCAACCTCCAGACAAATGGGAGGATACTAGATATTTTACTTTTTGTGGCTGGCAATACTGATTGCCAAATGGGAGAAAACATGTAACAGTAACCTAACTTCAGACCGTCATTCTTGTTGTTTTCATTGTAGGAGGAGTGTTGTATGTTGAAGAGTGAATTTTGGCATTTAAATGGCACAAAGGCAGCGTCGAGGATGTGTTAATGTGCCAGTTAAGTTTTGCTATGTGTTGTGTGGAAATTATATTTTGAAATCCCAGGTCAAATTCTTTGACAAAGATTGTGAAGAAAGTCTGTAACTTGTATTTTGGATGTCATGTTGGAAATCAGGACAAACCATGGGCTCCAGATGTGTGCTGCATTTCGTGCTTTGTTGGCCTGAGTGAATGGTTGAAAGGTAAGATAAAATCCACGCCCTTTGCAGTTCCACTGGTTTGGCATGAGACAACAAGTCACTTGCATGGTTGCTATTTTTGTTTAACTAAAGCATCGGGCTTTTCAAAATGGAACAAAAGCAAAATACAATATCCAAACGTGTCTTCAGCCATAAGTCCAGTTGCTCATAGAGATGATCATCCTATACCAATACCTCCAACCAACTGGGAGGAGATGGATTCACATTCATCACAGAAAGACTTTGAGGCACATACATATCCTGATCCCACATACACCTCTAAAAAGTTCGATAAGCCTCATCTGATTCAGCAAAATGAACTAAATGTTCTTGTTCGAGACCTAGGACTTTACAGAAAAACAAGCTGAGGTTTTAGGTTCAAGACTTGAATAGGGAAATTTTCTGCCCAAGAGTACCCGAGTTTCTCTATTCAGAAAGCGAAATTTGGCTTTATCTGCTTATTACGAGATGCAAGAGAGTTTGTGTTTCTTCACAGATATTTCACGGTTGATGGAAGAAATTGGAACAACTCACGACGCTAACGAATATATATGTATATATGATGACAAGACCCACTAGTTCCACCTAAAGCTCTACCAGTATAGGGAAATGCCATATTCACCACTACCTACAGTCAGTAATAAGACAGTACCATATAGATACAGCTCATCCCCGACTACCTAATGGCGAACAGTACTATAGGAATAAAGATCATCCATCGGTCGAAACCTCAATTTAATCTATATCCCGGACACCCACAAACAACGATATAGAATCCAAGTTGTCTCGGCTCCCGTGACTGGGACTCTTAATCCGGCCCTTCCATTGGGACCCCGTCCAACATGGAGAGATTCTGGTCAGCGGGGCCCTCAATTCTTCCATCATAGCCTGTCCGACCGAGGACCAATCTGGTCAGCATAGCCTTTGACTTTATTTAGGCCCTCAAGCCCCTTCCCACCTCGACAAGGTGGTCCCGTATCAGGGGAGGACCCTAAGGAATGGCGTCTCTTCATAGATTCGTCAAAATTCAGCTTAAAAGTTGTCCTTTTGCATAAAAGAAACCAAAAACCTTCCATTCCAGTGGCGCAGGCTGTGGGAATGAAGGAAATTCATGAAAGCATGGAAAAAAATATTCACTGATATATGACCAGTTTAAGTGGACAATATGTGGAGACCTAAAAGTCAAATTTTTCTTGCTCGGGCTTCAGAAGCTTTACAAATTTTTGCTGTTTTCTGTGTGAGAAGTAGGGCCAGAAAGTAACACTACGAAACAAAAAGACTGGTTCAAAGGCGATATTTTTATTCCTGGAAAGAGTTGGGTTGGGTTGTTTTACCTCTGACCGGCACTTTTTTGCACACCATGGGCTAAATGGCCAGGTCACATGGACCCCGAAGGCTCAGAGAAGGTTGGGGGAGGGGATCCACTGGAATAGCTGTTGGGAGACAGATGGTAGCCTCCCGTCAAGGCCATCCAGCGTGTTCTTTAATGTGCACAGGGTATGGCTCTCACACACACGGGGCCACGGCTTAATGTCCCATCCGAGGGACGGCGGCCTTTCCAAGCCCATTGGTGTCCCCTACTGACCGAGGGCAGGGCGGGGAATTTTGCGGAGATAAATCTCAACGCTGACCCAGTTGGGACTCGAACCTGGGAACTACAAATTACGAGTCTGGCGCGCTACCGACTGAGCCACCCCCACCCTCCCTGGAAAGAGTAATGTGAGGTATAAGCCTCTAGTTGACTCCTCCGATGTTCTGCTCCCACCACTGCACATCAAACTGGGGCTTATGAAAAACTTTATAAAGGCTATGGATAAAACTTGTAAAGGGTTTTTGCACTTGAAGGAAAAATTTCTCAAACTAAGTGATGCCAAACTCAAAGAAGGGATCTTTGTTGGTCAGGAAGCTACTGAATGATACTGTCTTCGAAGAAAAACTGAATATGAAGGAGCGCGCTGCATGGAAATCCTTCACGTCTGTGGTCCAGTGTTTTCTGAGGAATCACAAAGAGGGTTGGGTTGTTTTACCTCTTAGTGGCACTTTTTTGCACACCATGGGCTAAATGGCCAGGTCACATGGACCCCAAAGGCTCAGAGAAGGTTGGGGGAGAGGACCCACTGGAATGGCTGTTGGGAGACAGATGGTAGCCTCCCGTCAAGGCCATCCAGCGTGTTCTTTAACGTACACAGGGTATGGCTCTCCCGCCCACGTGGCCACGGCTTAACGTCCCATCCGACGGACGGCGGCCTTTCCAAGCCCATCGGTGTCCCCTACTGACCTTGGGCAGGGCGGGGAATTTTTGCGGAGATAAATCTCAACGCTGACCCAGCTGGGACTCGTACTGGGAACTACAGATTACGAGCCTGGCACGCTACCGACTGAGCCACCCCTGCCCCATCACAAAGAGGAAAACTACCATCAACTCATTCAAAATCTTCTCAAAAACTATGAAAATCTTGGCTGCTGAATGTCTTTGAAGATCCATTTCTTGCACTCGAATCTCAACTTCTTTCCCAAGAACTTAGGAACTGTCAGTGATGAGGATAGATTTCACCAGGATATCCGAATCATGTAAAAGAGATACCAAGGCAGGTGGGACCTAGCAATGATGGGTGACTACTGCTGGTTTTTGCAGAAGGAAGATACCTCAGCACATCAAAGACAAAAATGAACATCTTGTAATTTAAAGATCCTTACAAGTGTTTTCTAATTTTGCGTTTCAATATTATTTCATTTGTTACTTTCAGAGGTCTATAACTCTGATGTTTCTTTTATTCACTGTAATAATCTAATTATTAATGAGTTTTAAGTTGCAATTTAACAAAATAGTCACATTTATTTTCATTTCCCTGATATGCGTATTCATTGAAATTTGAAAATTAAAAAGAAAACTGTACATGCTGCAGATTTTTCACAGCCTTATGTTTCAGCACATGAAATTAGTTAAAACATCCTATTTCGCCAATGTTATAAAAAAAGTTTCAATTTGTTTTCTAATGCTATCCATATGGCCAAACCAACGGAGTCTCTCTCTGCACAATATGCTGCTTAAAGGAGGTTGCAGACTCCTTTGCCTAACCTCATCATTAGTTACAAAGTTGAACAATCTAATGCCCAAGATACTGCGTAAGCATCTGGAATCAAAAGCATCTAGTTTCCTGTTATCTTGTTTACAAAGCGTCCAAGTTTCACTACCATAACTAACCCTAGAAAGAACCAAACTATTATATAGTCTAATTTTAGTCTTTAGGTGTATACGCCTATTTCTCCACACTCTCATAGATTCTTAAAAGTCCAGGCAGCAATTCCTATTCGTCTGTTAATCACATGCCGCACATCACCAGTATCTGTTACATACCTCCCAAGATAGTTAAACTGAGATACCTGCTCAAGACTACAACTATTCAGATTAACTGAATCACGCCTTAACTAATCTCTTCGATATCACTTTAAAGGACTGAAAACACTTGTAAAATATATAAACCCTTTCATACCTTAATGGTATTATTCGAACATATTTTGCATTTATGTGAAACAAGCAGAATTGCTCAGACCTTGATATAATGATTCAGAGTAGCAGGTGTCTTCCTAAAGTGTATTCGGACTCATGTTTACAACCGGGATGATGTGAACAGTGGCAGAAATTTTTGGCTCCCTGCCCGTGGCCGAGTGGTTAGCACGCTTCGCTACTGATCTACAGGACCTAGGTTCGAGCCCCGGATAAGGCATGGATGTATGTGTCGTTTTTCTGCTGAGGTCCTGCCATCCTCTCAGACCTTCTATTCTGGCATATAAACTGGCAGGCTCCTGTCAGACCCCTGTGGCAAGCAGCTGCTTGAGGGGGTATTTATTTTTTATTATTATTTAATTCTGAACATACTTGACCAAACGGCTCAAAATTTGTTCTGGTGGATTCCCACTTGCATCTTCTCGCATAGGGTTTAGAAATCGTGTTTTTATCTGCGGTGGGTAGAGCTTAAATCTGCTGTTATAATGTATTATTAATGTGTGCGGTTATTAATGTGTGTATTTACTGTTGACTACTTTTGTTAATTTAATGTACATTACTAAAAGAGAAAAATCAAAGTGAACATACTTTCGCAAAAGCATCTCTTCCATAAACAGCTTCCAAAACCGTGTGTCCTTTCTCCACAATATCCCCACGAGCTGCAATAACTCGCTGGCACAAAGTTTTGCCAAGATTTTCCTCATTTACCTTCAGCAAGTGAGCTATTTTTTTCAAGGTGTCTTTACTTTTCACGTATGTCTGTTCATCTTTTACAGAAAATTCTATGTTTCCCTGAAATAAATAATTCGATATCAGTAAATGGAATGAAATATTAATTAAAGAATTTAAATTTCGTATATACATTCAAATAAAAGTAAATACCCCCTCAAACAGCTGCTTGCCACACAGGTCTGACAGGAGCCTGTCGTTTTATATGCCACAGTAGAAGGTCTGAGAGGATGGCAGGACCTCAGCAGAAAAACGACACATACATCCATATTACCCGGGGCTCGAACCCAGGTCCAGTCGTCCCGTGGCCGAGTGGTTAGCACGCTTGACTGCTGATCTAAGGGACCTGGGTTCGAGTCCCGGGTAAGGCATGGATGTATGTGTCGTTTTTTTGCTGAGCTCCTGCCATCCTCTCAGATCTTCTACTCTGCATATAAACTGACAGGCACCTGTCAGACCTCTGTGTCAAGCAGCTGCTTGAGGGGGTATTTATTTATTTATTTTTAGGTCCTGCCATTTTCACAGACCTACTTTGGCATATAAACTGACAGGCTCCTGTCAGACCTCTGTGGCAAGCAGCTGCTTGAGGGGGTATTTATTTTATTTATTATATACATTCAAATATCTTGAAAGTACTAAGAGAAAACTGCAGATTGTTTGAAAGTTTTTCACATCTCTCAGTTTCACGACAGATATTCTGGACAACTTTTTTTTGTAATAAATGAGTCAGAAAATTTTATTTACATTTTTAACTTAAAAAGTTAAATGAAGAAATATTCTTACTAGATGAAGAATGGCAGCTACTATCCTCCAGAGAGATTCTGAATGTTCATCTTGAAATCCACCAGTCCTCATTGCTGAACAGACTGCCTTGTAATCAGCTTTGTCATTGATGGTATCAACCTATTATGGAAATTAAAACACTTTTGTGAAAATGGTTTTAAAAATTCGCTTCTTATTTAACATAGTTGTTAATTTCTAGAGGATAAATGACATTTATGACAAAAAGAGTGAAATATATGGCCTCTGGCGAATATGTTGGTTGGTTGTTTTACCCCTCAGCAGCACTTTTTTGCAAAACATGGGCAAAATGGCCAGGTCACAAGGACCCCAAAGGCTCAGAGAATTTTGAGGGAGGGGACCCACTGGAACAGCTGTTGGGAGACAGATGGTAGCCTCCCGTCAAGGCCATCCAGCGTGTTCTTTAACGTTGGGTTGTTTTACCTCTGAGCGGCACTTTTTTGCACACCATGGGCTAAATGACCAGGTCACAAGGACCCTGAAGGTTCAGAGAAGGTTGGGGGAGGAGACCCACTGGAACAGCTGTTGGGAGACAGATGGTAGCCTCCCTTCAAGGCCATCCAGTTCGGTTGTTTTACCTCTGAGCGGCATTTTTTTTTGCACACCATGGGCTAAATGGCCAGGTCATAAGGACCCCAAAGGCACAGAGAAGGTTGGGGGAGGAGACCCACTGGAACAGCTGTTGGGAGACAGATGGTAGCCTCCCGTCAAGGCCATCCAGCGTGTTCTTTAACGTGCACAGGGTATGTCTCTCCAGCACACGGACCACGGCTTAACGTCCCATCCGACGGACGGCGGCCTTTTCAAGCCCATCAGTGTCCCCCCTATTGACCGTGGGCAGGGCGTGGAGATTTGCGGAGATAAATCTCAACTGACTTAGCTGGGACTCAAACCTGGGAACTACAGATTACGAGCCTGGCGCGCTACCGACTGAGCCACCCCCGCCCCCTGGCAAATATGAGATGCTCGTTTTCATAGAGACTGAAACTTATCTTCCGCATTTAGAATTTCCGCTGAAAGAGGGCGCTAACTTATGGATAACATAGACGATGGATAACAGACGATTGTGAGCGACTGATTGACTGAAAAGGTTTCACGCTAATTCTAATAGGATGCAGCAATGATAAGTCTGAAGATATGCACCCATGGGTAGAGTCGTAGATCTCGAAAAAAATAATCCGAAATCTTACCTACGACGTCAGTGTCAAATAGAGGGCACATAGAAGCCAAACCCTGATCTACGAATGCCAGAAATGTGAAAATTGGTGTATTGGGTAGATATCAGAAACGTATTTAAAATTTGGAACTAAATGGTCATCATTTTTAGGTCTATCAGTGCTAGAGAGATAAAAATTGGTGGCTGGGAGTATTTTGGGTCATATATCTCAGAAATGTAAAATTTCGGATTCGATGGATTCTTCGAGTTCGAGGTCAAATTGATATACAAGTGCTGGAGACCTAAAAATTTATGAAAGGGCTATTTTAAAGGCAGTAGAACTCAGAAATGAGAGGAATAATTATATCTGGTGTCGCAAACTAAGATCAAATAGGGGTAGGAATGACGGCCTAGAAAATGTTCTTTGATACATACACTACATGGTCAAGAGTATCCGGACACTCGCTCATCCATAATCTCACTGTAATAGGAAAGGAATTAATATCTGGTTGGTCCACCCTTTGCTGCTGGGGCGGGGGTGGCTCAGTCGGAAGCGCGCCAGGCTCGTAATCTGTAGTTCCCAGGTTCGAGTCCCAGCTGGATCAGCGTTGAGATTTATCTCCGCCGTCCGTCTGATGGGACGTTAAGCCGTGGCCCCGTGTGCGGGAGAGACACGCCCTGTGCACGTTAAGGAACACGCTGGATGGCCTAGACGGGAGGTTACCATCTGTCTCCCAACAGCTGTTCCAGTGGGTCCCCTTCCCCAACCTTCTCTGAGCCTTCGGGGTCCATGTGACCTGGCCATTTAGCCCATGGTGTGCAAGCAAGTGCCGCTCAGAGGTAAAACAACCCAACGTTAAAGAACACGCTGGATGGCCTTGACGGGAGGCTACCATCTGTCACCTAACAGCTGTTCCAGTGGGTCCCCTCCCCCAAACTTCTCTGAGCCTTCGGGGTCCATGTGACCTGGCCATTTAGCCCATGGTGTGCAAAAAAGTGCAGCTCAGAGGTAAAACAACCCAACGTTAAAGAACACGCTGGATGGCCTTGACGGGAGGCTACCATCTGTCACCTAACAGCTGTTCCAGTGGGTCCCCTCCCCCAACCTTCTCTGAGCCTTCGGGGTCCATGTGACCTGGCCATTTAGCCCATGGTGTGCAAAAAAGTGCCGCTCAGAGGTAAAACAACCCAACGTTAAAGAACACGCCGGATGGCCTTGACGGGAGGCTACCATCTGTCACCTAACAGCTGTTCCAGTGGGTTCCCTCCCCCAACCTTCTCTGAGAATTCGGGGTCCATGTGACCTGGCCATTTAGCCCATGGTGTGCAAGCAAGTGCCGCTCAGAGGTAAAACAACCCAACGTTAAAGAACACGCTGGATGGCCTTGACGGGAGGCTACCATCTGTCACCTAACAGCTGTTCCAGTGGGTCCCCTCCCCCAAACTTCTCTGAGCCTTCGGGGTCCATGTGACCTGGCCATTTAGCCCATGGTGTGCAAAAAAGTGCCGCTCAGAGGTAAAACAACCCAACGTTAAAGAACACGCTGGATGGCCTTGACGGGAGGCTACCATCTGTCACCTAACAGCTATTCCAGTGGGTCCCCTCCCCCAACCTTCTCTGAGCCTTCGGGGTCCATGTGACCTGGCCATTTAGCCCATGGTGTGCAAAAAAGTGCCGCTCAGAGGTAAAACAACCCATCGTTAAAGAACACGCTGGATGGCCTTGACGGGAGGCTACCATCTGTCACCTAACAGCTGTTCCAGTGGGTCCCCTCCCCCAACCTTCTCTGAGCCTTCGGGGTCCATGTGACCTGGCCATTTAGCCCATGGTGTGCAAAAAAGTGCCGCTCAGAGGTAAAACAACCCAACGTTAAAGAACACGCCGGATGGCCTTGACGGGAGGCTACCATCTGTCACCTAACAGCTGTTCCAGTGGGTTCCCTCCCCCAACCTTCTCTGAGCCTTCGGGGTCCATGTGACCTGGCCATTTAGCCCATGGTGTGCAAACAAGTGCCGCTCAGAGGTAAAACAACCCATCGTTAAAGAACACGCTGGATGGCCTTGACGGGAGGCTACCATCTGTCACCTAACAGCTGTTCCAGTGGGTCCCCTCCCCCAACCTTCTCTGAGCCTTCGGGGTCCATGTGACCTGGCCATTTAGCCCATGGTGTGCAAAAAAGTGCCGCTCAGAGGTAAAACAACCCAACGTTAAAGAACACGCCGGATGGCCTTGACGGGAGGCTACCATCTGTCACCTAACAGCTGTTCCAGTGGGTCCCCTCCCCCAACCTTCTCTGAGCCTTCGGGGTCCATGTGACCTGGCCATTTAGCCCATGGTGTGCAAAAAAGTGCCGCTCAGAGGTAAAACAACCCAACGTTAAAGAACACGCCGGATGGCCTTGACGGGAGGCTACCATCTGTCACCTAACAGCTGTTCCAGTGGGTTCCCTCCCCCAACCTTCTCTGAGAATTCGGGGTCCATGTGACCTGGCCATTTAGCCCATGGTGTGCAAGCAAGTGCCGCTCAGAGGTAAAACAACCCAACGTTAAAGAACACGCTGGATGGCCTTGACGGGAGGCTACCATCTGTCACCTAACAGCTGTTCCAGTGGGTCCCCTCCCCCAAACTTCTCTGAGCCTTCGGGGTCCATGTGACCTGGCCATTTAGCCCATGGTGTGCAAAAAAGTGCCGCTCAGAGGTAAAACAACCCAACGTTAAAGAACACGCTGGATGGCCTTGACGGGAGGCTACCATCTGTCACCTAACAGCTATTCCAGTGGGTCCCCTCCCCCAACCTTCTCTGAGCCTTCGGGGTCCATGTGACCTGGCCATTTAGCCCATGGTGTGCAAAAAAGTGCCGCTCAGAGGTAAAACAACCCATCGTTAAAGAACACGCTGGATGGCCTTGACGGGAGGCTACCATCTGTCACCTAACAGCTGTTCCAGTGGGTCCCCTCCCCCAACCTTCTCTGAGCCTTCGGGGTCCATGTGACCTGGCCATTTAGCCCATGGTGTGCAAACAAGTGCCGCTCAGAAGTAAAACAACCCAACGTTAAAGAACACGCTGGATGGCCTTGACGGGAGGCTACCATCTGTCACCTAACAGCTGTTCCAGTGGGTCCCCTCCCCCAACCTTCTCTGAGCCTTCGGGGTCCATGTGACCTGGCCATTTAGCCCATGGTGTGCAAACAAGTGCCGCTCAGAGGTAAAACAACCCAACGTTAAAGAACACGCTGGATGGCTTTGACGGGAGGCTACCATCTGTCACCTAACAGCTGTTCCAGTGGGTCCCCTCCCCCAACCTTCTCTGAGCCTTCGGGGTCCTTGTGACCTGGCCATTTAGCCCATGGTGTGCAAAAAAGTGCCGCTCAGAGGTAAAACAACCCAACGTTAAAGAACACGCTGGATGGCCTTGACGGAAGGCTACCATCTGTCACCTAACAGCTGTTCCAGTGGGTCCCCTCCCCCAACCTTCTCTGAGCCTTCGGGGTCCATGTGACCTGGCCATTTAGCCCATGGTGTGCAAACAAGTGCCGCTCAGAGGTAAAACAACCCAACGTTAAAGAACACGCTGGATGGCCTTGACGGGAGGCTACCATCTGTCACCTAACAGCTGTTCCAGTGGGTCCCCTCCCCCAACCTTCTCTGAGCCTTCGGGGTCCATGTGACCTGGCCATTTAGCCCATGGTGTGCAAACAAGTGCCGCTCAGAGGTAAAACAACCCAACGTTAAAGAACACGCTGGATGGCCTTGACGGGAGGCTACCATCTGTCACCTAACAGCTGTTCCAGTGGGTCCCCTCCCCCAACCTTCTCTGAGCCTTCGGGGTCCTTGTGACCTGGCCATTTAGCCCATGGTGTGCAAAAAAGTGCCGCTCAGAGGTAAAACAACCCAACGTTAAAGAACACGCTGGATGGCCTTGACGGAAGGCTACCATCTGTCACCTAACAGCTGTTCCAGTGCGTCCCCTCCCCCAACCTTCTCTGAGCCTTCGGGGTCCTTGTGACCTGGCCATTTAGCCCATGGTGTGCAAAAAAGTGCCGCTCAGAGGTAAAACAACCCAACGTTAAAGAACACGCTGGATGGCCTTGACGGGAGGCTACCATCTGTCACCTAACAGCTGTTCCAGTGGGTCCCGTCCCCCAACCTTCTCTGAGCCTTCGGGGTCCATGTGACCTGGCCATTTAGCCCATGGTGTGCAAACAAGTGCCGCTCAGAGGTAAAACAACCCAACGTTAAAGAACACGCTGGATGGCCTTGACGGGAGGCTACCATCTGTCACCTAACAGCTGTTCCAGTGGGTCCCCTCCCCCAACCTTCTCTGAGCCTTCGGGGTCCATGTGACCTGGCCATTTAGCCCATGGTGTGCAAAAAAGTGCCGCTCAGAGGTAAAACAACCCACCCCTTTGCTGCTATCAGAGCATCCACTTTGTGGGGAAGGCTTTCCACCAGATTTTGGTACGTTGTGGCAGGAACTGCCATTCTGCCACACGAGCATTAGTGAGGTCTGTCACTGATGTCGGGCGATTTGGCCTGGCTTGCATTTGGCGTTATAGTTCATCCCTAAGATGTTCCATGGGATTGAAATCAGGGCTCTGTGCAGTCCAATTCATCTACCATCTCATCGAACCATTCCTGCATATCCTCGATTTGTGAACGGTGGCATTGTCATGCTGGTGCAGTAAAGGTTCACCGAACTGTTTCCATAAAGTTGGGAGCACAGAGTTCGGTTGGGTTGTTTTACCTCTGAGCGGCACTTTTTTGCACACCATGGGCTAAATGGCCAGGTCACATGGACCCCGAAGGCTCAGAGAAGGTTGGGGGAGGGACCCACTGGAACAGCTGTTGGGAGACAGATGGTAGCCTCCCGTCAAGGCCATCGAGCGTGTTCTTTAACGTTGGGTTGTTTTACCTCTGAGCGGCACTTTTTTGCACACCATGGGCTAAATGGCCAGGTCACATGGACCCCGAAGGCTCAGAGAAATTTGGGAGAGGGGACCCACTGGAACAGCTGTTGGGAGACAGATGGTAGCCTCCCGTCAAGGCCATCGAGCGTGTTCTTTAACGTGCACAGGGTATGGCTCTCCCGCACACGGGGCCACGGCTTAACGTCCCATCCGACGGACGGCGGCCTTCCCAAGCCCATCGGTGTCCCCTACTGACCGTGGACAGGACGGGGAATTTTGCGGAGATAAATCTCATCGCTGACCCAGCTGGGACTCGAACCTGGGAACTACAGATTACGAGCCTGGCGCACTACCGACTGAGCCACCCCCGCCCCCAATGGGAGCACAGAATTGTCAAGAATGCCATTATAGGCCACGCCATTCAGAGTGTTGTTCTTTGGAATTAGGGTGGCCCATCCCGAACCGTGAAAAATAACCCAGAACACGATGACTCCTTCACCAAATGCCACAGTTGGAACAACACAGTCAGGCAAGTAGCGTTCACGTGGAATCCTCCACACCCAGACTCGCTCGTTGTACTGCCAGATGATGAAGCGTGATTCATCACTCCAGAGAACGTGTTTCCGCTGCTCACGAGTCCACTGATGCCGTGATTTACACCAGACGCCATGATTTACTCCAACTTTACCCATTCCTTGCAGCTCGCACAAACTGTTATGGTGCTGGCCTTGCTTCCAGAGGCATTTTAGAACTCAGTGGCGAGTGTTACAACCGAGGACAGGCGATTTTGTCCCACCACTTGCTTCAACACTCGGCGGTCCCGCTGTGTCATTTTACGTGGTCTACCGGGTCGCGTGTGCGCTGTTGTTGCTCCTAAGCTTTTCCACTTCAAAATAACATCACTTCCGGTTGATCAGGGCAGCTGAAGCTTTAGTTGGGTTGTTTTACCTCTGAGCGGCAGTTTTTTGCACACCATGGGCTAAATGACCAGGTCACATGGACCCCGAAGGCTCAGAGAAGGTTGGGGGAGAGGACCCACTGGAACAGCTATTGGGTGACAGATGGTAGCCTCCCGTCAAGGCCTTCCAGTGTGTTCTTTAACGTGCAGAGGGTATGGCTCTCCCGCACACGGGACCACGGCTTAACGTCCTATCCGATGGACGGCGGCCTTTCCAAGCCCATCGGTGTCCCCTACTGACCGTGGGCAGGGCGGGGAATTTTGCGGAGATAAATCTCAACGCTGACCCAGCTGGGACTCGAACCTGGGAACTACAGATTACGAGCCTGGCGCACTACCGATTGAGCCACCACCGCCCGGCAGCTGAAGCAGGGTCAAAATGTCCCAAACTGAATTGTTCCTAAGTGGCATCCTATGATCGTGCCATGTTGAAGGTAACTGAGCTCTTGTCGTATGGCTCATTCTCGTGTTCATGCGTCTCTATGAAGTAAGCCGTCCGTCTGATGGGACGTTAAGCCGTAGCCCGTGTGCGGGAGAGTCATACCCTGTGCAAGTCAAAGAACACGCTGGATGGCCTTGACGGGAGGTTACCATCTGTATCCCAACAGTTATTATAGTTGGTCCCCTCCCACAACCTTCTCTGAGCCTTCGGGGTCCTCGTGACAGGGCCATTTAGCCCGTGGTGTGCAAAAAACTGCCGCTCAGAGGTAAAACAATCCTAAAACAACAACTGAACGAAGGGGAAGAGAAATAACTCGTATTCAAATAATTTAGGTGAAACTACGTAAACTTTTTAAAATAATTTATTCCCTTCTGAAATCAATTGAAGTAATATTTTTTGAAGAAATTTGTTGTTTTTTTTAAGAAAGTTTTTATACTTTTTGAAGAAAGGTTGGGTTGTTTTTACCTCTGAGCGGCACTTTTTTGCACACCATGGGCTAAATGGCCAGGTGACAAGGACCCCGAAGGATCAGAGAAGGCTGGGGGAGGGGACCAACTGGAACAGCTGTTGGGAGACAGATGGTAGCCTCCCGTCAAGGCCATCCAGCGTGTTCTTTAACGTGCACAGGGTATGGCTCTCCCGCACATGGGGCCACGGCTTAACGTCCCATCCGACGGACGGTGGCCTTTCCAAGCCCATCGGTGTCCCCACTGACCGTGGGCAGGGCGCGGAATTTTTGCGGAGATAAATCTCAACGCTGACTCAGCTGGGAACTACAGATTACGAACCTGGCGCGTTACCGACTGAGCCACCCCCGCCCCCCATTTTGAAGAAAGTTTTTTGATATACATTCAAATATCTTAAAAGTACTAAGAGAAAACTGCAGATTGTTTGAAAGTTTTTCACATCTCTCAGTTTCACGACAGATATTCTGGACAACTTTTTTTTGTAATAAATGAGTCAGAAATAATCAATTCCAAAATGTCTAATAATATATTGTTATGAACTATGTGGATGGAAACTGCGCGTAAGTTTAATTTAAATCTGATTCTAAACTAGTGAAATTTATTACAAAAGTAGGAAAGAAGACATTTATATGGAAACTAGTCAACCAACACAAATCTATATCAGTATGAAAATAAATCTTCAGAAGAACTTGGCATCATATTACTATTTACACTCAAATCATAGAATAAGGATCATATCAGTCGATGAGATGTACAATCATATTTGAAAACAAATCTGCAATCTATCGAGAGTAACCTTACCAATTTTTGCAAACAAACTAAATGTCACTATACACCAAGCGATGAACTCTTCCTACAGAGAAGTTGAAAACAGCTTTGTATGTTCGACTTAAATAAAATCTCCTCAGTAATATTTTTAGGTGTTCTAAACATCCTTATTTTTCCGGTGCGGCTCAGTCGGTAGCGCGCCAGGCTCGTAATCTGCAGTTCCCAGGTTCGAGTCCCAGCTGGGTCAGTGTTAAAACTTATCTCCTCAAAACTCCCCGCCCTGCCCACGGTCAGTAGGGCATACTGATAGGCTAGGAAAGGCCGACGTCCGTCGGATGGGACGTTTAGCCGTTACCCGAGTGCGGGAGAGCCATACCCTGTGCACGTTAAAGAACACGCTGGATGGCCTTGACGGGAGGCTACAATCTGTCACCTAACAGCTGTTCCAGTGAGTCCCCTCCCCCAACCTTCTCTGAGCCTTCGGGGTCCTTGTGACCTGGCCATTTAGCCCATGCTGTGCAAAAAAAGTGCCGCTCACAGGTAAAACCACCCAACGTTAAAGAACACGCTGGATGGCCTTGACGGGAGGTTACTATCTGTCTCCCACCAGCTGTTCCAGTGGGTCCCCTCCCCCAACCTTCTCTGAGCCTTCGGGGTCCTTGTGACCTGGCAATTTAGCCCATGCTGTGCAAAAAAAGTGCCACTCACAGGTAAAACCACCCAACGTTAAACAACACGCTGGATGGCCTTGACGGGAGGTTACCAGCTGTTCCAGTGAGTCCCCTCCCCCAACCTTCTCTGAGCCTTCGGGATCCATGTGACCTGGCCATTTACCCCATGCTGTGCAAAAAAGTGCCGCTCAGAGGTAAAACAACCCAACGTTAAAGAACACGCTGGATGGCCTTGACGGGAGGCTACCATCTGTCTCCCAACAGCTGTTCCAGTGGGTCCCCTCCCCCAACCTTTTCTGAGCCATCGGGGTCCATGTGACCTGGCCATTTAGCCCATGGTGTGCTAAAAAGTGCCACTCAGAGGTAAAGCAACCCAACGTTAAAGAACACGCTGGATGGCCTTGACGGGAGGCTACCATTTGTCTCCCAACAGCTGTTCCAGTGGGTCCCCTCCCCCAACCTTCTCTGAGCCTTCGGGATCCATGTGACCTGGCCATTTAGCCTATGGTGTGCAAAAAATTTCCATTCAGAAGTAAAACAATCCAACCCACTCCTTATTTTTCTTGCTAGTCTACTAGTAGGATCAACACAAATAACTTATTTAATCTCCCGCACACATACCTCATGAAACATTTCTTCTTTAGATGTTTCCTTTCACACGCTAACTCCCTCTCAATGCAGTTCTCTTCTTCCTTATTTTTCAGTTAGGTTCCAAATCGTTGGTGACGTAATACTCACGTTGGGTTGTTTTACCTCTGAGCGGCACTTTTGTTCACACCATGGGCTAAATGGCCAGGTCACATGGACCCCGAAGGCTCAGAGAAGGTTGGGGGAGGTGACCCACTGGAACAGCTGTTGGGAGACAGATGGTAGCCTCCCGTTAAGGCCATTCAGCGTGTTCTTTAACGTGCACACGGTATGGATCTCCCGCACACGGAGTCACGGCTTAACCATCCGAGGGTTCCATTCGACGGACGGCGGCACGGTTCCATCCGAGGGACGGCGGTCTTTCCAAACACATCGGTGTCCCCTACTGACCGTGGGAAGGACAGGGAATTTTGCTCAGTAGCCAAGCGTACTCTCTAAATATCCCCTTATGGTTAGCATGTATATTTATATAACATATTTAGAGAATACGGCCAAACCACCCATACTCAAAGAAGGTCTAAGGAGAAGGGCAGCTTCGCACAACCTTAAGTGGCGCCACACTGCGGAATATTGGCGAAGCTGAACGTGGTAAATTGGTGTGCAGGCACAAAAACGTCTGTAAGGGACTATTTTTATTTATATAAACAAAACACGTAACCATGGAAACCATAAGCTTCCTTGTTTAGAAAGGTGATCATTACTATTATACGTGTATTTAAAAGAGTGACATTCACTACGTCTTCTCGAAATTCTTCTTTTTAATTTCGATTTCTCAATTGATAAGCCCAGGGTCTTAGGATATTGATATTTTAAAAACATACGTACGCTGGATATAAGCGACACCTTTCCTATCAATATAAATTTTGTATCCGATGGATACATTCTAGATAGCCGTAATGTTAGATAAAATTCCGAATAATTAAAGCGAAAAATACAATTAATACTTTCTTTGCACTATAATTGAAACGGAAGTAAACTCTATATTGAATTAGAACAGATTCAGCATTATGCTCCTTTGATTACATGCATTAATTATTTGATTTATATCGTATCTCAACATTTAGATTTATTACAAGATTCCGTTTCAAATATTTATAATCATTGGTGGGCAGGCACAGAAACAACTCTAAGGGGCGATCTGCGCATGCGCAGTGCAATCATTTTTAGCCCACCGTAGCCTCCTCTAGCTGTGGTTTGTCTTACTCTTCAAATATTTAATGTGATTTAATTAGCGTTTCAAACTGTCTAACACCCATGGCTATTTGCACACAGTGGTAGCTGATCCTGAAGTTATTCAATGAATATTTTATCCCTTTCAAGAGTGCATTTTACGATACCTGGAGGAAATGTTGTGTGATTTTTTTTTAGTACTTTTTCAGAATTTTTGAAATTAATATTAAATTAATACATTTAATCAACTTGAGAACATGCAAGTCAATGTATGTTGCAGTTATGTTTCCTGGAGCATATCGATGTATATAGGTGTTAGTACTTTGTTGTAATAGTAACGTTCTTATTTATGGTTGATACCAGAAGTGCCTGCTGCCATCTGTTGACGGTTTATACAAGTAAGGAACTCGATTTGTTTTTATTATAATTGTATCAAATATAATTGTTTAAAACATGTTATTGTGCAGTGACACATAAATCTCAATTTATTATGATATAACAAATATTCTAGAGTGTTTAAAATATAAATTTTTTTTGTTGAGCACAGTTACTACACCTTTTACGAAATAAGATTTTATTAAGAAAAATAATTTTAATTGTTTCTTGTTATTTTTCCCTACAAACTAAAAGAAAATTATGATGTAGAAATTTTTAGTTGGGTTGGGTTGTTTTACCTCTGAGCAGCACGTTTTTGCACACCATGGGCTAAATGGCCAGGTCACTATAACCCCGAAGGCTCAGAGAAGGTTGGGGAGGGGACACACTGGAACAGCTGTTGGGAGACAGATGGTAGCCTCCCGTCAAGGCCATCCAGCATGTTCTTTAACGTGCACAGGGTATGGCTCTCCCACACACGGGACCATGGTTGAACGTCCTATCCGACGGACGGAGGTCTTTCCAAGCTCATCGGTGTCACCTACTGACAGTGGACATGGCAGGGAATTTTGAGGAGATAAATCTCAATGCTGACCTAGCTGGGACTCGAAACTGGGAACTTCAGATTACGAGCCTGCCGCGCTACCGACTGAGCCCCGCCCCACCAATGAAGGAAGGAAATCTCGTCGGCATGTTCCTGGAATCATTCGGTTACAATATGTGCCTTGTGTTATCATGCTGGACGTGTTCATTCCGAGTGAGGATAAACTGCATGAAGGGATGAATTAGGTCAGAAAGATGCTCAAATACCCTTTGGCGTTCAGATGTC